>OX387433.1:36166721-36766721 GCA_947563755.1 Lochmaea crataegi | reverse complement strand
AGCTATATATCTGCAGCATACATCTGTCGTTTCATCCACGACAATATATGAGAAATTGCCATCTAACTCTCGTTTAATGTTTGAAATACATTCCACATAGCATTTGTCCATAGTTTGTTTTCTCAACGTACTCTCCTCCGGTGAGGATTTATTAAAATTTTTTTTTAAAAATAACTTAAAACTAGGATGATTAACTTTATACAGAGGTATATTAGATGCAATCATCATCTGACATAAATCAAATTTAAATGTGTCCTCCTCCTTTTTTTTATCTGCTTACACTATCCCGCAGAGATGTTTGGACTAACTTAGAGGAATTTAATTTTTCCAAATTCCGTTTGTGAAGTGGAGTTCCACACTGCTGGTCAATAAAGTACTTTTTTGTACTTGACATCTGAGAATTTAAAAAAATAAGAATAATTAATTAGAATTGCAATACTATGTAGTTATGCGGTGACTGAGAGAAAGAAAAAATGAAACTTACTGATTTGCCACACTGTTTTCAAAATGCTCCATCTCCTTCTAGAGATAGTTCCGGATATGGTCGGATCCAAGCACTTAACTTAGAAGTCATCTTTCTAAATAAACTCACAAAATGTCTAAAACTTTTTAAAATGTGTGTTCTTTACTTTTCGGTATACGCAACAAATCTAAACTCTGATTCAGTAACCGTCTGTACAACTGATATAAAGGTCAAAACATTGGGGATTTCCCATTTGTTAAGCCTCTTCTTAATCCGCAAATAGGTAGGTACATTTTCCCATAACACCATTAACAAACAAACCATTAATATTTTATTACTAGCCCAAAATTTCATTACAGAAAGGTTTAGTAATAAAATGAAGTACCAAATATGAATAACATCATCAGTAGGGTAATATAAAAGTTTAATAAAAACACAAAAAGGCGGAATTTACGAAAAAAGGCAAAATATACAAAAATCATCTAGAATAGGCAAAATAGGCAAAAAAGGCATTTTGCGTATAATCCGAGCTTCACTGATGAGTAACCGATATTGAGGAACATATTGAAAAATAAAATGCTGAAGAAAGCTTTATGAATCAAGAAGTTTGTGAAGATGACTATGCTCTTGTACGATTTCCTACCAAAAAGACTTTCCGACTTTACGTTGCTAAGGTCATAGATATTGAGAGCAACGATTTCTACTTATTATGCATGAGACTAAAGCCTCCGGGATACAATTTTTCCCGATGAATGTTGTGCACCTAGGGACGATCTGGTTAAGTTATCAAACCCCTCCTTCACATGAGGAACAGCAAGAACACATAGGACCCTTTCTTTTCCCGTCGATTTTTCCAAATATGAAAATTTGTTTTAGGTTTTTTGGCAAATTTTCTCATGACTGCTGTATTATTTTATTTTTTTCAAGTACCTACGTGTATTTTTTTGTTAATTATTATTATTGCTGGGTTAAAGGGTTAAACAATTGTCAATTGTCTTCAATGAATTTGATTTTAACTCGAGACTTTATCGTTACTAGTCTTGTCTCAAACCTCCCCACGCTTGCCTCAAACCCTCCCTCACTTGTCTCAAGCCTCGCTTTATAAGGGAGGTTTGAGACAAGTGCATGTGGTACTTAAATCAATTATTTTTTGCTTAAATAACAATTTTTAAAATAATGTTGCTATTGTGTTAAAAAATTAAAAACAATAGTAAAAAACTTTATGCGATTATTAAAACACGACAGAAAACCAGGTCGTTGGAAAAAAGTGGCTCAGCCCTCCACAGTCTCCCCTATAACAAAAAAATTGTGTTTTTATGAACAGCTTCATAAAAATATGTTGTGGTAAGTAAATATAACCAATATTTTAATTTAAAAAGTTCTGGTTTATCTCCGCGTCAATTAACGTTAAAAAAATTTATCCGTGAGTCATCGAAGTTCTTTCCAAGTAACGTCTACGACTGACAGTCTAACAATTAACAGACTAATTTAAAAAAAATCATCGTTTGATGTTTTCAAGGTAAAATTCATAATTTTTTTTATTGAACGAATAATTTTCAATATTTTGACACCTTACAAGTTGGGACAAATTGTAGATGCATGAAATTTCAGGAAATAATTATATGAACCTTTCAAGCGTAGGTAATGTCGATGGAATTACACGTTCATCCAATTATACGCGTTCAAATAGTTCAGCATGGTCAAGTTATGGGATTATATCTAAAGTTCAAATGGATCAAATGACCTCATTGACGTCATAACAACTGAAAATCTATTGGGCGTTAGTCGTACACGTGCTTTACAGGGTGTTTAAGATCACTATTAGATTATATTGTAATTAATACCCTGCTAATACCTCCATTAAATTGTATCAGGTCGATGGAATGAAATTTTTTTGAGGATAGATTCCGTTTGAAAATTAAATCGAAAAAAAATGCAGGTTTTTATTTGGAAGAAAAACCCTTAAAGCTACAGTTTTTAAATATGTTATGATAACATGCAAAAGCAATTTTCGATTTCGGTTCTATGGATGTTGAACAATCGGAATTGTTTGGAATATTTTGTTTGTTAACATATCGATGGAGTTTGAAAGTTAAACGTCCCCAGGGTAGGATTATTAATAAATCAGCAAAAGCATTTTTATAAGACTAAATTTGTAAATTTGAACAATTATTTCAAAATCTGATTCCACGATCAAAATAAACAATTCGTTGATTAAGTAACATAAGATAAAGAAAGCTACTTGTGGACATTTTTAGGAAAATTTCTGTTTGCACACTGGAACTTCTCAAAATTAAAGGAAAAAAAACAGGAGGATCGTTTTTTCTCTTATTCAGTTGTGTCCAAATTGTATAACTGAATTTCAACATGTATGGGCAATTCTGTAGACATGTGTTAAATTTTTGAGCATGGATAGGACCAGGCGTCGCCAACCTACAGCTCGCGTGCCAGACCTGGCACGCCTGGCAGTTTAAAATGACACGCATAACTTTGTGAAGTTTGGTGTATAATATTTTAAAATGAAGATTTAATTTTAATGATACTACAAAATGATATACGGAACTGTACACAAACTGGCAGCGTAGCTCGACCGAGCTTAGTGATGGGAGGCCAGGCTAGAACGACGCGACCGCGACGGGACGTTTCTAGAGAAGAGAAGACGTGAGCAGGTGATTCTCGGCTTTTCGAACGCCCGGTGAGCGGCATTGCCACAGTTATACGAGAAAACTTCTACGAGGCGGATTTACCATTATATAAGCGTGTATTCAGTTAGAGTTAGGTTAGTTTAGTACGAGCTATTGTAGAGATCAGAGTTTAGTGGTAGAAGTTGTACCAGGTATTGTTATTGGACGCACCCAGGATAGTTAATCGTAACATTATTTATCAACCTGTAACGTACAAGTGCGCGATTAACGTTACTGTTATGGCGGCTAAAAAGTCCTTGGACAAGTTTTGTACATCAAATAAATCGAGCCATATGTGCATTATTTCGGGAAAGCGTAGTATTCCGGACAACTAGTGTTCAACGACGTTTTCAAACAAGACATGAATCGGGGTTTAAGGATGATGCCGATAGAATGAAAACAATCCGACCAGCAGTTGCTCAGTATACAAAGCAAGCAACATTCTTTACAAAAATTAGCCAAGGGAAAGATCAATCGACCGAATGCAGTTTTAAAATTGCACAATCTTTGGCAGAAATGGAAGACCTTCCACTGATGGGAAATTTATGAAGTAAACGTTTTTAAGAAGTGCGGATTTATTGTTTGAAGATTTTCCCAATAAACAAACAATACTGGTCCGGATTAAAGATGTACCAGTATCAGCGCGAACTATTGAGAGGCGAGTTACTGAAGTGACGGAAACAACAGATCGACGCCATTAAACGAAATATCGTATTTAGTATTTCGTGGGATGAAAGTGTCGTCAATAACATTTCCCGGTAGGCAATCGTTGCGCGGTACTTTGACAATAAACGTGTGTATGAAGAACTGATCAGTCTGCTACCATTCGAAGGAACGACAAGAGGAGAAGATATACTATCAGAATTCGTTAAACATTTTGAGAAACGGGGACTAGACTTAACTAAGATTTTTTGAGTAACTACATATAACGTACTCGCTATGATCGGGTCACATAAGGGATTTGTATCTTTTCTTACTGCACGCATTGCAGCGGAAGCTTAAAATCCGCGATGGAAAATGTTGTAAAAGTTGTCAACTAAATTTCTGGTCGTTCTTAAATCAAACGAAAAACTGAATTGTTTGGCCTAAAAAAGTGGCATTTGCAATGCTTTCAGCATTCGAATCGTTCTATATGTCTGAGCAAGTTTTTTCCCACATGAAAATCATCCATATCGAAGCCGGCTAACAACAGAAAATCTAGAGGCGTGTGTAATATTAAAAGTAACTAGACATGAACCAGAAATAGAAAAGCTTTCGCGAGAAACACAAGGACAAGGATCGCACTGAGAACGTTTCAATCTCCATTTTACTGTTCTGTTTGCACGATAAGCTGCAAAATATGAACAAAAATAGCTTCATTTCATACGATACTTGTTGAAATTTAAACGCCACTCTTGACTATGGATTAAAAAATGTATAAGGGTGGAAAGTTTGTCAAATCCCAATCGATTGAAATTCAAATAAATTGTAGAAATGACTCAAAGTAAGTTAATTTTGGATGTTACTGATAATCTTTTTCAAGGAAGCAGTATTGAAAAATTTCAAGAAATTTGAGAGATAATTGGAATCCAGAATTGATGAATATACTTGCCAATCAGTCATACATTTAATATTCGAACACATGAATGATATCCAAAGATCAATATTTCTTAATAAACATTTCCGAGTGATTTGCTTTTTCTTGGTCAAAGCAGTTACCGAACACCCACAGATCAGCTTCATCAAATTACATTGAGTCAGCCAATTATCAGTTGCAGTATTGCAAACGTCATATTGATTTACTTGACGAGCTAAATAGTTCAAATTTGATCTGTCAACACTACATTATTTAAGACCACCGTTAAAATGAATGATTTTCAAAGGATCCTTAAAAGATTGACTTTAACACATTTTTTAGCATGCCTTCAATTTTCAACCACTTCTTTAAAATTGATCCTGCTGTCGGTTTATTGAATAAAAATTACAAAAGTGAAAGGCATTCTAGTGGCGTCGTAAGTTTCAAAATTGAAACAAATTTTAGACAAATCCTTTTGAAATAATAAACTATGATTGAATTTATGGACGAATTTCGACATTTCTCTCATTTAATCAAAACTAATCTTTTCAAAAAAACTATCGATTTAAATTAGTGAAAAATTGGACCTAAGTTGGTCCTACAAGTCCAAAATTTTCAAAAATTGGGATCTATTTTTCATTCGTAGACTAATTTCAAAATGTCAGTGGATAATTTGAATTTAGATGGTGCTCCAAGTCAAAAATTTAAAAAAATGCGATTTATTTCCTATTTGAACACCAATTTTAATGTTTTTTTTTTGTCAAAACTATCTTAATTAACGATATCAAATAATTTCTTGTTAAAGTTAAAAATTCTTAGATTTAGATTTCTCACTTATTTTTATAGTTTATGTCCAAATGCAATTACTTAACGATATCAAGCCATTTTTGTTACAAATTTTTTATTTCACAAGCAATATCTCTGTAAATTATTCATTATCATATTTCACTTTTACTGTATTTTCGACTATTACTATATGTAGTGCTATAGCAAGATAAATTATGTTCAAATAATAAAATTATTTGCTTGCGGCACATTGTTTCTACCGCTCCGTGGTATTTTTCACACGAAAATAACGACCTTCCTCACTATTTTTACTCAGTTTATCAACTTTGTCGGTTTTTAAATCAAACATACCGCTGAGTACAACCGAAGTAATTATTATAACGAACAATGGGCCCTATTCCAGTAATATTATTCATTAATAACAATGTTTCTGTGTAAAACAAACTTCCCGAACTTTCCGGGGCTTCAAACTCTCGAAGTTGAGGGGACCACTGTTGTGCATTAAAACTTTTGCATGTTTCATGCTTCCTAAATCTAATTCATATTTTATGCAAGAGCTAATTAGGACAATGCACTTTGGGGTAGATGGTATGAACTGAGAATGGGGGCTTAAAAATGCTAATGTACACATAAAATAAAATAAAATTTACACGGTACAAACGGGGATTCTGTATTATGTACTTTGGAGAATCAGATAATATCAGCAAAGTTGTGAAGTTTTTTTTATTACAATAGACAATTGTATATTTGTGTGACATTCACTGAGACCTAAAAGATCTATTGTGACCTAGATTTTATTATAGAAAATTATAATTATATCATGCAGTTACCTATAAAAATTGTCTTCACACTTTCTCTTCTGAAAGTCACCGTTTCTGAGTTCAAAAAGTTGTCTTCTTCATAATATGCATAAGTACGCCGCGTATATACATCACTGGAGCTGTAATACAAAAAAAAATTTTTAATGGTCAGCACAATTTATACATACAAAATAGTACAATTATGAGAATATCAGCTCGAAAAAAAAACCAGAAGACCATTTTATTCTATTTTTACACGTAATAACTGGCTGCGTTATATCAGCATTTTTCAGGAGGGGTAAAACAACAGTTATTAAAATGTTTGAGAAACAAGATTCAGTTTATAGTGTTGATAAGTTTCGATACGCATGTTTTGTAAAACAACAAAAAACGAGTGCAATTATTTTTTTTATTGCCTACCAACCAAACACACCTCCATCCATTTATACTCCCCCCCAACATTATCTTCACCATGTTCACCCAATACACCGCCTCCCCTAGTTTCCTTTCCAACTTCTACAGCACTTCCTCGTTCTTCCAGCTTCTTAACACATGCCCCACATCATCTCCACTTCATACCTCTCGCACAATCCAGTCTCTCTTTTCCCAATCTTGTGGAGGTACCCTACTCTCGACCCGTGTCCAGAGAGCATCTGTGTCAAGAAGTAGTTCACCTTCCCGAATTCCCGGTCCATCCAATCTCTCCTACTCCCAATCGCTTTTTTTAGCGCACCCTGTTACTCCTTTCACCTTCTCTTCATTTCCTCCTCCATCCATTTCTCTACTTCCACTCTGGTCGCACCTCTCCAGCGTTTGTTCTTGGCTCTAGCCATCGCGTCCAATGGGTAGGACCTTGAGAGCACCGCTGCAGCCAGTTCATCCAATCCACTGTCCTGTACACATTCACCACCCTCAGGAGTATCCCTCTCTGCACCCGCAAAAGAGGACTAACCCTCGCATTCACCCCCGCTCTTTCAGCCCACACCTCCGCACCGTACAGCATACTCTGTTCTACCGTCCCACCAATTACCCTTCTCTTTCACTCTCCCGGCCCTTTCACATTACACATAAATATCCCCCCAGCCATGCTGTCCCTAGTGCAATTAGCTTGTCTTCCTTCAACATCTGCTTTTGTTCATCAACATCTATTTCAGGTATATTATCCAAGTGTGGTTCGGAAATTAACTAGACCCAAAAGGCTGGGGATAATCGACAATGAATTGGATCCAATCCTGACTACTCCCATCTTCACCGGAAAAACTCCTCAGCTCAATTTTTCGAAATTGTTGTAAAAAGGGATGTAATGCTTAATACGACTGCAAAAAACAAAAAGTTTTGTTCATTAACATGTACCAGTTGTCAAGGCCTGATATACCCCAATGTTGATTTGCCCTCAGAAGAGTGTTCATACGATATCGCGAAGTGATTTATCACTGTTAGGTTAATTTACTTGCACCAAGTGAAAGCAAGAACAAGAAGTAGAGGAACCAAAATAAGGAGAACAAGAACCTGAGGAAGCAGAAGTATAAGATGATTACGAATAATTTTTCCCAATTTCTTAAGATTCACACCGCGTTCATAATTTCCAATAGCACCATTTTTTAATAATAAACAGTATTGAATTAATCACGATCACCATATATTGTGAAATAGACCTATCAGGAATACCACGTTGAAAAAAAAGCACGCCAAATACTTCACCTCACAGGTGGCGCTTCAACATGTGAATAAAGTAGGGTTCCTAAAAAAGGAAGACGATACCTACACAACAACATTTAAGGAAAGTATATCAATGCTATTCAAGGCACACTTTCCGGCCGCAACAATTCTGAATGACCCTGTAGCGGTGGATAGTTCGCAATGCAGGCCAAAAAGGCCAAATGCCTCGGACTGCAAACTGGCTACAGAGATAACAAGGCCAAATAGAATAAGGTGGGCCATAAACAAGTTTGAACCATTTAAATCCCCGGGGGAGGATGGAATATACCCCATCCTAATCCAAAAGGGACAGGAAATATCAATTCCACAATGATGTAGGATATTCAATACATACCTACGGAGTGGCCAAAGTGGAGAGTCATTTATATACCCAAGGTTGGGAGATTAAATGACATGACGCCCAAATCATACCGTCCAATCAGTCCAGTGTCTTTCCTGCTTAAAACGTTGGAGAGACTGATAGACAGATACATTGGAGATGAGGTTTTATCCACAAACCCTCTCAAAGAGCGACAATACGCGTATCAGCCAGGCGAATCAACAGACTTAGCACTAGATGATCTCAACAGGCTACTAACAAAATCCCTAGAGGACAAAGAGATAGCCATGACAACTTTTGTAGACATTGAGGGTGCTTTCAATAATGCATCTACACTGTCAATCACCAACGCTCTAGAAAAATAGGGGTGCCACTCCTGTGTCGGTGGATAGACGCCAGTATGGAAAAAAGGGTAATCATATCATCCATTGGCGATACCACCGTCACAGCTAGAGCAGGCGGGGTTGCCCGCAAGGAGGGGTGTTATCACCACTTCTGTGGGCTATCCTAGTAGACGAACTACTGAAGAGGCTGACATCCAAAGGCATGTATTGCTTAGGGTATGCCGATGATCTCGCGATTATTGTAAAAGGCAAATTGGCAGGTACAGTCTCGGAGCTGACACCAACTGCCCTAAACATAATTAACAAATGGTGCCAAGAGGAGGAACTAACTGTAAACCATCTTGAAACCACGATAGTTGTTTACACCAACAAGAAAGTACTAAGAGGACTGAAGTCACCAGTTCTTAATAGGGTGGAAATTCCAATTGCCCAAGAGGCAAAATACTTGGGAGTCGTATTTGACCATAAGTTGACATGGAATCAATACCTACAGAAAATATTACAAAAAGGTACGATAGCCCTCAATCTGTGCAGAACAATGTGCGGAAAGAACTGGGGGCTACAACCAAAAATGATCATATGGCTATATACAAGAGTCATCAGACCCATGATAGCATATGGCTCAGTGATATGGTGGACAAATACTCGGCAGGCTGGGGCGATCCAAAAGCTAAGTGGCATCCAAAGACAAGCTTGCCTGGCTGCCACGGGTGCCATGAGCAAAACCCCAACAGAAGTATTGCTGAACCTGCCGCCACTCCATGTCTACATACAAGGCGAAGCCAGGTCAATCAATTATAGATTGACCAGAGTGCAAGCAGCCATTAGTAGGCTACACGGTAAGGTGTATAACGAGCTATACAATGAGTTGGAAATCGACCCCATAATGGGAATGCCATCGGACGAGATGATTCCCAAGTATAGCTTCGGGAAAAACTTCAAAACAGTAATAAAAGGCAGAGAGGCATGGAAGGAAGAACCTCCAATTAATGCAGAACTGGCCTGCTACACAGATGGCTCAAAAACCGAGGAAGGTGTAGGAGCAGGAATATATATAGCTAAGCCAAAGATAAGAGTCTCACTGAGCTTAGGTAAACATGTGACGATATTCCAGACAGAAGTTGCAGCAATACAGCACTGTGCAGGGGAGCTATTAAGGCAAGAGTTTGAGGAAAATACCATTGCCATATACTACGACAGTCAAGCGGCTATAAAAGCAATCAGCTCCTTGCATATAAATTCCAAACTTGTTTGGGACTGCTTGGAGATGCTACAAGAGCTAGGCAGTCTTAATAGATTGTCCGTAGTCTGGGTACCAGGCCACTCAGATCATAAGGGCAATGAAGAGGCAGACTCACTAGCCCGAGAAGGGGCACGTTGTGCTCCCATTGGCCCGAAACCTTTTTGTGGCATAGCGAAGGCTGCATAAAACAAATAGCAGCATTTGCATAAAAAATCAGTCTCGAGAATGGTGGATCAAGGCGCCAAAAATAAGGCAGGTCAAAGAGTTCATCAAGAAACCCTCGCCAAATTTCACGGAGTATCTACTGAGCCAGAATGGGAAAACAATCAGGGTCCTGGTTGGGCTCCTGGCAGGGAATTGTAGACTTAACAAACACATGAACAACATCGGATTGGCAGAAACAACCATATGTAGGTTTTGCCAAGAAGATGAGGAAACTCCAGTACACTTACTGTGCTACTGCGAAGGCCTGAATAGGCTGATGTTTTCAACGATAGGGGAGGAAAAACCATAACCCTCCCAATATATGGAGGACCTGAGGTTTGCCATCCGTCTAGTAATAAGGACGGTTCTAGACAAGGTACTCTAGAATAACAGGAGGGCATACACAATAGATCTGCAAAGGTCATAGTGGAGAGACTTTTAGAAGCACTTAAGCCCCATATTTATCTAACATGTGCATATTATGAAGAAACACAACTTTCTGAATCGTTATAAATCAGAAACGGTGATTCTTGAAAGAATAAGGGATAAGACAACTTTTATAGATAATTGCATGATATACAATCCACTTTCATGATAAAACTTACAGTTTGGCTTTTACTTTGAATGATTCATTTTTAATGTAAGATCGATAGGGACTTTTTAAATTTCATTTCTAACGTGGTTTCAAGCATTCGCACACATTTTCAGCTCTTTGAGAATATTTGTAACCGTGATTTTCTAACTTGACCGGGCTATAAGTATTTTTTAACAACAATTGAAGCTTTATGTAGATTGGAAATTAACAAAGTAACAATAAAAAAAAGTTACGAAGAGCACAAATTGGTGTTGTAGCAAAATTAGCTGCTTACATCAATCAAAACTGAAACGACTTGCTAGCCGCGCCTGGGGAGCCGCGTTCATCCAAAAAAGCAGATGATTTGAAGTTAAAAAAGCAGGAACACGACTTTGAATTATTCGATAACATTGCAAATAAGAAAATATTTCAACATTTCTTAAACTTTATCTTCTGGTAAAATAAACAATAATTGTATTGGGACTAAAAATCAATAATTATAGTTTCTGGTTATTAACTATACCGCGAAATTCAAAATATTTCAATTTTACATTGATACGAATGGAGAGGTTTCCGGCCTTCTGTTCATCACTGCCTTTGAAGAGATATATGTAGAATAGACAGTTTCCGGGCAAGACAAGTTGCTAACTCACTGCAAATCAACTTCCTGGAATGAACATCAACCAGAAATAAATTTTCCCTGGTGTCAAGAGAGTAATTTGTTAAAATTGTTGGGCTTCACCAATGTTTTTGTTAATGTTGTAATTTTATATTTGTTTACTCCAATTTACTAAGCCATTCACCTAAATTTGTAAATTTCAATTCTTTTTTTCTCATTATACAGTGTGTCCACTCATAATTTGAAATTCCTAATCATTCACAAATAGAATTATTGTTATATTTTAATGGAAAATAACCCAGTGCCGAAGTGATAATAATAATTATGCCATAATTACCGATCGACGAACATCTTCCATGATTTTTTCTCAGAACAAAAATCGTTGAAGATTGTTATTTATTATTATTATTTCATTGAATATCCATGAATTTAGCAGCAAACAATATAAAAAAGTGAGGTTAATAGTTCAAAACGTCAAAATTCACAGAACTGCCACATTATTTCAGGAGCGTCTAATTGTAGCTCTAGTTTCCGACGTTGCCAAATTACAAGAAAGTGATATTAAAAAAATTTTGAGAATAAAATGAGGTTAAGTGTGTTTTTTTTTCGTTTTATATAATATCTTAGCTCCTCGTAGCTCGCGGCTCTCACTTTTTCAAGAAGGGCAAGGAAAAATGACCATTCCATTAACCTTTCCCCTTAGAGGTTCATCAAGGTGAAGGGTGTATGGAATGGTTATTTTTCCTTCCCTTGTTGAAAAAGTAAGTGCTAAGATATATAAAACGAAAAAAAACACTAAACCTCATTTTATTCTCAAATTTTTTTAAATGTCACTTTCTCGAAATTTGGCAACGTCGGCAACTAGAGCTACAATTAGACGCTCCTCATTATTTCCTGTTGCCTGGCTGATCCCTTCAATTTTCTCAGTAGAAGCATGAGAGAGTCATCCTTCTATTGACGTTCGATACAATGACGTTCAAGAATACCATTTAGTCATTCTCGATAGACCCACGCCTCCTTTCTCTCGGTTGTTCTCCTCCCCGGTTTTCAAGAATTGTCACTCGTGACATAATTTTATATTCGTTAAACTGAGCAAAATTTTAATTAAAAGTTTTGCGAGTACTTTTGTTTCCGAGGATATTAAGTACACAATTAAAAGACTGTCGTTGAATGAATTCTCGTTGACAGAAGCCGAACAATTACTACAAAATCCCAAGCAGGTAAAGAAGCAGCTTTAAATAAAAAGTCGAAAAAAAATGTACTAGGAGAAATTATTCAAATTTACTCAAAATTATTTAAAATATGTATGCCTGTGAAAGCAATAGAACATTTTGGCATGTGTTGCGTTGTGTGTACCGGGTGTCTAAATAAGAGAGTTAACCAGCTGAATCTCAGAAACTATTTATCGTATAATTTAGAAAAAAAAATTCGTAATACAAACTCCACCGCTAGAGGGCATAGTTCACAATAATAACACAAAAACATCATTTTTAATCTTGTTAGTTATAGCAAGCGTTTGTCATTATTATTGTCACGTCGTTATTGATAAATGTCATTTTTGAAATCTGAATAAAACCAATTTTCCTAACTTGGTTTTGACTTATTCAGTATCAATTTATTCAGCTTTTAAAGTTTCTTGGTGAAGTAATAATCTCCAGGAAGATGAATACACCTTCTAACGCTACTAGTACAAGTCCTTCTACTATTGCAAGTCCCTCACGGGAAGTATTTCGTTACTTGAGGCCAGAACGTTTTGATGTTGATCCGAAGACCATTTCTGCCGATGTTGATTGGATTCATTGGAAATATACCTTCGAGAATTTTTTATCGTAATAGTCCAATGGCGTATTAAAGATAGACCAGCCTTCACAAATTATCACCTATAAAATGTTTTATTAAAACAACTACAGATAATAAATATGTTAATATAATATTGGAAGGTTTCTTATTTTATTCTTACAAAACTAAGAAATGAATCAAAGTTAATTAAAATAGTAAACAATGATATATAATAATTGAAACAATAATCATAATATTAAATATTTATTGTTCTTAAGAATTAATTACAATAATATAACAAGAATTACAAGGTAAAATAACTAGCACACAAAATTGTATAAAGAAAAGTAGAATTAAAAATTATTGGTTTCAAAATAAAATATATTTTGTAAGCAACCTTCTTACATTGGAAAATTGAATAGATGAGGCTTTTACTTGATGAAGATCCATACTAATGATGATATAAAACAATTTAATTTGTTTAAATCTTCATTTTTATTTTGAACTGACGTTCAAATTAGAATTAGTGACTCGTTTCGCTACACAGTAGCTTTTTCAAAATAGTGTGGTAACGACAACTGTGACAAAATTTATATCGGTAGAACTTTTAGGAACTTTAAAACTAGAATTTCAGAACACAAACAGAGCTATGACAACAACAAATTAGTTTCCAACTATTCAAATCATCTATCAACGAACCAACACACTTTCGACTCAAATTTCGAAATTTTGCATGTAGAACCCAAAACCTTTAAATTAAATCTTTTAGAAGCCCTCGAGATTAACAAAAACAAATATTTAGGTAATCTGCTTAACGACCAAATAAATTTCAATTATTCTCCCTTATTAAACCTTTTTACCTAGAAGATGTGATGGTTGTGGATAAATTTTCCAGGCACTCTTTTTCAATACCTTTGTAACATTCTTAGAATTCGGTATTTAGACACTTTTTGTACTTATCCCTATTTAAATATATCATAATACTTTTGTCAATATCTTAAGAATTTCGTATTTAGGCTCTTTTTGTACTTTATTTCCATTTAAACATATTATAATACTTTTGTCAATATCTTAGAATTCCGTATTAAGGCACTATATAAATTAAATGTTTTTCATTGTATCTTCACTAGTTTGAAAAAGCTACTGTGTAGCGAAACGCGTCACTAATTTTAATTTGAACGTTAGTTCAAAATAAATATGAAGATTTAAACAAGTTAAATTGTTTTATTTCATCATTCTTACTTTGGCTTTATTAGAAGTTTTTAATTTATTAAATTCGTGGTAAAGTCAAATATCTATATATTTCTCCAAAATAAGTGTGGTTACAACGATGCAGTGATCATTGAGTGGTTCAAAATCAAAAATGTGATTTGAAAATACATCAAAAATGTTTGAAGGTAAATATCTAATTGAGGTGATTATAATCTTTTTTTATATATTTTCAATTTTAACCTTGCGGGCGGGGCGCAAGTCTCTCAGACTAGGAATGGAGAACTATCGATGGCCTATCGATAACTATCGATATTTTTGACTATCGAAAAAAATCGAGTTTTCGGTACTATCAATAGTTGAGATGTTTAGGTGAAGAATATATTTTGAAAGCTGATATGGAATATAAATGCGATCAAAAAATGGGACAGAGAGAAAGAGAGAGAGAGATTAGAGAGAGAGAGAAATATATAGAGAGAGATAGGAAATAAAGAGAGAGATGGGAGAGAAAAATGAGAGAGAGAAAGATGAGAGAGAGAAGGATGGAAGAGATAGGGAGAGAGATGGGAGAGAGAGAAAAAGATGGAACAAGGAGAGAGAGAGAGAGAGAGAAAGAGATGGAACAAGGAGAGAGAGAGAGAGAAAGATGAGACAAAGAGAGAGAGAGAGATGGGAAAGAGAGAGGAAGAAAGATGAGGGAGAGAGAGAGAGAGAGAGAAATAAAGATGAGAGAGAGAAATAAAGATGAGAGAGAGAAGGATGGGCGAGAGAGATATAGGAAAGAGAGAGAAAGACGAGAGCACAACATCCAAATGGATGTCGGAACTGCTCACCACTAGAGTAGCAGAGACGAGGACAAGCAAAGACATTGTCTCCATCTGTACAACCAGAGGATGTCCACAGGGAGGAGTAGCATTCCCATTAATGTGGAGCCTGACGGTTGACAAACTCCTGTGTGGTTTGACTGACCTCGCAATATCATGCCAAGGATATGCTGATGATATTGTCATAACAGCCAGGGGAAAATTCGAAAATACCCTTTGTGACATCGTACAAAAGGGTCTGAACTATACAAATAGCTAGTGTAGGCAAGTGGGACTTAACATCAACCCCACCAAAACCATCTTAATGGCCTTCACTAAGAAAAGAAAGCTCAACCTCAAAACCAATAAACTTGATGGGAGCGAGGTTGGATGGAGACAAGAAGTCGAGTATCTAGGTTTGACTCTAGACAGTAAACTCCTGTGGAACAAACACGAAAAGGAGATTATATACAAAGCAAAAATGGCTTCAATGGTGTGCAGGAATCTGGCAGGGAGAAATTGGGGTGCAACCCAAAAATCCTGAGCTGGATGTACACTTCCATAGTGAGACCAATTATCACTAATGGAGCCATTGCGTGGAGTAGTCGAACTAGCCTATTGCCAACGAGAGAAAACCTCTCCAAAATTCAAAGACTAGCCTGTATGTGCATTACAGAGAACATGCCCAACGGCAGCCATGAAAGTTATTCTCAACCTCACACCACTACATATGGTGGTGGAAAGTGTTGCAGAAAGAACAAGATACAGACTAAGTAGAGAGGGAATCATTAAAAAAAACCACCTCCTTACTTCTTAGAAATCAGAAAACCTGGGACATGCCACAAGATGGTATGATGGAAAAGTATAACTTTTCAAAGAAATTCGTTACGGAATTGAGCAACAAGAAGGAATGGGATCCAAATACCATTACCAGAATTGGAGAGAATGCCATTAAATGGTACAAAGATGGCTCAAAATCGATAGAAGGAACTGGGATAGGAGTGTACGGGCCAGGAACCAAACACTCTGAAAGCTTGGGAAAAATCTCGAGTATCTTTCAAGCGGGAATTCACGCCATAGAAAAGTGTGCCCAGTTCAATATTGATAAAGGATATAGAAGGCAAAGGATTATCATAATGTCGGATAGTCAAGCAGCCATTAAAGCACTGAGCTCTTGTGTTATCAGTTCCAAAATGGTGTGGGAATGCCTAGGCAAACTAAATGAACTAGGCGAGAACAATATAGTCACCTTACTGTGGATTCCAGGACACACAGGGATAAAAGGAAATGAAATAGCGGATGAACTAGCAAAGAGGGGGACTGGAACAACCTTTTGGGGGCCGGAACCCTTTTTCGGTATCAGCTCCAATGTTATATTGGAAGAAATAGGCAAAGCCGAAGAAAAGAGAAGATCTGACCATTGGAAAGATCTAGTAGGACTTAGGCAATCAAAGATTCTTCTGGGTGATTACAGCCTGTTGAGATCAAATGAATGCATAAGTCAAAGTAAAACTGCACTAAGAGTTTTAACAGGCATCCTTACGGGACATTGTCGCCTGAATGGGCACCTGAAAAAGCTCAAAATAGTGGAGGAAGAAGAATGTAGATTCTGTGGCATGAAAGAAGAAACCTCCATCCACATACTTGCGAACTGCACAGCAATTCAGAATATTAAGGTACAACACCTTGGAGACTACTGGATAGAAGAGGGTCATTTACCTAAGTTAAAGCCTGCAGATATCCTGAAATTCCTCCGGGAAATAGGACTGAAGGAGCTACTGGTCTCTGAGACTTTCTTCAGGAACTAAGTAGAAGTAAGGAGGCACAATAGATCTTTTAGGTCTCAGTGAATGTCACCCCAATTTACTTACATACATACATACATGCATACAAAATGAGAGAGAGAGATGGGGGAAAGAGAGAAGAAGAGAGTGGGAGAAAGAGGGAGATGGGAGAGAGATATAATAAAAAGAGAGAGATGGGAGAAAAAGAGAGAGGGAGAAAGAGAGAAAGAGAGATGGGAGAGAGGATGGGAAAGAGAGAGAAAGAAATAGGAAAGAGAGAGAGATAGGAGAAAGAGAGAGAGAGAGAGAGAGATATTGAAGTGAGAGATGGGAGAGAGAGAGAGAAAGAGAGAGAGAGATGGGAGAGAGAGAGAGAGAGAAAGAGAGAGAGAAGGAAGATAAAGAGAGAAAGACGGGAGAGAAAGAGAGAATATTGCGTGTGGGTACAATCATTATTTTAAACTGTCAGAATCTAAGACGGACTCGGTAAGGTTCGCGACCCTCGGAATTTTGCTTAAAGAACATTTAAAAAGAAAAAAGAAGAGACAATTGCTATTAACAGTACTTAAAATCCGCCATTTTTTTTCAACTTTTGACAATTATTCACCATTTTTGAAAATTATTGACAATTTTTTACCATTTTTTCAAAATTTTGACATTTATTGACCTTTTTTAACAATTTTTGACAATTATTGACCTTTTTTGATGATTACTGACCATTTTCCAAAATTTCGACAATTTTTGACCGTTTTTGACAATTATTGACCATTTTTAACAATTTTTCAAAATTTTTGACATTTATAGACCATTTTTGACAATTATTGACCATTTTGAACAATTTTTCAAAACTTTTTACAATTTTTGAACATTTATCAAAATTATCGACCATTTTTGACAATTATTGAGCATTCTTTAAAATTATTACAATTATTGACTATTTTTGACAGTTTTTGATAGTTATTGACTATTTTTGACAATTTTTGAAAAAAATTGACCATTTTTCGTAATTATTGACCATTTCTGACAGTTTTTGACAATTATTAACAATTTTTCAAAATTATCGACCATTTTTGACCGTTTTTGACAATTATTGACCATTTTTAACAATGTTTCAAAACTTTTTACAATTTTTGAACATTTATCAAAATTATCGACCATTTTTGACAATTATTGAGCATTCTTCAAAATTATTACAATTATTGACTATTTTTGACAGTTTTTGATAGTTATTGACCATTTTTGACAATTTTTAAAAAAATTTGACCATTTTTCGAAATTATTGACCATTTCTGACAGTTTTTGACATTTATTAACAATTTTTCGAAATTATCGACCATTTTTGACCGTTTTTGACAATTATTGACCATTTTCCAAAATTTTGACAATGTTTGACCATTTGTGACCATTTTTGACAATTATTGACTATTTTTCAAAATTTAGACAATTATTGACCATTTTCCAAAATTTTAACAATTAATTGACCATTTTTGACAGTTTTTGACAATTTTTCAAAATATCTGACAATTTTTGACAAAGTTGATACGTTGTTTTGAAATAAATATATATATTTATGTATATTTTCAACATTTTGACAAAAATCGTACAATGATGTTACCAATCGAAAATTATCGATAATAATCGATAGTAAAAATAGCACTATCGATAAAATATCGATAGTCGGGACTATCGATAGTTCTCCATTCCCCAAGGACCTCTGTGAAATGGAAGCTTTTCTTGGTCTATTATATTTAGCGGGGACTCTCAAAAGTGGACGACTTAATACAAAGGAGCTATGGCAAAGAAACGAACTTCGGATTAAAAGCTTTTGGTTAGTTATGTCTCACGATCGATTTCATTTTCTTCTACGATGCCTTCGTTTCGACGATTTGACAACAAGGGAAGAAAGGAGACATTCTGACAAACTAGCTCCAATCAGAAGCCTATTTGATATTTTTGTTGAAAACTGTAAAAACGCATAAACAGTTGGAGCAAACACAACGATTGATGAAAAGCTCGAGGCATTTAGAGGGCAATGTGTTTTCATGCAATATATTCCAAGTAAGCCCAACAGATACGGAATAAAAATATTTGCCATAGTCGATTCCGCTACATCTTATGCTTCAAATCTGGAGCTCTATGTTTGAAATCAGCCTGAGAGTTCATATGAACGACCTAATAACCCACAAAATATAGTATTGAGGCTAATTAAACCTATATCTGGGACTAATCGTAATCTTACGTGTGATAATTGGTTGACCAGTGTTGGATTGGTGAAAAAATTAATTAGCGAGCACAAAATAACATATGTAGGAACGATAAAAAAAATAAAAGAGAATTGCCTCCTGAATTTTCCAGCACCAGAGCTCGTCCTGAGTTTTCTTCAATATTTTGAATTCAAAAAGACATCACTATTGTGTCTTACATACTAAAAAAATATAGAAATGTCAATCTTATATCTAGTTTACATCATGATTATATGATTGATCCATCTACAGAAGAAAAATGTAAACCCGATATAATTACCTATTATAATCATACCAAGGGAGGTGTAGATAATCTCGATGAATTGTTTGCTACCTATGACGTAGCCAGGAATACCAGGAGGTGGCCGATGGTTATTTTCTTTGCAATGATAATTATGGTTGGGGAAAATTCCCAAATCATTTTTGCGTGTAATAATAAAAAATATAAGATTGTAAGAAGATTATATCTAAGAGATGTTGGAATATTATTGACAAAAGAACATTTGGAGCGATGTTCTTACGAAACAAATGTTCCCAGAATGGTAAGCCAAATGAGACAAGCAGTTGCTGGAACAGGAGAAACCTCTATAGATGAAGACATCTAACCAAGAACCAGAAAAAGATGTTTCTTTTGTAAAAAAGATTCAAAAACAAAATATTTTTGCAAAATATGAAAAAAAATTGTGTGCCTCAGTCATATCCATGCTTGGTGTTCTGAGTGATCAGAAACTGCAATAAATCAATAAAATCTATTGTTTTATGATATTCTTACAATGTTTCTCTGGAATATATTATTTTGTTCACCTTCATGTTTTTTATTTGCAGTTTTTAGGATATGTGACATTTTTTGCCAACAAATATTTAAACAATAAGTTTGTGCTTTTGTTTATCTAAACAATTGTTTCAATATAACGTTTGTCATTGAAAAGGTGTGTTTTTTTCATTAACCCATGGAATTTTTATTTTTTTCGAAAAACACGATATATTGTAATGGGTCTCTGAGACCCAGCGCCCCAGGTTAAGATCTGTTCCGTGGCGCCCGGCCCGCGGGGTTTCATACTAATACTAACATCTGAATTCATAGTAAGTGTTTTCAGACATTTTTCAGCTTCACTACAAACAGTAACTACAAATTTAGAAGCTTTTTTAAGTTTTCCATAATTTTTTTCAATTTTTGGATTAGACAAACTGCAATCATATATACAGGGTGTCTCTAAATTCATGCGACTAAATTCAGGAGGTGATTGCTCATATGAAATTAAGATGGGTCTTTCCTATAACAAAATTTCCTCAGCTCACCCCTTTCCGAGATATCACCCTTAAAAGGTGGTGACTAAAATTGAGTTTTTATTTTTTTCCAAAATTTCAGTAAAACTAGAAACTTGAAATTCTGTAATTTTCGTGCACTCACAAAGGACTAACCACGGGTATTTTTTCAATATCCCTGTTACATTACGGGGGTGAAATTAGCAACCCTTACTTTATTTCATATCAAAACTTTTTTTCGAGATGAAGTTTTATGATAAAAAATTTAACTTAAAATCCTTGTTTTATTTAAAAACTTTTTTTATTCTTAAATTCATTTCCCAAAACCAATAGCTGCAGAGAGAAAAAAATAAACACCATAATTTATATATTTTTGAATAAATTGAGTGGAAAACAGTAAAGATGTAAAATGTAATAAGATTCATAATAAATGCTGGAAATGACAGAATTTCAAGTTTCTAGCTTCTCTGGAATTTTAGAAAAAAAAAATTTTAGTCACCACCTTTTAAGGGTGATATCTCGGAAAGGGGTGAGCTGAGGAAATTTTGTTATAGGAAAGACCCATCTTAATTTCATACGAGCAATCACCTCCTGAATTTTTTCGCATGAATATAGAAACACCCTGTATATACGTATATAAAATCGTATATATATAAAAACCAAAACTGGCAAATAGTAACGGCTGACTAGTCAAAAAATGAAATTAAGAAAGAAATCTTTTTAAGTAAAAAAAATCTTTCTTTCATTCACGGGTAAAGCAGCCGAAAACACAAACTATTATTAGTTACTTACTAAAGTGAACTCTTTTATACATTACCAAGCTGTCGGAAATCTTTGCTTCCATTTTCAAGGCTAAAATATTAGAAGAAAGGAAACCGGGTCAAAATTTTTTTTATTTCATCAGAAAAAATTAACTTACTTGTAAGTGAGATTATGAACTAAAACTAAAGTAACACAAAAATACAAGAAAACAATTCATTTTTGAAAACAATATTTAAAGTTGGTGTTATGAATTCATTATGCCAACTAAATTATAAATCTATTTTAACCGAGAGTGTGGTTCTAATTCCTATCTACAATTGTAAAAACTGACATTTCGTTTTTTTTTTAAATACGATTCCATCTTGTGGTATTCCGACTGAAGGTCTTGAAAAATTATTTGTTTACGAGGGGAGTTTAAAAATTACTATGATATTATTATATGTGAAATTGTTATTTTCAGTGCTAATTCAAAAAATTATTATTGTCAAGAAAATGTTCATCCATCAATAACAAAGAAATTGTGGAAATTATAGTTATGTGACCATTATATTGTTGACAGCCCCACCTGTCATTTGTAAAATTATTATGGGATGACGAAATAAATCAGTAGTCAAGGAACACTCCAAAAATTTTCACGTCAGGTATTCCCAAACTACCAACCCATTCCAACATTTTATTATTGTGATGAAAAACAAGAAAAATCCCCATAGTGATTCAAAGGATTTCCACTCATGTCTGATTTATTGTTATAATTTCATAAAAAATAAAAGATTCTTCAAAGAATATGATCTAGTGTATGGACTTCAACCTCTCACATTGAGGCCCGACTGGATCGAAATCATTTGCACCCCCACTTAGCTGTTCTTGTTTATTTGTAAATTTTGTTACTATAAAAATAATGTTTGTCTTGTCAAAAAACAACAAATATCTCACTATTTGTTATTCTCAAACTCAAAAAATTAATCAAAAGAACAATCACCTTCATTACCTGATTGGACATTTTTGTAATGTATTAAATATGTGTAAATTTTAGTGAGTGATTCAACGTCAGACTTTTTGTTCATTGGGTCCTCAGTATTATTAATGTGATACATACAAACCGGAAGTGGGCCAAAACCCTGAAAATATCACCTCTATACCAAACACCACATCTGCTTTATTTAAGAGTCCTGAAGAAGTTCGTCCTTATCCCAAGGCACTGCCACGGAAGAAAAACGAAGGCCGAAAGCCTGGTAGGATCAGAATCTTAACCGATACCCCGGAAAAAGACGCCATTGAGGCCGAATATAAAAAAAATTGATGAAAACGAAAATTCAACAGGTCAAACGGAAAATAACTGGTGAAATTCAAAAACTGATCATTTTGAACAACACAATGCAGGCTGTAGTGAATTCCACCTAAAAAGAAAAGTATTGGATAGAAATACAAAAACGGAAAGAGGTGTGTGCGAAGACTCGGACCCTGAGGTCGAAAACGAGAAAGATCCTTATTCTGTTTCGGATGCCGATGAGGATGCTGCTTGCATCTACTGCAATTCGTTATTTTCAGCCTCTCATTCTCGAGAACAATGTATTCGTTGCCAACAATGTCTAAAATGGTGCCATTCGGCATGTGCAGGTATTATCTATAACATAATAATGTTTACTTGCGAATTATGTATCAATTAGGTAGGGTTCTATTAATAAAAGTTCATAGGCAAGGTCCTTGAATTGAGCTCTGACATAAATGGATTGGTAAATGTATATTACAAATTTTTTATCAACATTTTAGTGAAAAATGTATCAACCCTCCCTAGTCTACCATATATATTTGTGGATTTGTTCTATTCTATTCATATATGTATTTGTACATTTTCGACGAATTACAAATATTTTATTCATATAAAGTAGGATAAGCTATTCTAATCAATGATTCTAGTTAATTTCTTATAATTTGATGTTCCCAATTAAGTACATAGCAAAACAGTATCGTTTTTTAAAATAGTACAACGTAAATTTTTATCAGCCCCCATACCAAACACTCCATGTATATATCAAAAAGTGACGTTTTATCAATAATTCTCAATTTTTTTAAATTACTTCCATATTTTTTTTTAATGTCATCCAATTCTGAATTATGTTGAAAATTTCTAATCTCTAACCCATCGGAAAATAAGTTTAAAATCATATACAAAGTTCCACCCGCCAAACAAGAAAGCGAGTTAAGTGGAACGTGGTAAAATACACAAATACCGCGGAGTACTTGCACGAATGAGGGAGAATATCAATACTACACGGTTGGCTGATTCGAGCCATAGGCGCCGCCATATGGGCTTTTACTCCAACCCCACTCCGCGGCCGGTTGTAACGCGACATGTGACAGATGGACGAAAAATTTTGAGGCGATGTAATAAAAGTTTCACTTTGAAAAACTAAGGTTCTGGACCCCCTGTATATGCTGTACAAGTATTCGAAAATTTTATAACTTCCCTAAATCCACTTGTAACTTTAATCTGAACGTGGGCCGACCCATTTTTCCATTCCGTACGGTGGCCTGTAGGATATAGTTTATATCCTCGAATATGAAATTATCCTCAATAAAATTATATAACAACAGCTTCCATCAACGCTTAAATTTCACGAAAATGTAAATTTAATGTGTTTTACCTCCATCTTGAGTGAAATATTTTATCCAAAAACGGGCATAATACAGAATCGTTTTCATGATATTGCCATTAAAATTAACATTATAATCTCGTGCCGTCGTTCGGGGGAAAAACTTGAATATTTCGAGGCGCCGGATAAACCTTTTTCCGAACTTTTGATTATCAGTTCATTTTATTAATTCAGATTTAACCAACTGTAGGAGGTGTTCCGGAGAATATTCAGTATCAATTTAAATGTAAATTTTTAACCAGAAGATAATACAATAATTATTATAGTTTACCTTTTTCATTATTATCTGCTTAATATACAAAATTTTTTGTAACAGAAAATGTTCGTTATTTTTTGTAGTTTTTGAACGATAAATGGATGTTAGTTTATCGTTAACGAGTCGGCTTTAGTGTTGTTTTACTACGGAATGGAATATTAATGACAGGGAGTGGTTTTAACTACCATTTCAGAGGTTGCAAGTTATTAATTTAAAGTTTCTACAAACAATCCGACGTTGTTGAGAGCAAGAAATGTTCCTATACAAAGCCAGCTTTATGATTTGTTCAGTAAACGAGTTTAGCTGTTCTTAATTGGCGCAGTCAGTTGGATTTCCAGGAACAGTTACAGCAGAAATCGCGTAAGGGTAAAAATAAATGGCATTGCATTCAGACAGACGACAGCAACGTATTGTCAATGTTTGCAGATTTCAGAGAGTATTTATTTTCTATCCAAATATATCCAGTTCCTGATGCATCCACAAGGAGAATCGAATATAAAAGAGTCTGCTGCAAAAAGTTAATTCGACACACAAAACCAGTTTAGAGCAGACATTAAATCAAAATTATCCAACTATATTTGCTTGCGTACCAAGTTGCGGTGTTTTATAATTATTTCGAGTTCATTCATTCATTCGTATGGGTTGAGCTCAACAGCCCAGGCACTAGCACTAAACCTTAGTACCATTTCCCATATTGTCTACTCCAATTCCAGGAGCTTCGTGTCTTCTATATGGGCCACTAGTTTGACTGGGGGATTTCAAGTAGTTGTAATGGTTGTATTATTTCTTCTCCAAAGTGCTTCCAGCTGAGTCCTTCAAAGTTCCCCCAAAAGCAGATTATGTGAGTAGGTGTTTTATCACTCAGTTCACCAACTTTTCTCATTTTGTGTAGATGTTTCCTCAGGATACAGTGCCCAGTGACTGTATTCAAATGTGTTTTACCCGGTTTCAATAGTCTGGTTGAGAGTTCCTTGTCTACCTTGTTCTCCTTTAGAGCCTTCTTCCGCTAATACCCTTACGTCCAAGTGCCTGTCTATAAATGGATTCTTCGCAGTTTTTTACCAGTCTAGGCTTAGTTGTTGGATTTCTGATAGCTTCAAGCAGAGCCTGGCTGTCAGTAAATATTTCAATTTCGGTATATTATCCTCTCCTGATGTTTTCATCAATGCAGGTTATAGTGGCAATCATATCGGCTTGAAACACAAACGTGTATCGACCACGACCAAGGCTGGAGAATATTTGCTTTCTAGGTCCGTTCATGCCAGCCCCAGTGCCATGGTTTGTTTTGGAACCATCGGTGAACCAGATGATGCCTCCCTTTCCCCTAAATGGGATAATAATATTCACTCGCTTAGTAAATATGTTTTCCGGTGTCATGTGAAATATGGGCTCATCTAGTATGGTCCCAGTTGTATCCTTTTTAAACAATGTTCGGAGACCATATGCCTTCCTATTTCAGCCTCAGAATTGTCATAATCACCTCCGCCCTAACAAATAGGTCATAAGGAGAAAGGTCAATAAGGGCTTCCATTGATGCCGTCCCTGTGCTGTTCATTACCACGTTACTCCCAAGGAGAACCTGTCTTTAGACTGCAGTTAATATATACACTGCAGAAAACACTTTTGCCCTACATTATCGTTCCTTGGTGATCGTTGGCCTTATCATAGTTGTGTAGAGTCAGTGAACTACATAGGGTCGTATTCCCCAGGTTCTGTCCGAAACTTTTCTGCATATTCAGAAAAGCCTAGTTCCCCTGGAAGTAATTTTTCCAGGTGTGTCCTTCTATTCAGTTTGGAATCAAGGTTGACTCCCAGATTTTAAATTTCTTGTGATATTTGTAGTTTACCTCCGAATAGTTGTACTCTACCTTGCGTGAGAACCATTCTATTTGTGAAAACAGCTAGTTTTTTTTTAGTTATTTGTGACAACTTGAAATTGGCGCAGTCAGTAGGATTAAAACAGAGTGTAGCCGGTGTGGATATCTACAAAAGACGTTGCATCCATGAGAATGAAATATATCTATAAACAGCATTTGTACTTGAAACTAAGAGATTTTCTAATGTGGACAAATATTTAAATCCAACGGCGAAGCATGAAATAACTACTAAAGCGTCATTATTTGTTACTTTATTTATACCTTCAGTTGAGTAAATTTGTGATAGCAAATATTAATGTGAACCTAAAATTGGATATATTCAATTAGTCTGATGAATTTCTCTACAGAGTTCTATGCATATGATTTAAATTTAACGAATATTACCGAATTTATCCATAACATCACATTAATACCGTGATTGTGATTAAATTGATCATCTATTCAACGTAGCTACCGTATTTATGGCTGCAATTAGTCGGCAAACAGGTTTTTAACGAAGTTTACCACATGAAAGCTGGCGCAATTACAGATAATGGAGGCCATTTTCGATGTTGCTTCAATCAAGGTGCCAATATCAAAAAATATATTAGAGCGTAAAGTGTGTTTAACGATAATATGTTTCAAGTGCAATCAAGAAGTTTTCTCACTCAAGGCCAACAATCTTCTCAGCATCTTCAGGAAATTTTTAGTGAAAAGGAATGAAATATTAACCGATGGTGTAGAGTATGGTGTACTTATTCATTCGCGAACTTCCCCATTGTAAGTTTCTCTGTAACCCTTCTATTATCATCATTTTCGTTTATTTTCTTTCCTTACTGGGTTCCATATACAGTAAAACCTCTATTTTTGACACCTCTATGTAGCGGACACCTCTATGTAACGGACAAAAGTACATGTCCGGAGTGCCGCAATAACCATTTGTGTATAAACGACCCTCTCGATAGCGGACCCTCTATATAAAGGTCGCGGACAAACAAATTAGTTAGCAAGATATTATTTCTTTAAAAATCACCTTTCCAAATTTAAACGAAAGTTAAGAATTTGTAATCTACCTTAAATATTTTTGTAAATGGTCAGGTATAAAAATGTTTTCGGTTGACTGGTTTCTTGTTTCGGGCTTAAGATAGGGTGGGTTTGGGTCAGATTGTTTTTGAGTGGTTTTCCAAAATACGAAATAAGAAGATTTCTCTGTCTGAGCCATTCATTGAATGAAAGGCACTAGAAGCTGCAGAAGAATTAAAGTGTGACACTTTAAAAGAATCAAATGAATGGTTGGAGAAATTTTCCGAGAGACAGAATATCACGTCTAAGTCTATATGTGGTGAGTCCGCACACATCAATCTACAAAAGGTTGGGAACTGGAAAATTAAATCAAATAAAATGTTGGAAGACTATTCTGCAGAAGATGTTCACAACATTGACGAAATGGGATTATTTTATGGAGCATTACCTTAAAAAACATTTGCTGTAAAAAATGACAACTGTGCTGGAGGAAAAGCTGCTGAAGATCGATTAATAATTTTATTTTGTACCAATATGGCTGGTGAGAAAGAAGAACCTTTAGTAATAGTTGAAGCTAACAATCCGAGATGTTTTAGAGGAAAACATGTCAATAAGCTACCTTTGAAATTGACCTCTAGTAAAAAAGATTGGATGACCGAAAACATAATGAGTTCATGGTAACATGAGTTTGACGAAAAAATGGAAAAACAAGATAGAAATTTACTGTTGTTTTCAGATAATGCAACTTCCCATCCTAACAATATAGTCCTAAAAATATTAAACTGATCCTTTTACCGCCGAATACTACATGTGCCAGCCAGCCTCTAGATCTAGATCACGGAGTTATTCAAAATCTTAAAATTATATATCGAAGATTTTGAGTCAAAAGAATACTCATGCTTATGAAATCCGAGCCATCTCTAGAGAAAATAGAAAAATGCATAACAGATGTAAAAGCTTCACTATGTAGAGTAGCGGCTTGGAAAAAAGTTACGGCAAAAACAACAGTAAACTGTTTTTCAAAGGCTGGATTTGCAAAAGCTGAAGACACAACAAACTGACGATTCCCAATAAGAATTTGAAAATAATTTTACCGACCTATCCACTTTAATATCAACCGATATGGGATTGGATTTCAACGGATATTTTTCTAAAGATGAAGCACTAACCACTAAAGATTTCAATTTTTCCATTTTTAAATGTTTTGAGGACTTTGTGGCGAACAGTGATAAACAATTCGATATTGAAGAAATAAGTGACTAATAACAAGCTCCTAAAATTTCCAGAATTACCAAAGCATGTGATAATTAATGGAATCTAGAAAAATTCTTTTGTGTTAATAACAATGTAAACGCTTTGTTACAGGTCAAAAGTTACATCCAAACACTAACTCAATAAGCCAAATTTTACCCACAAATTATAGTAAAAATAAATAAATATTAGGACTTTTGTATTTTAATAATACTACTTTTACTTAGCATTCGTAATTGACCTCCATTTCCTATTTTAAATCTTACATATACTACATCTTCAGAAGTTCATCTTCCAGACTTTCATATCCACTTCAATTCCCTAAAAGTACCTATATGTACAAATAGAAAATGATTGTTAAGTAGTGATTGCGAGCAAGATCAGCTTCAGAATATAAGGTATTTAGTGTTAAAAATAAAATATATCTCTCAAAGGTTCAAATGTTCACATTTGGATCATATAGTTTAAATTGACATCTGTCAGACTAAGAAAATAAAATAAAATTATTTTATTGATAATCAGATATGACTGATAATCAATCATTCATTAACAAAGTGGTAGTTTTACGAATTCAGTACATTCTTTATACTTTTCCATTTTTGTAAATTCACATAAGCATATCTTTTCAACTCTTGGAAGCTACTGGTAGAGAAAAAGAACCAACCATTCAGGACAGGTTGTGATCAAGGGAAGAGAGATATCGTCTCATTTTGCTTTTTGGATGCTAGCTAAGAGCACATAACGTTAAAACAACGGATTTTTTGTAATTTACAAAAGGTTTAAAAAGGAAAAGTTTCCAAGGTTCCATAGAACTGGAAACTCAACCAGTGGGTTGGATTTATTCCTTTACAAACAAATTGTAATTACCCCAACTTGTCTTGTTTCGCTTAAAGGCCACCCACCATCAACGGTAAGTTTGTCGACCACTCACTTTTATGTGATTAAATTCTGAATACTGGCTCAATATCATTCACTTACGTTTATTTCTATTTCAGGCCTTCAACCTTCAACTTTCAACCTTCAACTTTCAACTTCCATTTTAATTTCAACTTCAACTTCAACTTCTTCTTCATATCCATTCTTCACTCTTCGTTTTTCACTCTCCTGAATTTAATTCTTATTTTGTGATTCGACTGGTTCTCACATCGTTGAAGTATATTCAAGATCCATATTCTCATTTGCTACCCCACATCGGCTTGAGGGTGATCGGAACCTTCTAAGAACCTGTGTGGACCTCTGGATCATCATAGAACGATCGTTATCCCGCTCTACACGTGTGGTATTCAACCCCTACACATACTAACCTGTAGCAAGTGGTTATCTCAGGTAACATAGGTTTAAGTAAATCCCTAGGACTTCTCTCCTACAACTTCGTATTCTACCAAGAATAAATTCATCAGGATTTTAATTGTACATTCATACATTTTTATATATTTACCTTCAGTAATCATTGTATATACGATATATTGATTCTAAGAAAATCATGAATACTGTGAGTCCTAGGTATGCATACTTTGGGTGATTTTCAATAAATTCATATATATTATAATTATATTCATCTGAGCTTTTCTCAAATTTGCACGTGGTTATAATTTTAGACATAAGTCAACGCCAAATTTGATATTTGAAGTTTAATTATATCAGTGGTTCTCACCATAGATAAACCACGATCTCACTAGCTTCATTTCTTATTGTTGTAAGAGCCCCTTTTTGTGAGTACCATTCATATACATGCTTGTAATCTGTATGGCCTACCACCTGTTAGGTCAAACAATAGTATCTATTAATCATATATCTACATAACGCGATAGTTTTATTTGTCCCCTTAAGAACCCCTTCCTTAACCCTGAGATATTCAAAGGGTGTTTAATATCTTTATTTCTACCCTTTTACTGCCTTCAACATCCTTTATGAAAGGTGTTATAGCTTACACAAAAATATTATAATATTTTCGAGAACAAACTAAGGAATATGAAGCAAACGACAATAAAAGATTTTTTTAAAAGATAATTTCCATCACATGATATGTACATAATTGTCTTTTAAAATTTTTTTAAATAAATGTTACAGTAACTGGCATTTTTTTATTGTTATCTATGTGTGAAAATAGCTTATTGCTAAAGATTTGTACAGAAAAATATTATTATTTTTCAATTTTGACACCGTGTCTCTCAAAAATCGGAGACTTCAAAGGTTTATATTATTAAACTAATTTAAGGAACTTTGGATAACTTATGGATGTATTAAGATTGTTAAACATCTTGAGGGTGAAATTTTTTTTAGCTGTTTAAAATTTTTTCAGTATATAGATGCCTCCCCTAATACAAAATCACAAAAAACTTTCTGCGAAAATGCATCATTTTCCCGACTTTAGAATATCTGAAACTAATAAATAATATAAACTATGTAAAAATTGAGTTTAATCCTCTTCCCGACCTTTAACACAGATCAATGAATATTATCTATTCTTATCAGCTTAATATATCGCTTCAAAAATCTCAAGAGACAAACGGTTTTGTACACGCCTGTTTACGGAGTCCAATTGCCGAGTATTGTTCGAATCATTCTAAATTCTACGATATTTTATCAATAAATGAAAATGGTATATTTCCGCAAGAAGTTTTTTGAGTGTTTATGTTTAGAAAATTGTCTAAAATGTAAAAAAGAAACGTATTTTGCTGTAACTGGTTTCAGCTATTTTGAAGTCGAAAAAATGAAAATTAAGCATTTCCGCAAAAAAAAATTCGAGTCTTTCTGTTTGGAAAAGGTTCCAAATAGTAAATAAACGAATATTTCTTACATAACTGATTTCAGCTAAACGAAAGTTAATCATTCGAATCATTCTAAATTCTACAATAATCAGCAAAAAATGGCAAATCAGTCATTTATTGTTAGCTTGAAAAAATTATTATAAACAATATATTAACATTTTTCAAACTTTGATGACGCAATCTTGTTTTGTATGTTTATAAGAAGAGCTCCACGGAGCGAAAAAATTAAAGGACAATTATTTAAACATTTTTTTAGTTTAGAACGATGAGGGAAGTTTGAAAAAATTTTGTTAATTAACAATCGTCTAGCATATTGAAAAATTTATTTTCACGAAAAATTCCAACGGGAATCAATTCTTTAAATTGTTTAGATTATACTATAATTTTTTTATATTTTTCAATTAAGTTTAAGTACTTGAAAATAATTTTTTTAAGTGACGTACTCGCTTTCGAGGCCGTGCGCGCAACCTAAAAATGGCTCGCGGAGGCTATTTTCGGCGTTAAATTAAATGGAGATAGAGTTCTGGGAGTTGGGACTTTGTTATTGGAAATATTCTCCTCTTTAAGGATATTTTTTTCAAATTTCGAAAATATTTATAATTTACGAACAATAAGCTACAAACCAAACACTATTTTTGTTGGTGTTTAATTGTTTATAACTTTTGGAATTTCTTATGGGCTAATTTAATTATTTGGCACAATGATCTAGACATAATTTCGGATCGAATAAGATAAACCACATAATTTTATCAACAGTATGTAGAATTAACCCCATTTTAAGCTTATAGACTAGACTAATATATTATGTGTTGTGAATTATTTTATAAAATAATCTAATATTGTCGTCTCTGGAGGAATTGAACAGGAAGGGGATATACACCCAGGGGTATGCAGATGATCTGACAATACATGTACTGGGTAAATACCCTAATGTTATATCGGAGCTGATGAAACAAGCTCTGGAAAAGGCGGAGATTTGGTGTAGGGGGAATGCCTAAGGATGAACCCTGCAAAAACTGCGCTCATTCCCTTCACTAGAAAACGGAAGCTTGGGAGACTAAAACTGCCAATCCTCCTCAACGTGCAGCTGTGTCTTAACTAGGAGGTCAAGTATCTGGGCATAATTCTAGACGCAAAACTAACTTGGAATTCACACCTACATGACAAATCAATATAGGGAAAATTGCCCTAATGGCTGCCAAACTGGCGATAGTTAACACATGGGGATTGAATCCACGGAACTGTACCAACTGTGGTGAGACCCATGGTTACCTGTGGAGCCTTATTTTGGTGGCCACAAACAGATTAGAGGAAAGCCGAACTGAAGCTATCAAAACTTCAGAGGCTTGCCTATCTGTCTTTGCATAACGGGTGCAATGAGAAGCAGCCCGACTGCGGCAATGGAAGTCATTCTTAATTATCCGAGAATGGCTCCATTCATGCTGGAATGCGATGGGAATTAGCACGATGTTATCACAAACTCGCTTCTCAAAGTGAGAAGTGATAACACGTTGGCCACAATTAATGCAGTCAGGAAGAAACGTTGGTGTGGTACACAGATGGATTTAAAACTGACATAGGAACAGGAGCTGGAGTCCATGGTGCCAGGCCCAGATGCAATGTCCACGCATCGTTGGGAAAGTTTGCATCTGTATTTCAGGCAGAAATATACGTTATCGACACGTGTTTGCAAATGAACACCAGACGTACTGGAGGAACGTGCCAAAACAGGAACACAGCAAACTGTAGGTCAAAAAATCCTCGGAGTCCCTGACTAACGAAATATTAGACCTCAGCAGGGGCCAGATAAGGAAAGTGACGGGACTACTCACCGGTCACTGTACCCTAAGGAAGCACATGCATACAATTGGCATATATAGGGAGGAACCTATCTGTCGGTTGTGCATGGAAGAGGAGAAAACAGCATCTCACATTATCTCGAAATGTCTCGTTGAAGATATAGACTCCTAGGACTGGAGTATCCAAGAGAGGATTTCTCCAAGAAGGTCCTAGTGAAAAGACTGTTGAGTCTAATAAGGGATACTGGCCTCTTCAAATAAACGGTATAAACAAAAGCAGTCTCTGACTGGTGGTGCCGAACTAATCAATCAATTAATCAATCAGGTAATGCTCTATAAAATTATCCCGTTTCGTCAAAATTGTAAACATCTTTTGCGGAATAGTCTTCCAAGATTTTATTTGATTTAATTTCCAACCTCTTGTAAATTGATGTGTGCAGACTCGCCACAAACAGACTCAAACCCGATATTGTGTCTCAAAATTTTTCCAACCATCCATTTGATGCTTTGAAAGTGTCACAGTTTGATTCTTTCTAGGGCCCTTTCTTTAACTAATGGGCCAGGCAAAGGAATTCTCTTATTTCGTACTTTGGAAAACCACTCAAAAACAATCTGATCCACAGCAAGGCCCTCAGTTTCAGCGAATTTCCGTTTAACTTCGACATTACTAGATCCATCAACAAAAGACTTTCAAAGTTCATTTTGGATTTTTAAAATTTCGCTAGTCTGTGTTTCTCCAACACTATATTTTGCGGCTAGTTTCCTAACACTTAATTCATATTTCTCATTCGTACGGATACTTCATACCTTATCCTCTAAAGATAAAAGTTTTCTTTTCTCGTTTGGCCTGTTGTGTTAACAAAAACTTAACTAAAGAAATAATATCTTTTGGTAACTTATTTGTATGTCCGTGTCCGATATATAGAGGGCACGCCATTGAGAGGGTCGTTTATACCCAAATGGTCATTGAAGCATTCCGGACATGTGTTTTTGTCCGTTACATAGAGGTTTCCGCTATATAGAGGTGTCCAAAAATAGAGGTTTTACTGTGTATAAAACAGCAGCGAACTTAGGCTACCTCCTTGTCCTAGCTCTGTATTTGTAGTAAATGTTTGTGACATTATTGTTTTTTATAATTGTGTTTTTGTTGTTCAACTTGATATTTTCTACTAATCTCATAATTATACTATTGTGTGAGTACTTTCCATAGTTTTTGTATTAAGTCTGCTTCAAGTTTTCTCGAGGTTCAAAAATGCATACAAAATTTTCCGTTTTTCTTTAAGTAAATTAAATTAAAACAATATTTTCAGTTCGACCATGTTTATTTAACTGCCTCTCACTGACAGCGACATATATTTTATTATCTGCCAGTAGATACCAACCTACATAGTTACAAAACCCTAACACTCCTTTCGTTATTTGTATTATTGTGAATACATACTAATATTGGGGCATTTCATTTTTTGTTTACGAAACAGCAGTAACTCATAAGAAAGCAGATATCAGAAGCAGGTGTATCAGAAGAGTTAACAATTTGTTTTAAAATATTTATTAAGTATCATGAAAGATTCGACAGTTATTCAAAAAAAAAGTGAAGACATATCTTCAAATTTTTGAGTTTTAATGTTTTGATGTGTCCACTTCAAAGTTGTTTCCACTGGCAAATATTCCCCTTTTTATTGCACTCATCAGTCTCTGAAGTCGTATTCAATTAGTGCATGTCCAACTTTTGGAAACGCTAATAAACGAGAGTTCTGAAAGATGCATGATACCAGTCCATAAACATTTTTAGCATGTGCACGTTTTTAATACTAGCACATATATCTCAAAAGTTTTCATGTGGCCCATTCACTCTCCATATTGAAATAAAACTAAAAGTAAGTACTTTCGAGGGTCGATCAACTGGTCCCAGTGACAGGGTATTACTGCTCTGACACATTTATGCTTTTGACGTTAAAAACTTTGGATGTCAGTTTGCGAAACTTTATACATCGAAATTTTCCCGTTCGTGATTTTGGCAGTGGGAAGTGAATGTGTATAATGTTTGGAGAAATCTCAGAGAATGGAGTCAATTATATGGAAAAGTTAAAATGAATCGAGCAGCTCAATTTTAATTTATTAATTTGGGTTCAAAGTGAAATAAAACCCTTTAATTGTGAACTTTTTTCCTGGTTAAGCGGTCAAGATACTTTCCAAATTTTGTATGTTTATTTTATTTTAATATTTTGAAGGTTTCAGCTGCATTTATTTCAGTGAGTTGTAAAATTGAAGCCTTTCAGATTATTGTGGATTTTTTCTAGGTAATAAAATTTTTAAAGAATGTGATTAGTCCGGTCAATCTAGACATTCTAAGGTACATGAATTCACAACAAGCTGAAAGTGAGTAAAATTGTTTGAAACATGATTAAAAACAACATTCCAAAATTCTCCATCGTTCCGGTACATGGAAAAAAATTTACACGAGGTCAAATGTAAAAAATGGGGTTTTCATGATTTCATTGAAAACGGTGAGTTTTATCGCAAAATTACTTCAAACAAAAATTGTAGATCGTATGAATATTACAGAAGCTTCCCCGTTGCCGGCTTGACTATTTAATTTGATAATCCAAACTTGTAAAAAAATATACTTGTGCTCCGCGTTAAAAATGCATTAACACAGTGTTTTTTTTTTCTTCCTGTTTATGACCAGGGACACAGTCCATTAGCCGAAACACAGTGTTGTGTGGCGAGTTTAGTTTTTTGCAAGACCATTATGTTGTATTGTTTACAGTGTAGCCAGTCTAATCATTCATTCATTTGGGTTGAGGTAGTTTTACAGATCCCACTTTTTTTATAATTCAACTTACAGAATGATTGATTAGTGTGATAAAGCTCAGTTTAATGTTGAGTGAACAAATAGTAATTCCAATTAAATTTTGACATACAATTCTAAAGCAGTACATCCAGGTCAAGAACGGATAAAAGCTTTAGCAAGAAGCTATGTGTGTTGACCAAATAGAGATTCAGGGATAATTAATCATGTTAGACATTGTGCAGAAAACCTAGATCTTCAGTAAAAGTTTCTTTTTCGTCCTGGCCCTTACCAAAGAAACCATGGAAACGGTTACACATTGATTTTGCTGGACCAGTCAATGGAATGTATTCCATTATAATCACTGATGCACATTCAAAATTGCCAGGAATGTTCAGTTCGAAAACTATCACTTCAAAATCTACAGTTTCCTTCTGGAAAGAATATTTTTTCGGTTTGGTTTAGTAGAAACTATTATAACGGACAACGGAACCCAATTTACCAGTGAATATTTTCACAGGTTATGCGTATCCAATGGTATCGAACATATTCGTATAGCTTCCTACTGACCACAATCCAATGGTCAAGCTGAGAAATTTGTTGACACATTCAATCGTGCCCTTAAAAAGTTTGAACAAGAATATTGTTATGTCGGACCTGTACTGAGGATATGTAGAAGTCCATAAAGAAAAAGAAGAAGACATACATCTAGAATCATCTAGAAATAGAGAACCTGAAGTGTCTCAGTCTTTTTGGTTCTCAGAGACGAACATTGAAATATATTGGTAAATAATTTCTTCTTATTTTTATGGACCTCTATATATCCTCAGTATAGGTTGGACTCAACAATATCATCTGCACAATAGTCAAATTCAACAATTTCTGATGTCATATCGATCAACTCCAAATCCTTTTTCACTGGAGGGCAGATCTCCGGCATCACCTTATTTGAGCGTAAAATTTTATTTTTATTGAGTAACTAATTACACCAGTCGATATATCAACCTATAACTAGATTTTCCGATTAGATTAAAAATTTGTTTGTAGGATTTTCCATTTTTTAGTAATACCTCCAAAGGAAATCTGATAACTATATTGATTGAACAGTTACAGCATTTTTATGTTTACCAATCGATTCAGGAGCAAATTTTAATCATTTACAGGCTGTTTCACGACGAGCTTACACTATCTATATATTGGAGACTATTCACACGATTTCTATAAAAATTGGCATAGATAGAGAACAAGTTATGGCGAATTTTTGCAAAATATTTTGACATACCAAAAGTGAACGACAACTTTGTTATTTTGAATGTAATACCCTGTATATTATCAACTTTTCGGATACTATATTAAATTTTAATGACACTTTGTGTAGAATACCCTATATCTAAAATTTATACTTATCGAGATATTAATTTTCTTAATAAAAAATTGACAGGTGCAAACCTGAAAATTCTGTGTAAACAGCCCCTTGTTGATATTGTTTACAGGGTTCGTAAAAAGATGATGAAAAGTTCAAGTTCAGAAATGTTGAATATCTAAATTTTTTTTAAATGAAACAACCATATTTTTATTCCTTTACTTAATTCTAAGGCCGAAAATGAGGGCAGTCTATGTTCACTTCTCTATACTCAATTTGGGATATTAACTTGTTTTTAAAAATATTAGTTATTTCAGCTTTATTATTGCGTAGGCGAAGGCCGTGTTATTTATTCTTTTATTTTAGCAGGCTGTGTATTCACCTGTCATAATTAAATAGTATTGATTGTCAATGTCTGAAGACAATCGCATCGTGCAGTGATAGAAATGGCACGTTTGGAATTAAACAATGAAGATTATCTAAATTTGCATTCCATACATGGTGAATGTGACAGAGTTATTACTAGAACATGTGTTTTATTTGCTACAAGATATCCAGATCGACTCCGACCCAGCCATTACACAGTGAATATTAAACAAATCAACACAATTTGCTCGTTTTCAAGCAAAAGTTAAGAAAGTGAAGCCTGTTGTAGATAATAGTGATCATGAAATCAATGTTCTTGGATAATATGCTGCTTATCCTGAAGCGTCAATACGTTGTGGTGCGAGAGATTTAGGGAGGGTAGTCCGCACTGGGACGTCTTTCACAGTGGGACATTCTATTTTTCTCTAAGACCTTAGAACATATTTGAGATTTGGAAACCTTGTAATAAATCTAAGATGAATGCGTTTTCCAGCCAGATTGCCGCCTACTGCGCAGTTGTAACTTTTACCTGAAATATACACAGTTAAAATTCGTCAATTGTGCAGTCTCTTCAATTTGCAATTAATTATATTTGACCACACACTTTTTAGCAATATATTTGTGTTTGTGGCGATTTATTAAAATGTTTGGTTAAGAAACTACACTAATTTTATGTTGTTGGTGCTTGTTTACACAGTGGGACGGCATCATGTAGTACACTGAGACGGTGACTCACTGTGTACTACTCATGGTATATAATGGCATTTTGTTCTAGTGAGGAAACGAAGACACATACTTTAAAATGGTGAGACCTAAAGTCAAGCATAGAAAAATAGGGAAAACGTCCGGAGAAGATTTGGCTGCAGCTATCAAGCTAGTTACAGAACAGAACTTATCTATAAGAGAGGCTGCGAGAACTAGTGGAATTGCACTACAGACGTTGCATCGATATGTGAAAAAGGCCCAATTATATCCAGGAACTGAAATAAGAATGCAGTCGCATTACGAAATTCGGCAAACATGTAGTAAAATGGCATATGGACTATCAACTGTAGCTTCAATAAAATTAGCTTATGATATGGAAAAGGAGAACAACATTAAAATTCCAAAATCGTGGGAAGAAAAAAAAATGATGGCAAAGAATGGATGAGAGGTTTCTTATATCGCAACCAGAAACTAAATATAAGAAAACCTGAAGCTTGCAGTCTATCTAGACTAACATCGTTAGCAGATGGATCACGAGTCTTCAACTTGGACGAAACCGGCCTGACTATACAGTCCAAAAACCCAAAAAGGTCATTGCATACAAGGGAGTGAAATTACAGGAAGAGGTCTACCAAAGGCCGACACACCTTCAAATATAATTTCGGGCTTCAAGAGGTCCGTAATATTCCCGTTTAACCGGGATGTATTTACAGATGCTGATTTTTTTACTTCCTCAGTAACTGATAGACCCCTAGAACATTTTGAGGCCTCTACTTCTGTTGAAGAAAGATCTTCTGAACCTGAAAATAAAGAAAATGAAGAACCTGAAGTAGTTGTGAACAACCCCAATCAAGAAAATGAAACAGAATTTATTTCCCCGAAAATATTTCGTGGATTTCCTAAAGCTTCTCCACGAAAGAAGAAATCATCTGGACGTCATCGTTGAAGAAGCACAGTGTTGACGGATACGCCAGAAAAGGACCTAATTCCTGCAAAAACAGAGAAGAAATTGGCAAACCAGTTGAAAATGCAAAAAAGCAAAAAAAAATAAAACGTGTTCAGTACCAAGGATTTATTTAACAAGACTACGAAAAATTGAAGGACCCAAGATAGTGACATACATCAGACGAGGAAGATGATTATCAGGTAAACAATGGTAATATCTCAATGAATTTCATTTTCTACAGAAATTATACTTTCAGATAATTTATGATGATCAGTCATCAGATGAAGAAGAATCGTTTACAGAGTTCCAAGAATTAGAACGGAAACCTATCGTTGACAACTATGTTCTGGTTCGGTTTCCGAACGATGTCTTCTTCGTGGCAAATATATTAAAAGGGAAGGACCTTAGGAAGGGCCTAAAAACCAATGGTTTTCCAGATATACCGGATTTAGCTTCTGTGTCCGATATCGTTATGCTTTTACCGCCACCAAGTGCAATGAACAAACTAAACGTTTGAGCAGATATAATATGCTTTCCTATGTCTTTTAAAAATTTGAATGTTCGCTGAGTACTTTTTAAAAATAATTTATATTCATTATACACAATTTAATATGTTTTAAGTAAAGTGTAACATGAAAAAAAGCCGGTGTCTCATTGTGCACGACTGATGGCACACAGTGAGACATTTTTGACATTTCTTAAAACAATATTTTGACCATTTCAATATTTTTTTCTAAACTGAACTAATGCAATTTCAGATGCAAAAGATGCTTATTGAAGCGTATTGGTATACTGTTTTGTTTTTTTGTTCACGCAATTAATTTAAAAGATATTTTTGTCTTAATGTGGACTACCCTCCCCTACCAATGGTATCCATTCAACAAATTTAAAAAATAACATAAGTTTCATTCCTTCTCTTTTAACCCAGTTTGAAGTTTAAAGCCAACATACTTTAATAGAAGGATAAAATTTCCAAGACTTGTGTTGGTAAAATGTCAAGAAAACGCGTTACTTTTGACAATAAGCCAATAACAACTTGGAGTACACATTACTCCTTAATATTTAATGAAACAAGAAGGGAAAATCAATGTTACATGGTTATATGTAGGTACGCTTAATGTTGCTGTTGCTGTACGAGAGCTAGTGACAAAAATAAGTTGAATTGGGCTTGTTTTCTTCAATAAAAAATCTGCGGTAAAAAAGTTACAGCATGTCTAAAACGAGTCAACATTTTTATGAAAATGTGAATATGCTATACATTCATACATTGACCAAAAAAGGTAACGCGTCACTTTAACGTTCCTGTAACGAAGTAACGATTTCGAGTTACTTTATAAAAGTAACGCAGTTACCGTTACTTTTCGTCAATTCCAAAACGTAACGAAATTACTAGTAACGCGACTTAAGTTTCTTTATTGAAAAACTTTATTTTTAAAAAACAATTTATTACTTTAAGCACAAACAAAAACAAACTATTCGTGGATTCAAATACAATTTTAATGTTACGACAATGAATATAAAAATCAGACTGATAAAATGTAATAAAAAACATATAAAGAAATATTGTGTAAATTGTCAAATAGCAAAATAAGCATTTCTCCTTTTACTCATATCCGGGTGTTGGGTTCAATTATTATAACATAGATAGTTATAAGGGTCAATGGCCATAACTCGCGTTACTGAAAGGTAACGTTTTTTTCTGTAAATCCCAACCCTGAATACCATAACCAAACGTGTTTTTAATATACAAGTTCTCAAACATCTCTGCTAAAAAATCAAACTTCATTGCCAGGCTATACCTCAAAAATAATGTGAAAAAAGACTTGAGTTATAAAAATTTTTATTTCGAATCGATTGTTAAAATCACATTTTAACAGATGCGAAGGCCCCGCCAAAATTTAAACAAAATCGAATACCTTATTTTCATACATCGAATAAACTCATTAGCCGTCTTGTGCCCTCGTGTCATTAGCGAAATTAGAGAAAAGGTCAGTGAGTGGGTGTCCGACTTCCTAGGTGAGCAGATGTGCACCACTAAACTTTAGTAGGTGTTTTACTTAATTAGTTTCTAATAATCAAAATAATTGTTAGTGAATAGTGCATTTGTGAAGATAGGGTAAGATCTAATCTTAATCAACTTCAACCACTATGTTCTTATATATGTTCTTCATCATAAAAAGTTGGAATGCTACCGGCAAATTATGAAGTTATCGCCAAAACGATATCAACTTCTGTACCGCGGTGTTGCCAAATTCAATCATGGGGTCGGTGTACCAGTTATAGCTAGCTCTAAATAAAATATGGAAATTATTTATTTGGTTAATTTTGTATATAAATCTGCATGTAAATATTCAAGTGTTGTTTTCATATTATTTGCTTTATATGGAACTGCGTGTTTTTTTTTTAATTTAAAGAAATAAAGTGTGCGGTGGTAAAACCTTAAGAACTATAGTTTGATTTCTGCTCCTTTGTTCGTGTTCTACACGGTGGTCCTTCGATTTTTGATTTGGAAATTTCGATGAATACTATGAATATACTTGTGCCAGAAATTGCTCAAATTTTCTAATAATCAGTCCACTAGTGCTTCATCTATGTCCTGTTTTACTCATCGATTGTGCAGGTCACTAGGAGAGGCAAAAATATTTTCAACGTTTATGTGAAAAACTGGGAGTGTTGACGCTCTAGTAGCCGATAGTCACTTACAATTCCAAGAATGTGCATTCATTTCAGCAAATCAACACATCATCATACTGGGAATATTTACAAGTAGACGTAGACCAGGGTCGATAATTTTTGAAACAAAAAAAAAATTATAGTAGGATGAAACCTTTTGGAAAAGGAAGAGAATACAACGAAAATGAAAGGAAAAATAATTTACGGGCGATCAGAGATCGGGAAGTGGTAGGGGGTGAGTTTTTAAGGGTAAAAAACGATTTATCTCGATTTCCGGCTAAACTACAAGTCCTATGGAAAAAGTAGTAAATTTTAATAAATAGCTGAAAATTGTATATAAAGATTGAATAAAAATTTCGAATTCGAGTATTTTTCGTTTCTTTGCATTTTCTGAGAAGATTTACCATAGTAATGTATAATTTTTTTTCACCATCAGAAAGTAGAGATGTCAACGATCAAAAAGCCTACCGACTTTTTTTAAAAAAGCTGATATTTTGACGTGGGAATTTTCGATTGAAAATTAGGGTGCTTTTTCGATATTGAGTCAAAATAAGGTGAAAAAATAAATATTTTATATCAAACTAATTACAGTGTGTTGAGGATAAAAAGGTAAGTTTTCACCAAATTTCGTAAGAAAAGAACTTTTTTGTAATAAATAAAAAACTTGGTTTTTTGAATTTTTCACATGAATTTTGAGGTTATGTGAAAAAAGTAATGATACAAAAGTTGTACATGTTTATATTATCTACAACTTTGCTATCTAACTTTTTTCCATAGGACTCGTAGTTTATTCGGAAATCGAGATAAACCGTTTTTTAACCTTAAAAACTCACCCCCTACCACTTCCCGACCTCAGATCGCCCATAAATTATATTTTCTACAACTGCTATGAAAAGTGAAGTATTTCTCACATCTTACTTAATTTCAAAACCAAATATTGCTCATACTGTGAGAAATATTATTTCTCACGGCACTTTGCCCACGCCACATACATTTATATGGAGAATCAAATAAAATCGACAAAAACTTAGTAGGCTTCTGTCATCTTTAAATACCTACTAAGTTGTCACAAAACTGTCAGATTAATTAATATAACGGAGAATTTAGTGAAAAGAAATGACGTTCCGGATTTGACCATACAAAATTGTACAAATTTCACCATAACTATAATTTTAAATTGAATTATTCAACAGTATAGAGATGGGATACTTTAGTGTTATTTTTGTTTTACCAACCATAAATATAAATATTAAATTACTTTACTTATATTCTTTAAATTTGTGCAGTTGTAGAAAAAGTATAGTGTGCAACATGTGGGAAAAGTACCTTTCCCCCTTGCTGTACAATATACTATTTCCTTTCATTTTCGTTGTCTTCTCTTCCTTTTTCAATGGGTTTCATCCTACTATAATTTTGTTTCACTATTTACCATTTTCAAAGGTTTCAGCCCTGGTCTTACGTGCCTTTTGCGTATTGAATTTTTATTTATTAGCCAACACAACTGCTCAGTGAAGTTCAGTCAATAGTTTTCAAAAATATGCAGAAACAAGTCAGAAAGCGTCCGAACGAAGGCGTGGAGAACATAATCCCTCCGAGACGAAGACGCCGAGGAAATGGACTACAAGGAACTCCATCAAGAAAATTCAGAAAGAACAATGGAAGGAAACCGATCAAAAGAACGCCAATGAGGAAATAATAATGGACGAAGCCATTAAAAAAAACAAGAGACGACGAAAAGCTGGCCACCATCCGTCTTCTTTCGGAGATCATTGCCGTACGAAACAGACTCGGAGTGAAGATGTCCTGGGAATATGAGCGAATAGTGAAGTTTTTTCATGGGAGGAAATTCACGAGGTAAACATAGAAAATGCGTGGAGCTGAGTTCATTGGGATGCGAAATACACTGGTATTATAATTTTCCAAGTAATAAGATTTTTAGAAAAAGCATCCACGTTCAAAGTATAAAAATGTGGATATTGAACTGAAATTTTGGAGATATATTATAAGGAGATTAATCTATAAAAAAATTCAACAATACTATAACCGAGGAGGTATCCATTTTAAAAATGTTCAAATAAAGAATATTGAGCAGTTTCGAAAAAACAACGTTGTTATGGATACCAATTGATCCAGGATGCAATTTACATAATATACAGATACATTTTTTAATCAATCTGTCAAAAGATTGAATCAACATAAAAAAATATGGTGAAGTGGCCAAATTTCAACAAAACACATTAAACAGTACCATAGCCGAAAAGATTTTCAGCTTTAACGTATTAAATCTCAAAAATAGTGGACTGAGAAGTACTTGTGTTTTAGAAGTTTTGAAGAAAATAGTACAAGTTTCGTTTTCCTTTCCTTTGAGGTATCACTTTCACACATTCACAACGACAAGCTCACCGCATCTGCGGCGTTATCAATGACAGAACTAATATGGGATGTTTTAAACTTCATCTTCTTAATCAGATCTATTGTTTTGAAGTTGAAACGAATTAACATGAACTCTAAACCATATGGCGCCAACGTTTGTTATGCCAAAGTGAATATTCCCTTCGGTTTTACTCTTGTCATGTCGGTTTACAAAGTTCAGAAACGCAAGGAATAAGGGCTTTAGATTGCAAATGGGATAATGTACTTCAGTGGTGAGACACAGTTATTAACTTAGCCCTTGAGGACTTAAAGCATCTAAATTCCTTCTCAACTGTTTGTAGTTGTTGTTCTACTCTATTTATATCACCTCATTTTTATTATTATTGTGTTGAAATTGGAATTAAAAATAAGTAAGCGATCTCCCCCTCGAGATACTATTAGTTTAACTACGTTTCTTTTCCATTTAATCATGACACTGTTGTACATTTTTTCCTATAACTTTTATTCATAACATTTATTCAGTCTCAATCGATTCATTATGAAAACTGTACTATTTGCAGAACTGAATTTTTTTTTTCGATTTTTGTGAATTTTTTATGAGATATGGTGCGTCAAAGTAGAACCTTGTTTTATATCGGAGGATTCTTATTTGACTACTTGTAAAGAGTTATAAAGGCAAGAGTTCAAGGAAAATACTATTGCTATATACTCCGACAGCCGGATGGCTATGAAAATGATCAATTCTATTCAGATAAATCCTAAACTTATATGGGACTACTTCACTATACCAACAAGAAGCAAGACGTACTTTCATTGGTCCAGAACCTCACTGTGGTATTGCGAAAGCTGAACTTGGACAAAAAGGCAGTCTCGAGAGTGGAGGAACAAGGCATCTGGAATAAGAAAGGACAAAGAGTTCATCAAAGAACCATTGCCAAAATTAACGAAGTATCTATTAAGCCAGAATTGACAAACAGCCACACATGAATAGCATTAGAATGGCAGACACAACCATATTATGTAAACTTTGCCAAGAAGATGAGGAGATCTCAGCAACATATTGTGCTACTGTGAGGGCCTGGCTAAGCTAAGATTTTCGACGATCGGGGAGGAGAAACAACAATCTTTACAATACAGGGTGTCCCACTATAAAGTAACACATTTTGATGGCATATTACTCAAGAATGGAAAACGATATCGACGTGCAGTTTTCGCTAAACTTCTTATATTTCCTTCAAGTTTTTGTTGACATAGTTGAAAAAAACTTACCTTTTTAGAGCGAAGTTATCGGATTACTTTAAATACAATACCCTATACTTTTTAATACCAACTAAAAGTCCCTTTCTTCCTCTTTCCGAAAATGTATATATTATTGGCATATAGGTACTCAAGTTAGGGAAAGATTTAATTTTTTATGAAACCCTGTCAAGAACATCCGAACATAAATTATCAAATTTTAACAGCTTGGAAACTGATGTGGCCGTAGATGCCACGTCAATTGAAATGACAAAAAATTTTATGCCGTCGTAAAATTTAGGATGCCTTCGATGTATTGGACTGGAATTCTATAGGATGGCTGGTTCTCTCGCATAAATATCTATTTCATATCTATTTGCGTTTTTTCACCGACATTTGCTTAGCCTGTGACACTTCTGTACCTTCCATAGGTTTCAAGCCACTGGTTCTAATCAGATGGTTCAAATGAGAATCTTTTTGGTGGTGGGACTTGATCTATAGCTGTTGTGCCGCCTGAATCTCGGCCAGTTTTTGTTCTAACTCATGAAGTTTTCGTTGTATCTTTTTGCTATTTTTACTGCTCCATTTTTCCGTGCAACCTTGTTTGTCGTGTTAAAGCACACCTGAGACCATGTGCCGTACGTTTGTGGTTCGTAATTATATAAACACGTTTTAGGATAAGGGGTCAACTGAACTTTGCTAACACATAAACTTGTAGGAATAATAATTGACAATTCGTAAAATTATAATCTAGCAACCTGTCATCATTAGATCTCTGGAATATATATCGAACTTTGAATAACCATTTTTCCATGTTTTGTATGTGCACCATTACTCAGCAGCTGGGAGATTATCCTTGTCTAGGCTAGAGATTAGTGAAATATCACTTCCGCTCACATCCATTGGTGAATCAAATGGTAAAATCACCAATGGCTGTTGTCTATAGACTGTAAACTCCGAGTATTTGATTCTTCAAATTCATTTAACACTTATTGACAGTTCAAAACCGAAATAATAAAACACGTCCGTTTAGTTACTATATTTACAGCATGATCAGATGAAAGGACGAGCCCAATTTCCTGGACTATACATTTCTTTGATAATCACCTGGTCGGAACCAAATTCGAAACCTCCTATCCTTACTGAATCGAATTCGTGAATGAATAAAATTGAAAATAAAACTCTTTCCCGTATAAAAAATAGTTATTTGTCTTACTAGGCAGAACAACACAAGCTTTAATGCCGCGGCTGGCGGAAACCAGTCAAGGCATTGAATCTTCTTTGCTGCCATGTGAAACATATAATTTTTTCTCCACATCCGTTTCATTTTACGCCAGAACCTCATCATTTTGCCTTCACCCAATGTCATTTTGCTAATTTTGATTTAAATTATTACTTGGAGCGTTGCATAGCAATAAACTTTTTTAGACGACGCCATCTGAAAGTTGCCCGTTCTGTATTCATTTACATACCGAAAGTTGCGTTTTGAGTGTTCCATGTAGTGAAAGTGGCAGTTCCGTACTGCAAAACACTTTTGGGACGCTCTGGAGTAGACAACTTTAACTTCCTTAAATGTGACTCTAGCCACTTCAATGTTGACAGTTGACAGTTTCACTTCGATGATTTTGCATAACCTTAAATTTTTAATTTTCTGAAATTATTCGTTTTACTTTTAGGTACAATCAACATTACTTTTTGCAAATAATTAATAAATTAATATTGACATTGCAAATACCATTAAGTACATTATATTGTTCAATAAATGAAATGTTATAATTCTCTATTATTTATTTTCTTTCCTCAGTGTAATTGAAAAAGTTTTGGATCTTATGTGTCGTCTAAAAAATGTTGTTTACGCCGCGGCTGAAATACTACTTTGTTGGACTCGTCTGTTGCTCGCCTCGCTTCGCTCGTCTCGCAATTTTCAGTCTCGTCCAATAAAGTAGCACTTTCAGTCCTTGGCATACAAATAACTATTTCTGCCTTGGCAGTGAAAATACACCTTTTCTGTTAAGTGTCATTAAAAAGCCACTTTTAATGACATTTGGAGAAAAATCAATTTTACGTGAATGAATACACGTAATGGTATAAAATCATTCCAATAGCGAATCACAATATTAATAAAGCCGAGATAATAATTAAATCCTTTAATTTATGTTTTGCGCTACACAATAACGTCGAATCTAGCTAGTTAGTGAGATTACAAATGTAACTACGTATAATTTAGTTTTGCTTCTTGCAGATGTCTCCAAATTATAAACCACTCGGAGAATATGAGATAAGAAAATTAAGGCGACCACCATCTCTTCGTTAATTAAATTCGGTATATTTTTTTTAACTTTTAAATGCACCACAAAAGACGTTAGTCTACAAGATATTAAAATGATCTTATCTTGTTTGAAAATATTTTAAGCCCTCATCTCTAGTTCACTTACAGAATGGTACTGTATATTGTTACTTCAATTGTATTTTATCATTCGTATTATTTGGATACTCCAATTTTCCTACCATCATGTTCAAAATATGCAGAATCATAGATTTCTATAGTCGAAATCGCCTGGGCAAGAAGACAATTCATCTAGTTCAAAATGATAATTTCAATTGAATACTTCTCCCAAAAACTCGAAATCTATAAATGTGTTATATATCAACACATAAAGAACTCATATTTATATTTCATGCCTATTGAAATCAAAAACTAGGAAGACCTGCAAAAACTTTGTGAATGTACTTTGGAGCGTTTGAATTTTGGAGGTTATTTTGTACAAATCAGTTCAAACGCGAAAGGGCCGGGAGAGGGGGGGGGAATTGGTAGGACGGTTGAGCAGAGTATGCTGTACGGTGCGGAGGTGTGGAATGAAAGAACAGGGGTGAATGCGAGGGTGAGGCCGCTCCTGCGGGTGCAGAGAAGGATATTGCTGGGGGCAGTGCAGGGGTACAGGTCAGTGGGTGGACTGGCAGCAGCGGTGCTGGCAAGGTCCTACCCATTGGACGTGATGGCTAGAGACAAGAACAAACGCTGGAGGGGTGCGACCAGAGAGGAAGTACAGGAATGGATGGAGGAGGAAATGGAGAGAGAAGGTGGGAGGAGTATTAGGGCGCGCTAAAAGGAGTGATTGGGAATAGGAGAGATTGGATGGACCGGAAATTCGGGGAGGTGAACTACTTCTTGACACAGGTGTTCACTGGACATGGGTCGAGAGTAGGGTACCTCCACAAGATTGGGAAACGAGAGACTGGTGTGTGCGAGAGGTGTGAAGTAGAGGATGATGTGGAGCATGTGTTTAGATGCTGAAGGAACGAGGAAATGCTGAAGAAGTACTGGGAGAACATGGTGTAGATAATGTTGAGGGGGAGGAGGAATGAATGGAAGTGAATGGAGTAGTAGAGTGCATGGTTAGGGGGAGAGAAGGACTCGATATGGCATGAGAGGTAGGAGTGATAGTGGGAAGAAGACGACGGTGTGAGCGGAGAGAGTGCGAGGGACCGCCGCCCATCTCAAAGTATGCTAGGGTAGTGGTTCCGAGGCGGGAGTTACGGCGAGTTTGGGGTGGGTTTGATTGGTAGGCATCCCTTGGAGATGAGTCCAACACTGTTTGGGTCCTGGACCCATTCGAACATGAGTTTCCCATCTCGAACCGAAAAAAAAGCGAGAATTGATCGGTTAACACACGGTGCAAAGTTATAATCGCAGTTTTTCGTTAAACTTCGTGAAACTGTCGTCATTTAACGTAACGGTACAAGTGGGCATTGAAACAATGTTAAACTGGGCTTATCGCATTAACTAAAATATTGTGGCATACCCTGTATACTATTGAAACACCTTTAGTGTAAAAAAAAGATGTTTTACATGATTGTGTCGATGTTAACATGAAATTTCAAATAAATTATTAATATCAATATTTTTTATTCACTAAACCATCAGTTTGAATAAAGTATGAAGAGAGGAAATAAATTTTTAATGAACTGTATTTCCAGGGTTGTCCATAACTCTGAAGATTATTATATTACGGAAAAAGCGTGAGACGAGAGAGAGAAAGAGAGAGATAACGAGAGAGAGAAAGAGAGATATATAGAGAGATAGAGAGAAACGTTGTGGGTTGACATGAACGCTTTGTCACTAACATTATTGCCTTTGTTTTTATGAATATTTAAAAAAGGAAAAACAAAGTTAGACAGTTATAGTCCATCACGATGTTTAATACAGACGCGTTCAATTAGAGTGAAATAAAAGAGCAGTATGTTATTGGCTATTCATTGAGTGGTCTGAATTTCTAAAAATGTTTTTTTCGTGCCTATTCATTATTCCAGCATTCTCTAGCAGAAGTCAGAACGACAAAAAAGTACAATCAAAATACAGCAATTTCAAGTGACACTATCAATCGTCAATCCATTAATGTCAACATTGTCATGTTGGGATGTTGGGAGACCTGTTTAATTGGTGGTCCTCCAAGTCACTCGGAGGGTCATCTGACTTTAATAAAACTACGACTTCTTGCACTGGGATAAGTTATGTTTATTACCATCTTTAATATTACATACTACAACCAATTAAGATTACTAAATCTATCATGAGTATCTATCATTATAGCATACTTATTATTATCAATATAATCAAATACTCAATTATAATGAATCAGTAGGAATACATTCATTATAACTGAATTAAAAATGAATTGAATTGAATATGAATATGTTGTTATCGTCTGCTTCTATGATATTTACATTGTGGTTCAAGTTCAGGCTGATATTCACTATTTAATGTTATATGTTTATTCACGCGATGAACGTGGCTCTTGATACCTGTCGGCCTCATGGGTTTCATTTATGCATTGTTCAAAGTTCAATGATTTATAGAAAATAGTTTCAAGGGAATTTATTTCTTATTTTATATCATGCCAAAAGGCATCACAACATCCCCGACAACTAAGAACCGATATTAATTAGTTATTTCGGAATAACTGTGAGAAGCGAGTCGCCAGCAACGTGGAAAGCACGGTGAACATCGAACAACGGGAGCAGCTCAGTTTATAAATACGGCTTTATCATAATCCTACCAACAATAATCATGGAAAAAAAACACATATCACGTTACCAACAAAGACCAAAGTGGTATAAAATATTGGAAAGGCAATTAGTGATTCCGATGTTACAGTATCTGAAAGTAGATGCATGAGTTGAAATTGTAAGGCTGAAAACCTATCTACCAACGCCTTAACTTTCCAAGCAAAAGTGACGACGATTCAACAATGTGTTGAAGAAATTGGAAGGCAGAGAGGTCTATCTTCACAAACAGCCAAGCTGCACTAAAGGAGCTCGGACCATGGAGGTCCATTAAGAAGTAGCATAAGATTGCGTACGTGCCTTTAACACACTAGGAGACCATTGCAGGGCCACGTTAGTCTGGATACTAGGGCGCAAGTCGTGGGGACAACGAAAAGGAGGATGAAATGGCCAGACGTGGCGCATCAATGCCATTATTGGACAGGAACCCATCCGCGGCGTCGCAAAATCGACAATTAACATGGCCACAAGAAAGTATGTAGTACAGACATCTATAGGATGGTGAAAAATCACCAGGATAAAGACAGGCGAAACGGTTCATTACAGAACATTTGCCAAAATTTACGACAGATCTAATAGGCAAAATAGGTAGGTTTGCTGTGAGAAGGATAGAATTAACGGAGCCATGTGAAGATTCTGTCCCCTAGAGGAGAAAACTGCAGAGTACATCCTATGCGAGTGCGGCTTCTTGGAGAATATGCAGTTTCTTGAACGCTGGGCATAAGTATCTATCTTGCTTTGCATGGTGAGAATTGGATAGATCTAAAATCCTTTTGTCTTTAGATCATCGAAGAAAGCGGTTCCAACAAGAAATATCCACACAATACCCCTGATTTAACTTTTTTGGTACCTTCATTTAAGAAGTAGAATTTGGAACTAGAAGATTGCAACAGCTTTTGTGAATTCTTTCATCAATATTTTAACAGCTCACTGTACTAAGCACTTTCAGCTATTAACGAACTTATAAAGGTTCAACTGGAAACTTTTATAAAATAGACTTAAAAACGACAAAACTTTTAATTTATGCAAAAAAGTACATCAATCTTTTTTAAGAACCATTTTAACTTCAACATATAATTACAATCTATTAAATACAAGAGCTTGATTATATAATGCAAATGTTGAGATATACTCATCAACGAGGTAATGTCCGTGATGCTTTTAATTAAAATGATAAATTACTAAGTGCTTCTCAAAGTTTTCAGCAAAAATTTATGACTTCTATATGAATACATAAATGTTAAATAGATGGTTCGCTCTACGTCAACTGACGCGACTGAACAATTTTTATGTTAGAATTCGTTGAAGCATTTGGATTCATGTTTTTGTTTTTTAGAAAGTTTTAGTATAAAACATTCTACCAAAAAATTTACTTATCCAACTTTTCAACCGTTGCAAAATTTAGTCTTTTAGCAATTCTTTCCTACTACACTCATTCATCTAAAAAATCGTATAAGCCACAACAGTATGAATATCAATCTGAAACTTTAACATAGCGTTCTTGGAGACCCATTTCACCAGGAAAAAATTCGGCGAGACTGTAACAAGATGGAGGAGAGTTTTAATTTCAAAAATCGTCACAGAGAACTATCGAAGTCAAATGAATGTCAAATATCTTTTTGAGTCGATTAATATTCGGTATAGGTCATTATAATGAATGGTTTTGGAGAGTGAAAAAGCAGATTTTCAGAATTGCATTATATTTGCTTCATATTTTTTCCTTTATCTGGATCTGGATTTTTATTGTTATCAATAAGTAGTTAAACTGAACTATGATTGAGAACCTCATGTACCAAATATCAAAGATATATACGGGATGGCCGGTTAGTTATGACCTTACAACTGAATAAGCAGAATTGAAAAAACGCCTTGTATCTCGGTTACAAAGATCGTACGACCTCATAAATGAGGATATTCCAGAGCCTCCTCGGTAACTCGTATTCCCCACTTTCCTTACGATACACTCTGTATACAAGGGGCTTATTTCCAAAGTAACCTGAAATATTTTGTGGGTGATTCGTCGTACAATTTTAAGACAAAAAGTTCCTAAAAAAATGTGTGATAAGTTTTGTCGTTAATGAGATACAGGGTGTTGACTTTTTTTTGCAATAAACGATCTTTAACTGTGAAATTCATTTGCAAAACAACTAAGTATGAATATACAGTCACCGGCAAAAAAATCCGGCCACCTAAAATTTTGCTGAAGTTCGTTGTCCAAGAACCTTCGTAACTTTTCATCGATTTCAATTGTTTCTACGCCAAATTTTATATAAATTCTTTAGTAATAAAAAAAAAACTCCAGAAAAGTAAGTCAAACTATCGTCAATGAATATTCTAGAATAATATTCAATGTGTTAAAATGGTTTTAGTACTAAGAATGCATGCAAAAATGGAACTAATTGAAGATGGTCGAAGTCAACGATATGTGTCTCGTGTCTTAGAAATACCCCGAACCACAGTACAATATGCTTGGAATCGTTATTTGGAGACAGGGATTTGTAATAGACGACATGGATCCGGTAGGAGAAGAGCAACCTCAGATGTTGATGACCGGTTCATCATTCTCTCTACATTAAGAGATCGAAGAACAACTGCTCCTTTTCTGCAACATCGTTTAAGAAATGTACGTGGAGTTATAATAAGCGAAAAGACTGTTATAAGAAAACTTGTAGAACGCGGAGTTTATTCATGTAGACCAGCTGCAGGTCCACAACTACAGCTAGGACATCGAGAAGACCGGCTTACATTTGCAAGAACATACATCAATTGGAATTTAGAACAGTGGGGAAATGTATTGTTCACTGATGAATTCAGGTTTTGTTTGCGATCGCCGGATGGTCATGAAAGGGTATAAAGATGGCGCAATAAGAGGTTTGCCGACTGCACTATATCTGAACTAGTTTCATATCAAGGAGGTTCTCTTGTGGTATGGGCCGACATATCAAGAGCAGCACGTACCGAATTATTATTTATTTAAAACGGAGCTCTAAATGCTCAACGTTACATACAAGACGTTTTTCAGGAAGCTGTAGTTCCCTATGCTCCATTTGTTGGAAATGACTTCATTTTAATACATGACAATGCAAGACCGCATGTAGCAAATATTGTTAACCAATATTTGGATGGCGTTGATATCCAACGATTAGAATGGCCTGCATGTAGCCCGGATCTGAATCCGATTGAACATCTCTGGGACGGAATTCAAAGAAACATTCGTCGTCGTCCTATACTACCCGAAACACTTCTTGACGAACTGCGTTTTGCGTTGCAAGCTGAATATGACGCAATTCCTCAAGATCGCCTTATTCGTCTTATCAGTTCGATGTCTCGGCGATTGCGTGTAGTTATTTCCGCTAGAGGGAATATTAAAAAATGCCAATTATATTTTTCTTTTTGTTACAAATTATTGTTGAATATTAAAACATTACAAATTAAATTTTTTCCCTAAAACAATTCCAGGCTTTTATTTGAATACGTGTATCTTCAAAAGAAATCAAGATATCAAGGTGAAATAAAAACTGGAAGATGGCGAAAAGGATGGTATTTGTAATAAACTGAGCGTAACCTCTACAAATTTCCCGAAACGTTCCACAGGGTGTCAAGAAATTGGACTACAAATACATGGTTATTTTTCACCCTGTATAAATGAGCTATTAACATTTTTGGGAAACTTTTCTGGATTTTATTGCAATACTAAAGAATTTATTTACAATTTGGCATAGAAACAATTATTGAAATCGATGAATAATCACGAAAGTTCTTGGACAACAAAATTTTAGGCCGAGTTTTTTTGCCGGTGAGTGTATTTATTCTCCGTGACAATTGCTGTGTCAAACCTAAACTAGACGCAAAAACAGAAATGTTTATTATTCTTATTTTGTTGTAGCACCAGTTCTGCTTTAATTTGTGTCCAGTTAATAACAATGCCTGTGTTTACTTAGGCTGAATGAGGGACTTCGGTCCAAGTTGTCAACCCAAAAAATTTCATATTTTCCTACTACTGGAGAAGGGAAATTTCAGAACGAATTTGTCATTAGTATTATTTATAAATATTCGTAAACGGAGCCTCGGGTCTTTAAATTCTGTAATTGAATCCAAATATCGATGTTTGTGAAGGTCATGTCTGATTGGCTGAAAGATGTGTTGGAGCACCTGATTTCATGTCAATAATGTCAATTGCGACATATCTCTTATCCAATCACAATAGTGATTGATAGATATTATTGACGTAAAACCAGAAGCTCCAGCATAAATTTAAGCCAATCGGTCATGATCTTCACAAATATCGATATTTGGATGCAAATACCAGTCTTTAAAAGCCGAGACTCAGTTCACATATATTTATAAACAACACGAACCTAAACATGACAAAGTTGTTTTGAAATTTCCCTTCCCCAGTGGTGAAAAATTTCAAAATTTTTGGGCTGGCAACTTGCACCAAAGTCTTCCATTGACTAAAATGCATTTTTTATATGGAATAGCCAATGGTAATACCTCAGAGGCCAGACGTATGTATGCTCTGCATTATGCAAATAACCGCCGATCATGTTCTGAAACGCTTACTAAATTGCATGTTAGTTCACAAGAGGCTGGAACTTCTGCAAAATCAAGGAATATTATTGAACGAACTAGAACTGCGAGAATTCCACAACTCAAAGATCAGGTATTTCAAATTATTGAAACAAGTACCAGAAAAATTACTCAACAAGTAAATGTCACAAAAGTGTTCCATTTATTTCGGCAGATGTAAAAAATATTTCACAATATTTTGTTGACTCGGCATCTGGCCTTGAGGATTTAATAATAGAAGTTTATAAATCCGTCATTGTACAGAAACAGTAACAGATTCGTAGTCGGTGAAATTTTATTATTTGATAGTTTATTCAATTGACGGCTATGGTAAGTTGCATTGTCCATCACAGTTATACCTTTTTCCGGTATATTCGCCAAAAAATAAATCTCCAACTAATCTTCGAAGAGTCCTGATGTTGTATCTTGGTGGTAACCTAAACCTGAATCTTTAATATTCTTTGCTGAAAATAATAAAGCGTTTGGGTCCCAATCTCTTTTTGATCCATCATGTATCTTTATAGTCCTTTATTTGATGGAGCCTTTGTATTGCATTTTCCTGATGGATCCACAAAACCTTTCGTCAGGGTATTATGGGTGTCAAACGATTTTCACATCTATATTTTTGAATAATTTGAAAGTAATCGTGACGCCACAATATTTGAATACCATTGGAGAAATAGCTCTCCACAAACTTGTTCGGCTACAAACAATTATTATTTCCGTTTCGTCCTCAACTAACCGCTTTTTTATACAATCTAGGGTTGGTATCATTTGTTTTTGATATAGGACAATAATATGTCGTTCTTCGGATTATATCCTTTTGCATTTGGTCAACACATTTGGTTTTATTAGCGTCCCTTGGTTTTATTCGTTTGTATTGTCTTATTGTTAATGACTTTTACAGTGGATTCTGGGGTTTTGGTCAACTTACATGTTTCTTTGGCTGCATCGGTTATACCTCGATGTTTCAATGCGTCTGTTCCAAACGCAATCAGAAACTGTCAGAAACGATCAGAGAATAGTCAACCATTGCAATCAGTGATATGAATCACGCGAAATTAAACTCGTTGTTTGCTATTACCAGTTACTCTTTGATCGTTTCTGACAGTTTCTGATTGCGTTTGGAACAGACCCAATGAATCAAACACTTTTTTCACAATTTGCTTCGAATCCGGCTATAAATGCACTTTTTTCAATAGGACGCCACGTACTTAGTTTTAAACACAAGATTACTTTCGGAATGAAATGTTTAATAAAACTAAAATTCTAAGGTCATATTAAAAATTATTATCCCGAAATCCCCACTTTCTATTTTATCTATAAATATTTTAATCCCTCTATATGTAAGTATAAAAATGGAGTTGGAAATAGGTGCAGTACAGCTCAGACAAAGGAAAACAAGCAATGAAAGCTCTTTTTATATTTACACAATCAGATTAAAATATTCATAGATAAGGTGGTCAACCAAAATTCGGATATATATCTTCTGGGGCACAAATGAATGATATAATAATTATATAAATTAAAAAATCACTCTCAAATATTATTTTACCAGCCAAACATTTAAGATGTAAAATAACCAAAGCATTGGGCATTATCTTTTCGCTTTTCGAAGAAACGAGTATGATACTGTGCTATTGTTAACGGATTAACGACCACCTGCTGTGAGTTTTGGTCTTGAACGAAATATCTTGATATGGAGTAAACTTCTCATATTTTGCAGTAATCGTAGGGAAGTTTTTAAATAACCATTTTCGAGGCCGCTGGATAGGACTAGGATCTCCACATTCATGGCCACAAGGTCACCTAAGCAAAATACTCTGTATTTTTGTGTGGGGATATAACCCATAAGATCTCCTATATCGCATCATACGAGGCTGTAGTGTTATTCGCAATAGTTTTAATGTGTTGGGAGGACCACTTCTGGAGGGTATCTGACTTGAATAAAACCACTACGTCATGCACTGGGATATATTAGATTTATTACTGTTATACTTTTATTATAATTAATGCCATAATAACTAAGATTAACTGAAACTAACATTAATAACTATCTGCATAGAATATTAATTATATCGGAATTAATCAGAATGTATATCAGATTGTATATCAAAATGTATATCAGAGTGTATATCAGAATGTATATTAGAATGTATATTAGAATGTATATCAGAATGTATATCAGAATGTATATCAGAATGTATATCAGAATGTATATCAGAGTGTATATCAGAGTGTATATCAGAGTGTATATCAGAGTGTATATCAGAGTGTATATCAGAATGTATATTAGAATGTATATCAGAATGTATATCAGAATGTATATCAGAATGTATATCAGAATGTATATCAGAATGTATATTAGAATGTATATTAGAATGTATATCAGAATGTATATCAGAATGTATATCAGAATGTATATCGGAATGTATATCGAAATGAATCAGAATGAATCGAAATGAATCAGAATGAATCGGAATGAATCAGAATGAATCGGAATGAATCAGAATGAATCAGAATGAATCAGAATGAATCAGAATGAATCAGAATGAATCAGAATGAATCAGAATGAATCAGAATGAATCAGAATGAATCAGAATGAATCAGAATGAATCAGAATGAATCAGAATGAATCAGAATGAATCAGAATGAATCAGAATGAATCAGAATGAATCAGAATGAATCAGAATGAATCAGAATGAATCAGAATGAATCAGAATGAATCAGAATGAATCAGAATGAATCAGAATGAATCAGAATGAATCAGAATGAATCAGAATGAATCAGAATGAATCAGAATGAATCAGAATGAATCAGAATGAATCAGAATGAATCAGAATGAATCAGAATGAATCAGAATGAATCAGAATGAATCAGAATGAATCAGAATGAATCAGAATGAATCAGAATGAATCAGAATGAATCAGAATGAATCAGAATGAATCAGAATGAATCAGAATGAATCAGAATGAATCAGAATGAATCAGAATGAATTAGAATGAATCAGAATGAATCAGAATGAATCAGAATGAATCAGAATGAATCAGAATGAATCAGAATGAATCAGAATGAATCAGAATGAATCAGAATGAATCAGAATGAATCAGAATGAATCAGAATGAATCAGAATGAATCAGAATGAATCAGAATGAATCAGAATGAATCAGAATGAATCAGAATGAATCAGAATGAATCAGAATGAATCAGAATGAATCAGAATGAATCAGAATGAATCAGAATGAATCAGAATGAATCAGAATGAATCAGAATGAATCAGAATGAATCAGAATGAATCAGAATGAATCAGAATGAATCAGAATGAATCAGAATGAATCAGAATGAATCAGAATGAATCAGAATGAATCAGAATGAATCAGAATGAATCAGAATGAATCAGAATGAATCAGAATGAATCAGAATGAATCAGAATGAATCAGAATGAATCAGAATGAATCAGAATGAATCAGAATGAATCAGAATGAATCAGAATGAATCAGAATCATTCAGAATAAATCAAAATGAATATCATATCATCATTAACCTTCGATTGTTATGTAATTAAATATAGTAAACATACGTGATGAACTTGTCTCTTGACCTCGTGGGTTTTGTTTTGAATTTTTTCATCTTCATTGATATTAGTGTCAAGAGAATTTATTTCTTATTTCTCTTCATGACAAAAGGCTTCACATACTCCTGGCTTTTTTGAACATCTTTAGCAATCCATCAGACGTCGAGCAGATTCTTGTACGTTAGCTGGATGTGCACATTTTAGACATTTGCTTTGAAATGTACTATTTTTATGCTTATTCCTTCTTTTACAATATTAAAAGCATTGATGACCCTAGAACTCATTAACGATAAAACTCATCACATATATTTATCGGAACTTTTCGTCTTAAGACTGAATAACAAATCACTCATTATTTCATATTACTTTGGAAACACTCTGTATGATGTTTCATTGGCATATTTCTCCAATCAACAAGTTTTGTTTTGCCTGTGGTTTCAAAATGTATAAGAGGAACTTGGTCATAGCATACTGAACGCGATGTCCTTTCCATCTTTCGTATTGCATATGTAATTTCCAAAAATCTTCTATTCTAGTTGATTCAATATTTCGTTACTTCAATGGGAATGATAAGTAAAATTACAGTGTACATATTTAAGTGACAATCTCACATAAAAATGAATAAAGTCTTCGAAAACGGTACTCCAGCGAGACGCTCTCGTGAAAAATGAGTTAAAAAATGTATCTTTACATTCCAGGCCATCGCCATTCCGATATTAAAGAGTGATAAAGAGAAAATTTAATAATAGGCTTCTTACCCCTGCTTGGGGAAATGAAAGCACCGAATGGCGTCGGTATGAAACATACTGCAGGGACGTGCTGGAGAATGAAAAAAAAACGAACTTAACAGTAAATTAACTGTTCTAATGAATTTTTCATATCAATCCATAGAGCAAAGAGATAAGGAACAGTAATAAGATTATACGGGTATACTGGAAAACGGAAATTAAAAACGCGATCCTCGAATAATAAAATTGAATGCTTGACTCTGATGACTAGCCAGAGTTGAGATATAAGCCGAATTTTGATTTGTATAATTGGCGCTGCTAAAGACAAATCTGTCAGATTACCAGAAACTGCGAACCTTTCAGTAATATGTGTCAAAATTCTATGACACTCTGATTATTAGTTCACATATTACAGTAGTTTTAGTTACGCTAGTTTTAAAATTTTCAAATAGAAATTGAAAATTTTGTTTTTATTGTATAAGAAGAACCTTCAACGACTATTATTTGGAGGGTATATTTCAAATAAGCACCCAAATAATCATTGAGTCGCAACATCACTTGCCCAATACTCTGTCTCCAAAATAATATTTGGGTACCGACATTAATAGACGAGTACCATGAAACCTGAACTTGAACCTGAAAAAATTATCAGGGCACACCTCAAAGTCAAAGTGACTTCGTTATGGGTGACAGGTAATGAATGAATTGTCGGAGTGTCGGAAATGGTATTGCTGATGGTTGTTGTACTAATTCCATCAGACCTGAACCCTAAGGTATCTAAAAACTGCGTATCGGTGAAGAAATCCAAAAATGGGAAGAATCATTTAGTGCAGCTTACTGGAAAAATACTCCTGGCCTGGCTAAAAATATCAGTCACAAAGCTTAAATATCGACCAAATGATGATGATCTATAACGCCTCATTGGACGATCTACTATAAGAAAATGATAGTTTTCTTAGGGTCTTGATTTTTATCCTAGATTCCTTTCCAAACAATAATATCGAAAATAGTGGTTGGTAACTGCTATTAACCTTCAAATTTCTCAGTATATAACGAAACCTTAGCTCAAACCATAACCCTTTGGATTGTGGACTTTCGAACTGACCAACTAATCGAAATGAATCATTCATCTGGGTATATTTCATTGTTTGTCTTTCAAATGAATTAACTACTAATGGTGCTAATTTGGAGAATAATTAATAGTCAACGCTTGATTAAACCGCGAGAGGTGCTAGTTTGCATGCTAGAATTTCGATTCTACTGTGTTCTATTTGCTGTAACAATAATAAATGAGGGAGAAACGGAATAGCATTAAGACATCAATTTACCAGAGTGGATTTCAAACCCAAGTTGCAGAAATAATAGAGAATTGTAATGTTGTTATAGGTTAAATTAAATCTGTTCACATCTAATAGGATGAGGTGAGGAGGGGTTGTGAGGAAATTTTGATGCAAACGGCTTCTTGATATATAACCTATATATAAAATGAAGTTTCTCATTTGTTGGATACGTCTCCGCCCCGAATAGCAGAAAAAATTATTGGAATATCGGAAAAAATTCCATACTTTTTTTTTAAATGACGCTAGATCTGTCAAATTAGTTCTAGTCAAATTGTCAGAATAACATTTATAGAAGTTTGGAGGTTTTTCTACAACCCTTTCTCCCATTGTGCGATCGACTTCACCGGTCTCCTTTCCACTGTGAACGTTCAAGTCGTTAACATATCCAGTGAGAGCATCCCTTCTCACTTCTCACCCATAATTTTATACCACGCTTTGTTGGCTTGAAAGACATATCACTGTTTTAGACTAGACCTTCCTTTGCTCTTTGAAGGACGCTAGGATCTCCTTGATATGATAAGTTTTATCAGAGTGGTCAGGTTTGTTGGAAAAATTCAAATACAACTTGGACATCAAAAATTTGAATCAATATGATGAAATTGCTGTCTTTGTTGCTGTATTACCCATTGATGGGTGAGATGACCAATAAGAACTCATACGAGGTAAAACGTTGTATGACATAACAATCATTACACCTGTTACTAGAATTATTTCAAGGTAATCAGATGGCTTGTATTTTTTAAGCGGAACTTGAGACCATATAAAATTCGTAACAGGCTGGATTTCTGATTCTAAAGTGGAGGTTGGATGTGTTTAATCTCTTTCAGAATAAGAATTCTCAGCACTAATTTCACTCTGATCTTCTGAACTATTTTGAGGATTTAGGAAAGGCTGATCTTCAGACTTTCAACTTCATCATTTTCGGAAACTGTCTCTTCCCTGTCGGGATCGTCATCGCTGCTGAATGGATCATTTTCATCTTCAGGAAAGTCACCGCATTCTAGCAACTCTTCCAGTTCCCTCTGTGACAATCCTATCTTACTATTCATTCTCAAAAATATAGAACGATGTGTAAGCCTATTGGGACTAATAGGATATATGATCCTAAGTGCTAGTACTGCTGGGACATATCGTCTCAAATAAATAAATATTATTGTTTTTCATTATATTGAAGCAAGCTGAACTAAATTTAGGGTTAAGTTTTCTCTGGGGGTACGAACGTCGCAATACTATGCGGATGCATTGCAAAGTCGGATACAGCCTTAGAACGTCTAATTTTGAGACATTATCTCACAGTAGTATATTCAAAAAGTTGATTGGGACATATCGTCCCATTAGGATCGAAAGGGTTAACACTTCATTCAGCATTTGTTCTCTTCTCAACAATCGCGTGGGACTCCTCCTAAACAGCTGGGCAGATTTTGATGGGATTTTGCATAGGGAGGCTTTTTGGTACTGCTATTCCAAAAAATGAGTCAAATTTTAAAAAAAAATGGAGGAACATCCAATTTTCAGCAAATATATTCATTTTAACAGAAAATAAACATGATCATCGGATTTGAGTCCTAATACGCAAATATAGTAGAACTGTCATAGCCGTGGTAGGTATGTTAATAGGGCACTGTAAGCTTAACAGGTACGCAAAGCTGATGGGGTCGACAGACGAAGCCATGTGCAGCTGTCACCCAGAAGAGAAAACTGCAGAGTACATCCCATGCCAGTGCAACTGCTTGGTGAATGTGCGGTTTCTTGTACTAGAAGATGATAAGTCACCGGCAGGAAATTACATGAAAGATTCAGTCTCGAGGCTGATTGGCTACTTAAAAAGAGTCAGGCTGGAGAATGTAATCTAGATTCAGAGTTCCACAATAGATCTGAATGGGTCGTAGTGGAATCTAATCTAATCATTCACTCAGTACCGGTTCACTTCTCGAGCAGGTATGTAGTTAAATTATCAGTCACTAGTTCACACCATTACCTGCTACGGTCTGAAACATAGGCCAGGCTTTGAAAATAGTTAACCAATCCGCGAAAAACAGCGCCTAGGGTCGGTTTCTTCTCAGAAACCGCTCTAAAAAAAGTACACACGCCGGTGCTTACCAGTGAAAAAGTGCCCAGTAAACTCTAAACCCTAAACCTTTCCAACCATGCCCAAATCCAAGTTCAAACACAAACACGACGACACTTTTGAGGAATTTCCTTAACTTCCCTCTACTACTAAAACCCCAAAAAACTCCATACCACGCCTTCTAGTGGAAATTCCTGGAATTCCCTCATTTAAACCAAAATCTTCAACCTCCAAAACTTCTACTTCCCAATCCTTTGCCAAAAAAGCTTCCGAGACACCCTCCAGCAGCTCCAAAAAATCCAAAATACCCCCTCTAATGGAATCTCCGATTCCACGACCCACTCCAAAATATTCTGATATACCTGTCCCACCAGAGGTGGTTAAAATGATTGAACAACTTAACTACATCTCATGATTACTTCCCGAGTCATCAAGGCCAAAACCCATATCCCTGCCAAAAGACATATCTCTGCTCCTCCCAAGCCTCTTCAATCCATGGAGAATTCATAATCTCTCAATTCAACGAAGTAGCTTCGGTTCAGACTTCCACTTCTGAACCTCCCTCCCGTACATCATCATCAGCTACAATTCCATTATAAACTCTGAACCTCCGAAACCTCCCACCCAAATTCTGCTCTCAGAAGGTACTTTTCATCCTTCTGAACAGAAACGAAGAGGTAAAATCTCTAATTTGAAGACCAACCCAAATTGCACCGCCATCCTAAAAATTCCAAAGATCATCTGCCCCAAAAAACTCCAACTAAAAATCCAAAATGCCATCGGAGACAACAAAGTTATATGCTTACCTCTCCATTCCGCCTCCAAAAAAAAACTTCAGCCAACACCACTCTCCAAACTTCTTCTTCGTCATCTCCAGGGTTGACAAAAATATCTCCGACGAATAAATCTTTGATCTTCTCAAAGATTTTCAAATCAACTTCCAAAAATGCTGGAGGATCGTCTCCAAATCCACCAATTCTCCAACCTCCCTAATCAGAGTTATTACTAACTCTGAAATTCAACTTCATCAGGCACTCTCCAAAGGAATCTACCTTTAGGGCCTCAATCACAAATGTGAAATTTCAAACTCCAACCAGCTACCTCCCGTCCCGAAATATTGTACTCGCTGCTTTACATCTGCCCGAACTGTGGAAGTCATGAACACAGATCCGAAAAATGTTACAAAAAGCCCTGTTGCAGGATCTGTGGTAGCGACCACGTAACCTATGATCCCAAATGCCCACAAAGACAAACTTCCACCTTAAAACCCGAGGAAACAGCCCCAATCACACTCTCAAAACCACCCATGCCATTCGACTTCCCTTCGGAAGTTCAGAAAATCCTCGAGATAACATGTGTTATCTTAATGAACGCATTCCCTTCCGCCCGTAGGATGGTAATCGAGACATACCGTCCTACTACAACCACAATTGCTCTGTTCAAGGATAGGGCAAAAGGCATACTTCAACTTCTCGCCAATCTTGTAAACTCGACAACAAACAAAACATAAACACTTCCAGAAACGGCGAAATTGCAGCGAAGCAGCCGACGACAGCCGCAAAGATGGAGTTCCAGTCTGCAAGGCGCAGACACAAAACTCCGCACTCTTCAGTGCAAAACAACACACACTTCGGGTACTTTCCAGTACCTGAAGTGTTTTCTTATTTATGATACTAAACAAACACCACTCCTCTTTCCTTCACCGGGATGAGGATGCAGGTTTTCTGTGGTTTTTTTCTGCATCCTAATTTCCGCAATGATCGGAACCGCGATACATTGCGGAAATTAACCAAATGGCCATCCTTGGGTGCACAGCCACAGCTGTCCCTACCGCGACCGTAAATTCACTTGCCTTTAATTTTTCAATTCAAACCGTGGAGAGGACTTAATCCTATAACAGGGTAGATTTCATTTTGCTAATCCAAAAAGGATAATTCAATTTCAATAGTTAAATCATTCATTTGGGTTGTGCTCAACTGAATCTTGTTACCATCTCTCATATCTTCTGCTTCCATTCTAGAAGCTTCGTGTGTTCTATATTGGCCACTAAATTAACTGGGGGGATTTTGAGTTAATCTGATGATTTTATTATTTCTTCTCCAAAGTGCTTCCGCCTGAGTCACATTTCCTGTACTTAGGTTAACTGACTTTTCCCATTTTGTGTTGATGTTTCCTACAGTGTCCAATGACTAGGAACAGGTACATTATTTATGATTATCAGCCCTACTAAATTTGTACAATATGCAGATCTCTTTTCTTAGGCGTGGCCTATTTATCCAATATTTCATTAACGCTGATATCGCAAAAGGATTCCGGCCCCCAAAAGGGAGATTCAGTACCCGTCTTTGCTAGTTTATCTGCTATTTCATTTCCTTCTTTTCAAGTGTGTTCTGGAATCCACAGTAAGGTGACTATATTGTTTTTGTCTACTTCATTGCGTTTTCAATGGCTGCTTGACTATTAGAACTGGGCACACTTTTCTATGGAGTAAATTTCCGATTGAAATTAGCACGAAGAATCGAAGTGAATTAAGAAAAATGGCAAATTTATTGGAAAAACAACGAATAGAAATATTAATGTTAGTTGGATATGGTGACCGCAAACGTTACCATGACGAAGCGGCTCCTAAATGCCCTCCTGTAAGTAGATCTACAGTGACGAAATTGATGAACAAATTCAATGGAGCTGGTAGTGTAAAGGATATTCCAAAGTATGGTAGACCGTAAAGTGCAGTTAATAAAAACCCCAATACATCTGCAAGTGAATTGCCAAGAAATCATGGTATTGGCATATACAAATTATTCTACATTAAAATAACTTTTATCAGTATAAAGTTCAAAATCTCCAAAAATTGGATGAGGATGATTTTGATAGACGATAGTCTAGTCAACATGTGCTTTTTAGGTCAAAATTTTTAGCTCGCCTCGGAAAATTATGATCGAGGTTTCATTGGATTCGTCATCGCATCTAGAAACTTTTTGAAAAATTTGGAGTTTTGTTTGCAAAAATTACAAAAGTTGTAAACTATTTAGTAAAAGAAAAGAAGGGGCTTTTGTTTTTTGCGGATATCTCAAAAAGTATTCAAAATTTTCGAAATTTGAAAAAAGATCCAAAAAGAGGAAGAAGTTTCCTAAAAAAAAGTACTCCTCCCGGTACTCGGGGAAAATACGGCCGAAAACGGGAACTCTCGCTTGCGTAAGCTCCGCCCACTTCGGACCTTTACTGAGAAAATATTATTCAAACTTATTAAATATGAAAATTAAGAAATGAAAAAATTCGGGCACCTACAGGATAGATCAATGAACAATAATCCGGCGATCAAAAATTTTTATCGCTATTTTTCAATTAATTATCCAATAATTAATTAACAATTTTTTGTAGCACGAACATCAACATTGTTAAACTATTAATCTGGGATTTTTTTCCTTTTATGCAGCTATTTTACAAAGGCTATAGAATAGATTCCCGTTGGAAAAATTAAAAAATTGTTAATTTTCACTTTGTTATTAACAATTTACTTAAGTTAAAAATTATCAACCTCGATTACACATTGAAAAAAAATATTTTTTTTCATAATATTGCTATTGGTCCGTTTTCTTATGATCATAAGCTACTTTAAAATGATTTTTAATAATTTTTATTTCATATTGTTTAAAAAATTGTTATAAACAAATGCGATGTTTATAAGATAACCAAAAAATTTTTTTTGATAACATAATCTTTGATGAAAATTATGATTTTTTAGAAAAAACCGTTTCTTAAAAAAAATTTTACAGCTTAAAAACGCCTTTGTTAATTAACTATTTTTTTTACCCCTTGTTATGAAAGTTAAGGAACCATTTTTTTAAAATCATTATCCATCTTGCTCTTCGATATCTGGAAAAAAGATTTATTTTCATTCAAATTTTAATTGTTCATACAATAAACAATTTGTTATAGAGAATTGAATTTTTTTTTAAATCATTTTTACTCTAAAAGATACAGCAAAAACAGCCCAGTATCCGTTTTTGGGAAAAGATTTATTTTTAGATTTTTTATTTAATTTGAAGTTCTCTGGTATATTCAAACTTACCGTTCGCGCCTGCTTTTCTTTATTTATTATTAATAGTACTTATAAACTGTTGCAGATACAACAAATTCATCTAAACTTTTTTTTTCTAAATTAGTTACTCAACAAATTTATAAGCTCAAACTTTATTATTTAAATACTTTTTTGCGATTATTTATAAAAATTTGAATAAAAAATTTTTTTTTGCTTTTAACATCGAAATATCTCATTAACTATAACAGATACGACAAAAGTTACTAATATCTTTTTCATTCTACATTAGTTAATGAACAAATTGAGCTCCTAGCTGAGGCTGTAACTGTATAATCTTATAAATTATGAAAAAATGTGTCAGAATAAAAAATAATTTTTTCGATTCATTAGTTGCATTTTTCTAAGAGCTAAGAATAATCAAGATATTATTTATTTTAAATTTATTTATTTTATTGAATTAAAAAAATTTTACACCGATAAACATACAATTTTTTCCCAAAAACGGATACTGGGCTGTTTTTGCTGTAGTTTTTAGAGTAAAAAAAATTCAATTGCTATAACAAATTGATTATTGTATAAACAATTAAAATTTGAATAAAAATAAAAAAAAAATTAGATATTGAAGAGCAAGATGAATAATGATTCAAAAAAATTGTTCTTTAATTTTCATAACAAGTGATAAAAAAATAGTTAATTAACAAATGCGTTTTTGAGCAATAAAATTTTTTTTAAGAAACGGTTTTTTTCAAATCATAATTTTCATCAAAGATTATGTTATCAAAAAAATTTTTTTAATATCTTATAAACAACGCATTTGTTTATAACAATTTTTCAAACAATATGGGATAAAAATTATTAAAAATCATTTTTGAGTAGCTTATGATCATAAGAAAACGGACCAATAGCAATATTATAAAAAAAATATTTTTTTCAATGTTTAATCGAGGTTGATAATTTTTCACTCAAGTAAATTGTTAATAACAAAGTGAAAATTAACAATTTTTGAATTTTTCCAACGGGAATCTATTCTATAGCCTTTGTAAAATAGCTCCATAAAAGGAAAAAAATCCCAGATTAATTGTTTAACAATTATCGCACTTTCAATGTTGATGTTCGTGCTACAAAAAATTGTTAATTAATTAAATCGCGATAAAAAATTTTGATCGCCGGATTATTGTTCATTGATGTAACCTGCAGGTGCCTGAATTTTTTAATTTCTTAATTTTCATATTTAATAAGTTTAAATAATATTTTCTCAGTAAAGGTCCGAAGTGGGCGGAGCTTACGCAAAGCGAGAGTTCCCGTTTTCGGCCGTATTTTCAACCCTCTAGAAAAATTATAAATATTGGTCCTAGAGTTCCGGGAGGTAGGACTTTTTTTTAGGAAACTTCTTCCTCTTTTTTCAAATTTCGAAAATTTTTAATACTTTTTGAGATATTCGCAAAAACCAATACCCACTTTTTTTTACTAAATTGTTTATAACTTTTGTAATTTTTGTAAGCAAAACTCCAAATTTTTCAAAAAGTTTCTAGATGCGATGACGAATCGAATGACGCCTTGATCATAATTTTCCGAGGCGAGCTAAAAATTTTGACCTAAAAAGCACATGTTGACTAGACTTTTGTGAAACAGTTCCAGAGAAAATTAGGATGCAAAACAATTCATGGTGAAGCCACATTTTGCTTGAACGATTCTGTGAACAGACATAATTGCCGGTACTGGTCAAATTGTAATTCGCACTGGTTTGAAGAGGTTTGAACACAGCAGTGGCGCACCGAGGAGGGGGGGTAGAATACCGCTATGATTTTGATTTTGGTTTTTATTTTTGTAAATCGGTAAGTACCTACATAAATAAAAACAGAAAATATTGAAATAGGTATGCAAAAATAGAGAAGCCTTTAAATTATCCAGTAAATAGTCTAGATTATAGTCAATTATCAATGTTGATTTGATTTGTTTTCCTAAATATACGTCCTCGTTGAGCCATTTTCGTAACCTATAACAAAAGTGTACGATATTTACTCAAACAAACAAAATTAGGGCTAGTTACATTTTTAAATTATTGTTTCAAAACAAAATGGTTCTCCTATTTGTTTTCACAGGTAGATGATGCTACTAAGAAAAGGCTTTTAGAAAAGCCTTGGACGCCTCATTCTAAATTCAAGTTTCCATCTTCCGGTCCCAGAAATTTGAAGTTTCAAATTCATTGGATGACGGACTGGAATTGGCTGGTATACTCTCCAACAATGGATGCTGCGTTCTGAAAGTTTTGTGTGTTATTTTCTACTGTTGCGGGACAGCAAGGATCAAGCGCAGGAAAATTAGTTAGGGCACCATTTCGAAAATGGAAAGATGCAAGGAAAGATTTTAAAAAACATTCTGGCATAAAAATGTTTAGAAAAAGCAGCTAATTTTTTTGCAACTCATATTGGAGAAAAAACAACATTCAGTTAATGCTTGAAAAGGAAGAAAATCTCAAACACAAAAAAATATAAAAACCTTGAAATCCATTATTTAGACCGTAATTTTTCTTGCTAAAACAGGTCAGTCTTTCAGAGGCCATCGCGATTTTGGATCTTTCGATTTAAGCATACCACCACGAAGAGGAGAAGGAAACTTTAGGTCTCTTTTAAAATTCAGAGTTGAGGCTACTTATATTTTTTTTAACTATCCCAAAAGGCAACACGTTTTAGAAAATCAAATTGAACAGTTAGAGCAGATGCCGAAAATCGAGAAATTAAAAAGACTGTGCGCAACAAGGTAGATTCAAAGGCACGACTCAATTTGTGCATTTATTACATTGCTTCCTATCATAATCAAAGCACTGGATGATATTACAAAATGGACTAAAAAGAAAACTGCTACTGATGCTCAATTGCTGTCATCTGCTATTTGTAAATTTGATTTTATATTGAGTGTTTTTGTGGTCAACTCGCTATTCGAACTCACTTTACCGCTTAGTAAGTAACTCCAAACAGAAAGTCTAGATTTGCGTTTCGCTATTGACTCTGCAGAAAAAACAAAAGAATCATTCGAAAATTTAAGGCAAAACGCAAAACTTTCGCCAATATTTTTCGACAGGTGTCAGACTTTTGTAACGAGTTTGATATTACTATATCTCTTCCAAGAGTAGTAAATTATCAAACAAAGCGAAATTATGCGCCAGCCTCATCTCCAGAAGAATTTTACACGAGATCAATTTTTATTCCTTTTTTTGACGAGACTTTACAAGCTATAAATGATAGGTTTGTGGCCCACAAAGATATTTTAAAACCATTCCAGGACTTATTGAGCACATCCGATGAGACGATGGAAAAATCGATAGAGAGTATAAAAACTCTGGTAGATTTTTACGAACTTGATTACAGAAACATAGGAGGACAATCAGGGGAAATCACACTTTGGAATCAATTCTTAAAAGATTCTGAATCAAAACCAAAAAGTGCTATTGAAGCTGTTACGATATGTAATAAGAACTCATTTCCATTGATTCATGATTTACTTTTAATAATGGCTATTCTTCACTAAAGCTATTAAAGACTAAATGGTTTAGCATTGATGTTTGTACACCCGGACACTCCAATAAACGAAGAAGAGGTGTTAAACCAGTTGGCTCTACAGCCTCGCCGTTTGGATATTTTATTATAAGTACAGTACATGGTTTTTGATTAAAATTTTGTCTTTTATATTTAAGAGTATGTATTTATATTCACCTCACCTGAAATTTCTGATTTCATCATTTGAAAACCTTGCATAGTAATAAATGACCTGATTATTAAGTTTATAAATTTAGTACGACTGAAACTTCTTTTTTTAAACGTCAACTTCTGTACAAAATGCCTTGTCTGGGTTTGTGAATATGTATCAGCGAGTGAACCCCCCTCAAAGAAAAAGTCTCTGTGCGCCACTGGTAGTTAATGTGTGAGCAGTTTTGGTGGAAAACCATTTGATCGGTCCTTTTTTTATTGAAGGTTGTTAAATATCTTGATTTACAAAATGAAATTATAGCTGGAATAAATCGATTATTTCCTAATATGAACGTATACTCTTAACAAGATGGCGAACTTCCAACTTCCACATTATCAAAGAGACGTTAGGCAATATTTAAATACAATTTTCCATCAGAGATGGATTGGTCGAAAAGGTGAAAATTGAGTGGCCTGCAAGATCCCCTGACTTGATCTCGAAATGCGAGGAACTACTCCACAAATGATCAACGATTCTATTTGTAGCTTCGAAGGGAGATTGCACCATTATCAACAAACAAATGGCCAGCATTTTGAGCACTTATAGTGATAAATTATTTGCAGCTTGAATGAATGTTTAGTTTATAAATTTTTGTAACATTCAGTTTTGGGAAGAAAAAAAATAAGCTTCTATGTGATCCGTCACTCGATCCAGGTTGATATTTCAAAAAATTCAAAATGGTGAAAGTCGCTGAAGGCTGAAGTCAAAAACATTTGACATTTGCTCTAAAATATGTTCTAGCTTTTCATAACTTTCCCTCAATCTGTTTCAAAGATAATCCCTTGGTGCGAGACTTCTCAGAAACGCTATATAACAAAAACTGCTTATCAGTTTATTTAATATAACACGTAAACATTGTAGGTGTCGTGAAAATAGTAAATTGATATAACCCCATTGAAAATATCGGACGTGATGCCTTTGACGTGTCTCTTGTTTGTTGCGGTGAATTCTAAACATTCCAAAATAATGTCAAAAGCGAATATTCGAAACAACAATATTATTATAGTGATGCTGCACGTCCAGTTGTCTAGATCTGTATAGTAATATACGTAAAATATGTTGTTACAGAATAATCTTTGTTATTGGAAACATGCACCTGTATCGAAATGAGAGTGATTTATGAAGTAATCGGTTATATGATGATATAAATAAAAATAAGTTATTCCAATAAAAAAACTTTTACTTGTTATTGTAGTGAATATATTTAAAATAAAAAAAAATTTCCTTGATAATTACTCTAAAATAATCAATAAATGAAATACACATAACTTTTTTTTTCAAAATGGCAATACTAGTATACTCTTTCTAAAGTCAATGTGGAGAGAAATATTTTTAATTCCATCTATGGCAAACGCTTCCAATTGGTTCGTATATATCTTTTATAAATTATAAAATTCACGCGATAGATTATCTCGAACTGTCATTCCAAATGGTCTCCAACATGTCATACTAATAAATTATATTTATAAAATTCACTGGTCGTTATGCAAATAGTTAGGTATAATAAAAAAACCTAGTTGAAATAAAATACTGCTCTATACAGCTGAACACAACACAAGTCACGGAGCCATTGAAGGGTATACCTAATGTTGTAAATTATTTTAATGACACAGTAGACCGCATAAATAACTAAGCGACATAGTTGGTGGAAACTTCTGTACTTGATACTCTTTATCTCTTTTTTTTTTGTATGAGTAATGTTGGCATGCTATCGGCTCTTCAAAATTTTCTTATCTAGAGAGAGAGAGAGAGACAGAACATTTTAACAATTTTATGGACAGACCGACATAATTTAAAAAAAGATTAAAAATAAAATTCACAACAGAATATAGAAATATATACAGTGCGTCCATAAAGTAACGCATAAATTCATTATTAACTGTATAATAATATCAGAAATTCCCGAAACAGGTCGATTTTTGATTTGAATGTACTATTTTTACAAATTATAATCTAATATACAGGGTGAGTCACCGTCGTGTGATGACGAGATCACCATTTTTTTTTAAATGGAACCCCCTTTTTTTAAATTTCCGGATTTCCCTTGCTGAGCTGATTCCAAGAATGTATAACCCGTTGCTTCAAATTGCCTAAAATTGTCTAAAATCAAAAATTTCCAATTTCATTGTTTATTTAGCTAATAATAAATGTATGCGTTACTTTATGGACGCACTGTACCTATATAAAGTTGTTTTGAGTGGGTATTTTTTCCAGCAATTCTAAACGCTTTATTTTGATAACTAGCATTTTAAAAACGAAATTACTTCACCGAAGTAAGGAGAACATTTCTATAGTAAGCTTAACAATTTCAGAAATTTATCTGATAACCTCGCTTTTTTTTCATGTCTTAACATTGACTTTAAAAAGAGTATAGATACTTCTCTCTTAATCCCAAGCCAACCGCAATGTAATTTTGGTTTCTCCTAAGTGAATAACAGAATTCCCCAAACCTTTGTTGTCCAATTACGGTTCTCTCTCATTTAGATGTGCAGTCGCATTCTCTGTCTTATCTTACATTTCAGTTCGACTAACCCCGGTGCATCAATAATCATTATACTGACCAAATCCCATAGTTTCCAACCACAAAACTAATTTAATTCCCATTTAATTCAACTCTACCAACCGGTTTTAATTTTTAACGGGCTGTCAATTTGGATAAATGTATGAAAAGAAATTTATTTATCTTGGACATATACAGTACCTTATTTGAAAGGTAAAGCGCCTTCATTCCTTCAAGTTATATTTTTGAAAAGGTGAAACACTATAGAGTGTGCAAAATGCGGAAAAATTTGAAAAGGGGAAGGGAATAGAAGTGAAGGTGGGAAATCCTTTGATAGGAGATGAGAAGGTAAAGGTGGTATGGATGACCAAGTAAGACAGACGAATGGAGAAGGGGATACAGAGGATGTTTAGGGATAGGTACCCGATGATAAGAGGAAAAGGAGAGGAAATGGAGTGGGTCAAGGAGGTACGCACTACGGAAAGGAATGTGGTAAGGGTGAAGACGGAGGAGTTGATCTGTCGGATGGAGGGAGATTGTAGAGATGAGAAGAAGGTGTTCGAGCTGATGAGTCGGTTGTTTGGGGAAGTGGGGACCGGGGACAGCATTGGACTCCACAGGCTTGAGCAGGTAGAGGTGGAGGTGCTGAAAAAGATGGTGGCGTGGGTGAGAGGTGACGGAGAGGTGGCGGAGGTAACAATCTAAACAGATTGGGAAAAGGAAAAGGGGGGTAGGAGTGGGGCGATAATCCTGAAGAAGGATATCGGGGAATTCGATCAGGAGGGGATCGGGAGGATTAAAAAAGTGTTGGGGGAGATGAAAGGGGAGTGGGTGGATAGACTTAGAGTCTTATAAAATAGCGGAAGCGGAAGCCTTACTGAGAAAAAGGGGGATTAGATTGGGGAGGAAAAGGGTAACTCTTGTAGAGGGTAAAGAGGAGGGCAGATGCTTTGGATGTGGGGTGAAGGGGCAAAAAGTATAAGGGTGTGAGGTGAAGGGAGTCAAGGAGAGAAATAAGTAAGTGCTGGCTATGTAACAGCGAGGATCGCATGGCAAGAGACTGTCGGCAGGCCTCCATTTGTAGGGTATGTGGGGAAAGGGGAGATAGAATGTTATAGGGGAAGGAAGGAAGTAGATAAAGACGATGGGAGAGGGGATGGAAAAAATGGGAGGGACCCCCTGGACCCCTCAGAGGGGTCAAATAGGAGGCAGGGGAGAGCAGTACGCAAGAAAAATTAATGTAGGGGGTGGATGGAGGGAAATATATGGATAAATTTAGGAGAATGCAGGATAGCGCATGATATATTGGATGGAGTGATTTTTAGGAAGGAAGTAGATGTGGTGTCTGAATCTGAGGTAAATGCTAGATATGTGGAAAAGCAGGGATGGATTATGGACGATACAGGAGCGGCAGGAATAAGGGTGGTGGCCGATGGACTGAGGGCGGATGAAGTGAGGAAGGGAAACGGATGGGTGGTGGTGCGAATAGGAGACATGGTGGTGTACAGTGTGTAAATAAGCCCAAATGTCAGCCTGGAAGAATATGAGAGGGGCATGACAGGATTGGAGGAGGATCTGAGGATGTCAAAAGGAAAAAGGAGGATCATGAGGAGAATGGTGACAGGGGACTTCAATGCTAAGAATACTGTAAGGGGGGAAAGCAAAAAGACAGGAGAGGGTAGATCCTGGAGGAAGTGTTGACATCCAACGGGTTGGTGGTGATGAATGATGGACTACTGCCCACCTTCGTGAGGGGTAACGAGGAGGTTCGTCATCCATTGATATAACAGTATGTGATGAATGGCTGGAGGAGAGAGTGAGTAGTTGGAGCGTGCTCGAGGATGAGGAAAGCTTGAGATATAAGTAATATAGGGATATATGGAATATAGGAAATATAGAGATATTATGGAGATATAAGGAAAGGCAGAAAGGAATTATTGGAAGAGTGGGGATGAAAGTGGACGAAGGCCGAGGCAGAGTATGAGGAAGAAAGTAAGATAGGAAATAGAAAGGGGACTTGGACATAATGCAGATGAATTGTACAATGTGATACAGGGCTGCAAAAGAGAGGGAAAGAGTGGCAATAGGCGTGAGCGGAGGGCCAATTACTGGTGGAATGAGGAAATAGAGGAGCTGTGGAGGCAGTGTAAGAAAGAACGAAGACGGATGCTGAGGGAAAGAAGAAGGATAGAGGGAAAAGGGGGATACAAAGAGAAGAAGAAGGAACTGGAGCGCAGGGTGGAGAGGAAAGTGGAAATAGGAACGAGGTGCTACAGGAAGATTGGGAGAAAGATATCATAGAAAAATTGTTTACAGGGTGGGAAGGAGGAGTTGGGCGCAGAATTCGAGAAATCCAGGATACTAGGGGGCTAGAGAAAATCAGGGGGATAAGGCCGGTAGAGAAGTGAGAAGTAGAGGGGGGGGGGGGAACAAACATAAAGCGAGGAAAGCCCCAGGGATAGATGGCCTGAGGGGTGATATGATGAAGAGGCTGTTAGATGACAATGGGGATTACTTCTGGGAACTATTCAACAGTGTGCTGAGGGAGGAAGAGTTCCCGGAAGGACGGAAGGTGGCCAGTAGTAATAAAAATCAAGAACAATTTTTGGAAAGTAGAGAACATGGAAGATTACAACATTGAATCTATTATAATATCGTCAAATGATGAACCAGATTAAGAAAATAAAAACCTTACCACCGAGTTCAGTATCGAAGTTGATTGAACATTGTAGTTCTGGTATTCTCCTAGTCAATCAATAAAAGCTTTCGTGAGTATAGTTTTTACGAAATCAATTGGAACAACCCATCATCAGCCTATGAAACAATCCAAAAAATAATATCAAAGGACTGCTAATCAGTGCTTTCAGTAGCCGACAAGCGGTTCTTTTAATTTCCTTTGGGCTGTTCAATTGACCTGAGTGTTTATAAGTCCATGGGCTATTCCAACTGACTTCGTATGAACTATATCTATGTTATTAAATTGCCTTAATTATAGGTATTGTAGAGAGAAGGATCTTTTATTCCAAACGAAATTTAATACTTTCTACTTAAACATATTTGAATCTAACTATATATTTTGGTGTTCTTCGTAATGAGGTTGCCGAGTGATTGGAAGCGCTGTTATCCTATAATCGTGTACTGCCATCTGAATTAGAACTCCACTTATAGTGAAGTAATAGGTTCGTTCCAACCACCAGTAATTTACAGAACCATTACTAATACACATGCGCAGTTGAAAAAAAATCGTTCCAACTACCTGAAATTACTGGTTCAGAACTATCGATTAATATCAGTTCTCTGTTCCATCTCGTTTGCAGACGAGTAAAATTACCGTTCAAACGATTCTTGCTGGAGAGCGAGTACTAAAAGTTCTGAAATTAGGAAACATGCGCGATGGTAACATTTTTTTTTAAACTGTCAATGAACAATGTTTACACTACCACTACAACCAACGGTTCCAGAATTCCCACCTTAGTTAAACTGTCAAATTTATTTTTTATGGAAAGTGTAGATAGGTTATGGACTATTTCTTTGTGTAGTTGTTGATGAAAAAAGGAGGGAAGAATGGAATCCAAAGCGCCAGAAGGTAATATTTATATTTTTTGCACCTTGTTGATTTTAATGAATATTCCTTTTTTGTACAACTGGGACTGGAAGCATTTTTTGTTGTTTGGCCAAGAGATAACGAGGGTGCAAGCACTTCAGGCAATTCGGTACAACGTGTGCATCTACTATACTAGTTCAAAATACGTTCCAACCGTTTGGTAAAAGATTACCAGTAACTTTACTAGTTTCTCTTACCCATGCGCATTAAACAGTTCAATTACTGGTTACGTAGAATATTAGAATTGTTGGTTGGCAATAGTAATAGTCTAAACAAACTACAAAAAATCATAGGTACACAGTACAAGTTTAAATCACTCACCAAATTCTCTAGAATGGGTTTCCTCCAAAGGGCGGAAAACTGCTTATCCTGGGCGGGGCTCGTTTGCTCCAATACCCGAGTACCGATCGGAATAGGTCTTACACAAAACCTGTTCGCCTCTAGCGAACCTCATTATTCCGTATCACCACCCCTGTTATCGACTCACACTGCAGAGTGCTTTCAGTAGACGCTCCCTTGAAATCTTACTTCAAGTTTGGAAAAGAAACTTTTTCTAAGTTCAAACACTAGTTTTAAATATAAATTAATTCAACCCTTAGAGAACCCAAAAAAAAGACGAACCCGAACTCGCAACTAGATGCCACCGTGACTTCCGGTCAACTGCCACTTTTTCCATTTTTTCCCCTGGCTTTGTGCAGTTCCCAGAGTCAGCTTTTTTACTTTGGTTCACATGGTACTTTCTGATTGGTCTACCTTCCCTTCGCCAGAATTTGCTAATCAGGTTTTTTTCTAGCGCGTGGGTTTCTTCCGATTCAGCGGAATTGTTATTTAGAAACTCGTTTCCTGTGTATTACTTTTTGCAATATTTTGAACTGCTTTTCTGACCTCTATTTTGCATGTCAGTTTATTTGGTATTTATTACAATCTAATAGGTATGTACGCGGATTACAATCCGAACCAGTTCGGAATTAGCTCTAAATTGTCTAGAGCGTATGCCTAGTTACGAACCAGCGAATAATTTTGATTATACCGCGAACAGTCTTAGAATCACAGATCATCTGACCGAAAACATAATTTGAAAACCAAAATAGATTGAATGGATAATTTGAATATCTCATGTATTTTCTTTGTGGTATATTAATTATTATTTTTGTTATTTATTTCGGAAAATCAAACCACAATCCCTTTTATGTTCTTATCTCAACGTTTCGATAGCGTTGCAGCTACCGTTATCAAGAATAATCAAGTTATATAAAAATTTTCTCCCTATCTGACACTAATGAAAAAATCCGTCAACCTGGCAATAATTGGAAAAAATTGTCAAATTTTCAAGGTTATAATATATTTTTTGTTTTGACATTCTTACAATAGAATAAAAAATTCAAATATAAAAAAGATAGAAGAAAAGAACTGACATATCGATCAGTGGCGTATGAGCAGCCGAACTGAACTTTTAGTCCTCACCAAAATTAGAGAACGGCTAGAACTGATTCCGAATCGATAACGAACCAATCCGATATGATCCGCAAACACCGAACTATTATTAAAAAATCAGAATGCAATTAATCGCGAACGCCACTTTTCAGAATGCGCATGCGAATAGTCCCTGAACTAGTTCGGAATTTCACATGCGAACAAACCCATTAAGTTCTGGAATCCCAGTATCTCATTCTACTCGTAGAATTTTAGGAAAGTCGATAATTAATGTGTAATTTATGTCATTGCATACTCGATAAATTGTAAGAATCGAGCACGCTTGGAACCAGCTACAAAGAATCTTGAACCATCCCCATGGACACTCCAAGAACTTTCACCCCACCTTTGGAGATAAATTGATCAAGGCTACTTCAACGACCTTATTGAAAGTATGCCGAGGCGTTGTTTGGCTGTAATTGGTATCAGAGAAAACCATACTCGTTAATAACGTAAAAACTTCAATTTTTTATAAAAATAAAAAGGTACACAACCTCAAATTGTTGTTTTTGTTGCAAACAAACGCAAACATAAAAGAAAAAACATTCACATATAGTTCATATAACAGCCTTTTTGGTGTGCGTCATCGTTTGTGACGTATATCCGGGTTTTGGGTATGTCGATATTTAATTTGTTATTTTGACATATAGCTAACCTTTAATTTGATAAATAAAATCATCAGGATCGTATTCAGCCAAATTCGAAAAGGCTATGAAATTAATAATACTTGGGAAATCAAAACACTGCAAAATTAAACAAATTGTATATTTAATTCACATATTGAAATAATTTAATATTAGTAAATATAGTCCTGCATTAGAATAAATAAAATGCTAACAATAAGATCAATATTCACTTTTCATAAATAATAATTGACCGTAAACAACAAAGTACAGACCTGACGAGAACTGTCAGTTGGACATTGGAAAAATACGTAAGACACATTGCCGCTACGAAAGGAACGTCTGCATAGTATTTTGAACGATGTAATTTCGCCCGATTGATAGGTCGCGTTTGCGCGTAATCTAAACATCAACCAATAAAATTTTTGTAAGTCAAAGATTAGGGTTAACGTTTAAACGGTTCATTATTGTGATATTTTGATTAGGATTAATCACAGACCTGCCTTTTTTCCATTTCTTCCAACGTAATGTGTTAGAAAGACATTAACAATCAATGACGCACACCAAGAAGGGTATTTTATGAACTTTACAAACACTTGGCGACCATCGATCTTTATTTGTTAAAACAGAATATCCGAATTTATAAATTTCCTCAACTTTTGTGGAGCAGTTTATATATTAGAATGGAGTTATATTTGCGGAAAATCCAAAACAGAATGAAAATCCTTATTCATATTACTCTATTCATACCCTCTACCAATATAATGTATTTTTTTTAGTGTAGGGTAGTTGGGGGCAAAAACTCGCACGGAGCAAAAGAACGCATCTCATTTAAATTTGCCGCTAATGTCCAGTTTGAAACGATTTTAGTTACAAACGTTTGGCAACAGTGTGCCATATGTGTTGTTCCAAGATTAAAGAAAAGTTTATAAATGTCTCGGATCCATTAAAGATAATCCATAACCCATTAATTTTCTACCCTGGCGCATAATTACTATTAATTAACAAAATTAATTTGTGATAAAATCAAATTGGCATTTTTCGTTGAATTAGATTATTAGAGTGTTTTCTTGACTTGATTGTGGGTTTTCGATTAAGGTTATGTCCTTAAAATCTCAACAGATGGTTTTGACAGTGTTGCCGAATAGGGCAAAAATACGCGTGAGTTATGGGGCAAAACGACGAATGCGTATTTTTGCCCCATTATCCTGAATTAATTTTGTTTCTACTAATTTCGGAATCAAATATTCTATCTAAATCTTGGTTTCTGTTTTCCAGAAACTACAAAAGAAAATCAGAGCGCAGGCCTTTGACAGAAGTTATTTTGTGCGAAGCTCGTGAACTTATCAATAATGGCGTTTCTATACTGTGGGATTTCATGAAACGGCAACGGTTGAAAAAAGGAAATGTGTCCAGTCTTTCGGCAGATTTAAAGCAGTTCTAATCAAGATCCAAGAAAACGAAATAGTTCAGCACTGCAAAAAACTCAAACGATTTTATGGAATGACGCTCAAATTTTTACGTTTTTGAATTTACTCTTATTTTGTAAGAATCCCTATTGAGCATCCATTTTCACCAGTGAATCAGTTGGCTGGTCGGGACTTCGCTAGATTTTTCATGAAAAGGAGCCGACTATCTTTACGAGTTCCATGAAAAACAAGTATTGCTTGAGCCATGGGCTACAATAGAGTGCAACTAGCTCAGTATTTCGAAATTTTGGAGAGCACTATGAAAAAATATAAGTTACCTCCCAACCGAATCTATAACGTCGATGAAACGGGCATTCAAACAGTCCCGAACCATCTGCTCAAACATGTTGCCTCAGTTGGCAAGAGCGATGTAGCAAAAGCAGTAGCTGCCGAACAATCACGTTTGTTTGCTGTATGAGTGCAACTGGTCACCATGTCCCTCCATTTTTCTTATTTGCTCGAAAACGGATTAATCTTCTTGTAATCAAAGACGGGCCACTGCCTGCGACATGGCTGTTACTGATAGTGGTTACATGAACACTCCCTCCTTCATCAGGTACCTGGAGCATTTTAAAAAACATACAAGTCCAACAGAGGAGAACCCCGTTCTCCTGATTCGAAATAATCATGTATCACACACAAGTCTTCAAGCAGTAACATTTGCAAAAGATAATTTCATCCATTCATTAAGTCTGCCACCACATGGCTGCCATAACACCCAGCTACTCAATCGGGCATTTTTCAAACCATTAAACCATTATGAGAGCGTCGCTGACAGCTGGACCAGTTCCCATCCAGGACAGGTTCTCTCCATTTACCATGTGGCTGGTCTCGTTTCCACAGCATTTGCAAAAACTGCTACTGTAGATATAGCAAGAGAGGGCTTTCAGTCAACAGGAATCTATCCACTTGATAAAAATATTTTTTCGGACGTAGATTTTATGCCAGTGAAAGTAACAGAGCAAGATTTAGGTCAAGATTTAAACGATGAAGGTCATGTTCTCATCCAGTTTCAACAAGAAGAAGAACCTGTTACTGATGCGATAGAGCCCCAGCCGTTATCAAAATCGGAACAGTCAGTAATTTCTGTAACTGGTCCTTCAAATATTTAAAAATAAACTGTTACTAACTCGATAAAGCCCCAGCCTTCATGAACATCAGAACAGTCAGTATTTCACCTTCAGACATTATTCCCCTTCCAAAAATTAGGATAAAAAGGAAACGAACCAGAAAAAGTTTGAAGTCAACCCTACTAACATCGACACCTAAAAAGGAGTGACTTTTACAAGTACAAGAAGAAAAGAAGGAAGCAGAAAAAGAGAAGGGGATGGAAGCATTACTGAAGAAACAAAAGATCAAATCTCAAAGTGCTAAAGTTCGTGCTGCCAAAAGGAAAGTTTTCGACGAATTATTTATCTGATGAATCAGTATCCTATCAAGAAAGTTTTGATTCTTGTGACATTTATTTTTCCGATAACGATGAAGAGCAAGACATTGAAGTTGTACCAAATATTTTACCTGATTTCTTTGTAGTAGTGAAGGTTTTTGGAAAAAAATCATCTAGATTATTTGTCGCCAAAGTCTGCCAAGTAAATGATGACGGTTATGAACGTGTATTTTTTAAGCGACTGCCCACAACATTTCGTTTTCGTGAGACAACGAAAAATGCCTTTTTTTCCAAAGGACGATATAGTTTTGAAGCGTTCAAAGCCAATAAAAACCAGTTCTTTCAGATTTTCAAATTCAGTAGGATTCTCTGACGAACTCGCCAAATATACAGTTCTCTTTCAAATTAACGTATGGTATTTTACGTTTGATTTTTTTCAATAAGAAATGGTTTTTTTTAAACGCCTACCATCTCTTTCATTTGAGGTTTCATACATTTTAATTGTGGGGCAAAAATACGCACTTGCGTACTACTGCCCCATTTGTAGGGGCAAGAGTACGCAGAAGCAGATTTTTTTGAAAGCATGTTTTTCATTTATCAGTGAACTTATAGAACTTTAGTCGATACTTAAAATGGAAAAACAATATGTAAGCTCTTCCATAATAACATTGGAAAAGTTCTAAACTATCATAATTTCTGAAGACGACAGGAGATAACAAAACTGCGTGTTTTCGCCCCCAACTACCCTACGTGTCTATTCGTTTGGTGAAAAATATTCTGGAAATTTGGAGAAAATTCCTAAGAAAACATCTCGTTTGTTTACTTTGGCAAGAAAAAAATATGGATCAGTGAAAAGGTACCCGGCTAGTAGGAGATTTCAATATTTGTAAGAAAAAAATACATCATAAAAGGGGAAAAATGAATCTATTAAAAATACATTTCTCCGAAAAATCTCAGGAAGAGGTTCATAAATATTTTTTTGTTCGAGCATATAAACGTTATTATATCTATGAGTTTTTCATACAATAATATAAAAGAAAAAACAAAGAAATTGGACTTAAAATTACATTAGAACGTCAAATAAAAAATTGATTAGGGCTCCTCATATTTTTATAATTTTCTTAATTTTCTGATGTATGTGAATCAGAAGCTTCCTCAAAGATGTAGCAACAATGGAAGGAGCAAAAATTTATCTTCAGTGAATATCACAATTAATTTGTATCTTCCATTTAAATATCCAAGAATGGTAAATGATATGTAGGTAGACAGGGAAAACATCAAGGTTTTAGCGCACTACAACTGTTCAATGTGGGCTCCATCAGTCACACGACAAACGTCCAAACAATAGTCCAGTTTAGCCCATACACGCTGAAATGTATATCGGTCGATACTGTTAACAGCATCGGTGATGCGTCTTTTGAGCTCAGCCAGTGCTGTAGGTAGTGGTGGTACGAAAACCGTGTCTTTGATGTACCTCCAAAAATGAAAATCGCACGGTGTAATATCAGGACAATTGGGAGGCCACGCAAACAATGCAACACAACGGCCTATCTAACGATTAGGGAGTTTCTCGACTAGATACCGACGCACTTGACGGTGCCAGTGCAGTGGAGCTCCATCTTGCTGGTATATAAAGTTGTTGGAATCAGCCGTCAGTTGCGGAAATAACCACAGTTGCAGCATGACATACCGGTCACAGTTTTTTCATGAAATAAAAATGGTCCATACACTTTTGTGCTGGAAACGGCACAAAAAACATTCAATTTTTAAAAATCCCTTTCATGTTGGAGAACTGCATGAGAATTTTCTGTGCCCCATATCCGAATATTGTGACCTTGCCACTTGAATGAAATGTCGCTTCGTCGCTGAACACCAGACGGTTAGCTAATCCGTCATCCTCCATTGCTACCTGCATGGCAAAACAAAACTGGGGTTGCTTGACACATTCATCTTGACGTAACTTTTGCCCCATCTGTATACTGTACGGTTTGAATCGCAATCGCTTCCGCAAAACTTTCCACACAGTTTGCTGCGGAATACCAAGTGCACGGCCTGCTTGACTGGTGGATTGGTGTGGTGAATGCACAAAACATTGTCTAACCGCATCCACTGTTACGTCTGACAATCGTGGTATTCCGGACCTTTTAAGTTTATCAAGTGCACCTGTGGTCTTGAATTGCCGATACTATCGTAGAAAGCTCTGATGACTTTGAGGATTAATTTAGTATTCCCGTCAGAATGGACATTGCACTGTAACAACCGATAATCATCACGCGTATTCTAACACAGAAAATGCTTTCTGCTGCATAGTTACCAGTACGATTACTGCGGACGTGATGTGGGCTTAGGTGTGGACATGCTTATGATAAGCTGCCTCCGCATGCGCGAGTTTTGAATGTAGAGGTTGTCGCTGCCTATAGACATCTCATTTATTGTTCTGTCGTATTTTCCGAATTACAGCTTTGTCGAACCAGATGATTCTTTTGTAGTAACCCTGTATATAATAAGCAGACCAAGCAAATCATCTGGATATTTGTATAAAAAATTTGTGATTTGTTAATATCCAGGACCTTGCTGCGAAAGGGGACATAAGCCAGGGGAGATAGAATGTAATAGAGGAAGGAGAAAAGTGGATAAAGACAATGGAAAAGGGAAGTAAAAAATGGAAGAGACACTCTGGATGGAGGAGGAAATGAAGAGAAGGTGAAATGAGTATGAGGGCGCGCTTAAAGGAGCGATTGGGAATAGGAGAGTTTGGATGGACCGGAAATTCGGGGAGGTGAACTACTTCTTGACATAGGTGTTCACTGGACAAGGGTCGAGAGTAGAGTACCTCCACAAGATTGGGAAAAGAGAGACTGAAGTTTGCGAGAGGTGTGAAGTGAAGGGTGATGTGGGGCATGTGTTCAGATGCTGGAGGAACGAGGAAGTGGAAGAAGTTGGAGAGGAAACTAGTGGAAGAGGTGTACTCGGAGAACGTGGTGGAGATAATGTTGAAGGGGGCAGAGAAATGGATGGAGGTGAGTGGCGTAGTAGAGAGCATGGTTAGGGGGAGAGAAGGACTCGATATAGCATGAGAGGTAGGAGTGATAGTAGAAGAGACGACGGCGGTGTGAGCGGAGAGTGTGCGAGGGACCGCCGCCCGTCTCGAAGTATGCTGAGGTAGTGATTGCGAGGCGGGGGTTTCGGCGAGTTTGAGGTGGGTTTGGTTGCTAGGCATCCCCTTGGGGATGAGTCCTACACTGTTTGGGTCCTGGACCCATTCGAACATGAGTTTCCCATCTCGACTCGAAAAAAAAAAGGATCGTGCTGTTAGATTTTCCCAATAAGTTTGTGACGAGTTATTTTTTTTGCAAGTTTAATTTTTATTTTGTTCCGTAATATATTTTATTTTACCACTAGGGTGTATATAACTCGTTACTTTACAACCCTTTCTACTACCGCATTGATTTATTTTTTTTGTTATTACCGTTGTATATTTTAGTATAAGTCCGAGTTACGCAAATCCAAATTCTACCATACACAATTTATTCATTTCCGATATTTAAATTTTTCAACTGAAAGGACGCCCGGTATATACAAAATTTTTATTAAAACCAAAGCCGTCTAGTATAGATACAAGTTTTTGTCGAGACTAGATAAATTTCACGTTTAATTCCCTCAACTCGACGACGGTCGAAAAATGTAACTAAAAATTTTGGATATAAATTCTCAAGCGATTCATTTTTCGAGCTGATTCATTCGCGCTCTGATTTATTCCGGCTCTGATTTATTCCGGCTCTAAATGAGTCTTTCGTGATTCTCCGTTCAACTTTCTTCCGAAAACCGAAAAACCGTAGTGTGAAAAATTTTGTGTATTCCGTATTCCGATTGTGTGTAAGCTGTATTTAATAAGGTAAATCATTTTTACAAATAAACTGTGTATTCGAAACTTTCCGTATCGCCGCTTATTATTAAATTGTTGAATGTATTCTTTGAAAATTTTCCGACTGGCTATTTTTTTCTTATGTTGTTGAATTGAAATTGTTTTTTTTTATTTGTTTCTTTTATTTGGAAATAAAGATTTGTCAACTGTAATTTGATTCCGAATTTTATTTACAGCGTTTATTAATTAACTGATAAATTATTAGTGGATTCTCGAATTATTTTATGCTGTTGGTTCTAGATAGTTTTATATTAAAGTGATATCCAAGTGGATTATAATATTTTAATTTTATGCTAGTACAAATATTTTTACTCTGTGTGTCGATAGTTGGGTACCGTTTAACTCGTGGGAAAATTTTTTTTTTGGAATAATTGTTACCGGCTTTAGTTAGATTCAAGGGTTAATCAGACTTGGAAGAGGCTTAGCCACAATTTGTTTGATTTCCCGGCAGATCTATTAAGTTCTTAAATTTTATTTTTTCGGAATAATTGTTACCGGCTTTAGTTAGATTCAAGGGTTAATCAGACTTGGAAGAGGCCTAGCCACAATTTGTTTGATTTCCCGGCAGATCTAATTGGTTCTTGAATTTCATTTTTTTTCGGAATAATAGTTACCGGTTTCTTTTAGATTCAAGGGTTGATCAGACTTGGAAGAGGCTTAGCCACAATTTGTTTGATTTCCCGGCAGAACTAAATCGTTCATTTCCCGTTTCGTAGAATCATTATTTATATTTTGTTTTTTTTTCTAATTGTCGGAATAATAGTTGCCGGTTTCATTTGGATTCAAGGGTTAATCAGACTTGGAAGAGGCTTAGCCACAATTTGTCTGATTACCCGACAGATCTAAATCGTGCATTAGGGACCCCGTTAAATCCGGTAGATTTGAACCGTATTTGATAACCTGACCGTTATGTCCGTCAAAGTACCAAGTATATGGTAAAGATAGCTTATCTTCTTTTCCCTGTTAATTTGCTGGTCACTAAAGAATTATTCGTAAAATAGACCACAGAGTATTAGTAGATCAAAGTTTTGAATTCCTATTATTTTCATTATTAACCGCAATTTATTGATTGGAGAACCCAGATTTGGCTTTTCCGGATTTTCACTAGTTAGTTAAATTTAATTCAACAAGACCCCTGGAATTTTCCGTAACCTCCATCTGAGGCTATCTGGAACTCTTGACGCAAAGGGTCAAGGGGCCGTGGAGCAAACCACGTTAATAATCTGGCGCCCGAGATTTAAAAACCCGAATTTTGCATCAAGGGTGTCCATAGTGACGTGTTCTTGTGGCAGGAGCCACGTGTAAGAAGGGAGGCACGTTACAAGTTGTTTATGAAAAAAACGTATTAGATAGATTGCTCAATTCAAAGTGGAGCGTACTCTAAAAAAAACATATAATGATGAACATATCCGTATATAAAAATAAAAGTTGATGATGGTTTTGAAAAAATTACACATTGAAATGAAAATGTAAGTAATACACCTTTATCTGCATTCAATTCGAAACAGACTGTTGAAAAAAAAACAAAGTGTAGCTGAAAAACAAAAAAAATACCAATTTGTATTTTCTCCAATTTCTTAAAAACTGGACCTGATACTGGGAATTCCATAACGTATCTTTATTGCATTTTGTTCTAATCACAACTATCCACTATGTCTGTTTACCTTTCAGTAATATGATGCCAATAAAAAGCTGAATACCCTGTGTGCGGAATGAAAAACCCTAATATCTGTCCGACTTTGCAATTTAATTGGAATACTACGCGCGTTGTATTTCTCTGGTCAAAAGAGTCCAAAATGTTTATAAAAGAAACTTTCCTTTCGACATTTATTTACAATGACATTACATATTTATTTGACAACCAATATATTCTAACTTACAACACTACTAACTACAAAATTAACTATATGAACGTAAAAAAAATCGAGAACTGACAAAAATAAAGATGTAGAAATATACCTACTTATTCTTGCCTACATAAAACAAACGTTTTAGAACTATGTAGGTTGCAACACCCTGTATATCGGGTAGATGGGAAGCTGTATCATATCTTCAGTAAAAGAATAGAAAAACCTTCAACAAATGAAGATGATGTATTCACGCTGTTGTCCAGAAAACGGCTTAAAGTACAACATTTACTGGAAATGATCGAACACCGGCTGGTTCGGACATTTAAGCACACTAAGAAACGGAAGACTAGTCAAACAAACATGGAAAGTTGGAAACCGATGTATGGAAAGATTTAGGAAAACTTGGAACAACGGATTGAATGATACTTAGCGAAAATAAGGGGAATAGATCTTACGCAAGCGAAAACCATCACAAGAAATTTAGGACAGAGGAAAAAGGGACACCATTGTCCACCCTACATCTTCGGTTATACAAAGCTAGATTATAAATATATTGAAACTTTAAATGAAAAAAATGAAGACAGTAGCTTTACTCACCAGGTTATGAAAATCTCATTTTGGCTGAGTATTCAGCATCTGAAAAAAAAAAATTTTAAGAAACAATATAAACATAATATACGAAGCATTCATGTTTTACTGATTTCTTCTGAATTCCCAAATCAAGTGGTATCCCAAATTGATTACAATTTTTAAGTAGTACCAACCGCGCCATCTACCTATCAGAGGATAAATCGTTAAATAATTGATAAAGAAATCGTTTTACGAATTCTTGTTTTGCGAGTTTTGCCGTAGAAATGACCAAGTCGCTTGTCATAAGATGGGCACGGCCATTTTACTCTTGACGATGATATCAAACAGTGGGAACCCTAATAATTATAGGTGAGAAAATTCTAAAAATTTTTAAGGAAACCTTTCCTATTTAAGCCAGTCTGAACTAACACGAGTGTTTCTTTTTAATTATAGGGAAAACTGGGTAGACTGAAGACCTCAGCAAATAAGTAGAATTTTATTGGGCCGATATTGGCAAAGTTTTTTTGTATTAGCTGAAACCACTATGTTCATGTGAAAAGCATAAAAATTAAGGCAGCATTGGTGTTCAATATCCATCCAGTCCTATGCAATAACCCGTCACACTTTAGCAAGCAGGACACACAGTTCCAGTGACAACGACTTTTTACGGCAGATAAGAACACATCAGAAAAACTACCAGCACCTTTCCGGGCATCTTAGTTTGTTGGATATTGAAAAAATAAGTGAGATAGTCTTTAACACTTCACTATTGGTATGTACACAATTTGTTCAATTGAATATTTACAGAATGTACATTCTGTAAGCCCGTGTTGGATGTTGTTTTTTCTAAGAATTTTTATGAGAAACTTTTGTGAATCTTACCGTAATCATGGTTTTTCTCAGCTTGGCTAGCACCAATTTTATTGAACTTTTCGTGAGATCTCGACGTCTCATTTAAAATATAGACGTTACTAGCTCGTTGAGCTAATTTATTTGATATTGTGGATGATTGTTTAACACATGTCAATGCTGCATTGAGGAATTTCATATTGAATTCAAATATTTGGTCTGAGGCCTGCTACTAGCAAATACTGTGTAGTGTAAAGATCTCTGTACCTCAGAAACTTACTTTCTAAGTTTTAATTTAGTCCATTTAATCTCCTTGTCTATGTCTTCACCATAGACAAGGCTAGTTTTTTACAGTATTACTAAGCCATTTGCTGACAAAAGTGGTTAATGTAATAATGACCATCAGAGTAAAAATCTAAATGTTCTTGTAATTGTCCAATTTTTTTCAGATGTATCTTTCTTAAACTTTTTTATATTTATATTTACTAATTTATACTTATTTACTATTGTAATACAAGCTATCTAACGATTTCTGAGTATTATTGAGTTGTGTAAGTCTTGATTACCAAACTGCGTCCTTCGAGTAACTTTGCTGGTAAGTCGTCTCCGTTTCTACGACTTTAAACCAAGAAAAGGTGGCAACCTTTGTTACAATTACAATCCTATAAAGCTTGGGGGAATCCAAACTTACTCACCAGCTCTACAGACAAACACGTCGCCACACGTTGGGCGCCATTTTGTGGCTGAATAAGTTTCTCTATAAAAAATCAGGAATATTTTGGGAATAGATTAGAGGTTATAGTTTACTAACATTCTGCAAGTCTATCACCTATCGATATGCACAATACAAAAAGAATGATTGAAAAACGTTAGGTTAGGTATAAAATTCTAAACTGTGCGTGATAGAAATAGAGTAAATACAAACTACCTATGCGATTTTCATTTTTCATTCAATTTCGATTACATATATTATTTTGTTATAGATATAACTTTCTGAAATGTATTGTTTAATTATATTTTTAATAAATGTACAAATCAAAATTATTCTTTATTTTGGGTCAACAACAAAATAATACAGGTATAAGAATTAGTAGAGGTACCTAGCGTCGAATATAAGGGTGTACAAGCAGCTACATAAAGTGAGAAAAATATGAAGTGAAATTTTAGCGTCGAATTTATGCACGCCCAAAAAAAATTAGAGAAAAAAATATGAGGGCACAACCAAAAAGGAGAAATTCCCAGCTTTAAAATGACGTATCTTGGAAGACAATCCGATAATGATAGGAGGTATTGGCGGGAAACCAATTTTTGAAACTTTGGTGCCGGGAATACCCCCTCCCAAAATGGCGATTAGGTGTGTGAAATTTCTGGTGGTTGTTCAATTACTAGTCAAACCCTACCCTTTAGCATCGTACATCAACTATCGACAAGTATATTCACTTCGTCGATTCAGTGGTTACCGAAAATTTCCTTACCCCTTCTATCGTCTGCTGAGTTCTGGCGAGTTTAAATCGAGAAAGTGTTGAGTACAGGGGTAGCGCGCAGTGTTAATGTGATGCTGATCGGAACTTCGGAAATATAATTAAAGCTTTTTGTTTTCGTTTTTGTGAGAAGATCATTGTTTTTGCGTGAATATTAAAATATTTATACATATTTTTATTATAATTTTGTATTTAGTATAAATATTATAGTGACTTATTTCATTACAAAATGCCTGGAGTGGTGTATTGTTCTGTTGATGGTTGTCGCAGTAAAGTGAAAGAGAGATCGTTTTTTAGATGCCCAAAAGACAAAATTAGGTAAGAGAAGAGGTAATTTAGTAGTATACAAACTTTTTTTATTTCCTATATTATATTGCAGATGTGAAGCTTGGAAAAATGTTTTGGGTTTTAAAGGAAACCACCGATATGCCAATATAACGGTGGAACAATGTTATAATAGGATAAAAATTTGTAATTTGCATTTTACTGACAATAGTTTCACAAATGAATTGAAGAATCGAATTAACTGTTTCGCAATTCCTTCTTTATTATTACAAAGAACTGAAGGTGAGAAATTTTCTCTATGTGTTTATTGCTTTAATTTTAGTTAGAGGTTGAACTAATTAATTATTGATTGAATTGGTTCTATTAAAATCTGAACATAAACGATGAAAGTGAAACTTTTGTTTTAGATAACGACGAATATATTGATGTTCCTATTAAAGCCTGCAGTGACGTTCCTATTAAAGTCTGCAGTGAGGTTTCTATTCAAACAACTAGTGCTCAAATAGGTATGGTTAAATATATTTTTAAAAGACCTTAACAAAATGAATAAACTTACTTTATAGATATTGGAGTTCAGACGTGCCCAAAGCTTTCAGCTTCTAGATCAAGGAAAAAGATATATAGAAAAAAAATTAGGAATCTCAAGAGAACCTGTGCCAGATTATTTAGTTCCAAAAGGTCTCTAGAAACGAACATTAATTTTGAAGACGTTTTGCAATTCTTAAAAAAAAACTATTCCAAAAAATCATACAACTTTCTAGAATGTCAGTTTAAGCTACTGAATAAAGCTCCAAAAGGAGCAAGATATACTGACGAATTTAAGTGTTTACTTCTTAGGTCCGAAAGCTTACAGAAAAATGTCAACAGTTTGTACAATGCCTTCAATATCAACACTTCATCGTTTTCTTAGACGCTGGATTTTAAAACCGGGATTTAATGATTCAATTTTTAATTTAATGAAATCAAGATCCGAGCTGTTAGGTGAAAAGGAAAGAGATTGTGTTTTGTGTCTAGATGAAATGTCAATCAAATCCAATTTATGTTATATTATTTCTATTGACAAAATTGTTGGGTTTAAAGAAACTAACCAAAATAGTATGGACATCGCATCTAGTGTACTGGTAGTGATGGCTAGAGGTATAGCAACTAACTGGAAACAGCCTGTTGCTTATTTTTTTTATAAAAATTCGGCATCCGCCGATGATCTAAGAGACATATTATTTGAAAGTGTCAGAAAAATATCCAATGCAGGATTAAATGTTTTGGGAGTAATATCTGATCAAGGATCTAATTTTCAAAAACTGGTGAAAAGTTCGTTAAAGTTAACTGAGGACAATCCGGTATTTTTTGTGGATAGTATAAAAATTGTTTATTTATTTGACGTACCCCATCTTTTGAAATCGACAAGGAACAATTTCTTTAAATACAAATTCATAGTTAAAAATGGTGAAACCAACAAAGCCTATTTAGATACGATGTATAATTACGAGAAACAAAAAGAATTCAGATTGGCACCCAGACTTACTAATGAACATATCTACCCCAGCAGTTTTAAAAAGATGAAGGTAAAACTTGCTTCCCAAGTTTTTAGTCACTCTGTAGCCGTGGCATTGAGTACTTATATTGACTTTAAAATTCGACCAGCATCAGCCAGAACTACAGTTACTTTCATACAAAATATGAACGATCTCTTTGACATTCTAAACTCGTGTCATTTAAATAATTTCAATGCCTTTATGGGCACTGAAAAGCAAAACACTTTTCTTAGAGATATGCTCACAATGTTTAGCAACCTTCAAGTTTTCAGTTCTAACGGAAAAAATGTTACTAAACAACTTAAATTTATATTTGGGTGGAAGTTGACAATTAAAGCTATTTTTATTTTGTGGGAAATGTTACACCAAACAAAAAATTACACTTTCTTATTCACGAGAAACCTTAACCAGGATTGTCTGGAAAATTTTTTTGGGCAAATCAGAAATTGTTGTGGTAATGCAAGAAACCCTACGCCAATCCAATTCTGCAGAGCGTTTAAAAAAATAACTTCTCTTAAATATTTAGATTACTCCGAAGGAGCAAACTGCATGCAAGATTTAAATGAAATTTTGCTTAATACAAAATCTGAATTGCTTAAAAGTACAGTTAGTTCTACGACTACAAATAATATCTATACTCCTCTAAAAGTGTTTACGACTGATTACAGAAATATAAAAAGTGTCGATGGAAATGCACTGGTATACGTTACTGGATACCTACTTAAAAAGTGTTTATTGCAGCATTCGTGTAACACTTGCTTAGAATTTATTAAGATAGATAATCTAGAAGGAGACGCTACCGTTTTTATGAAATATAAAGATTATGTTTCATCCAACATTTGTAATTTGGTTGTGCCTCCCAAAAATTTTGTGGAACTCCTTATAGAATTGGAAAACATATTTATAAATAAATTTAATAAAATAGCCTCTGAATATGGTGTCGGTATGAAGCTTAAAAATAGCTTTAAGAATGTTAAATTGTGGCATCCTTGTACAAATTTCCCAGTTGATTATTTTTATTCATTGTATACAAGATTACGTATTTATTATACATTAAAATTTGCTAATCGTAACATTAAAACAGAAAAATTACAGAAACAACACCCCAAACTAAGTATACCTAAACATTTGTAATAATTACTATGCTAAACATAACAATGTAATCAATAATATTCATTAGAAGCTTGTTCGATTACACCGTAGTTTGATTTAAAAGTTTTTAAATTTTATTTTAATATTCCTGTATTATAATGGTCACTGCAAATCAGTACATACACGTATTTAACCACACGTATGTCCCTCGTAATTGTTGTATTATGATAACGGGCGAGTATGGCGCCAGAGAGACGATGTGCCAAAAATTTCAAACGTTCCGACGCAAGTGAATCTACTTGTCGTTAGTTGATGTACGATGCTTTTACGGAGAATTCATGGACCGGCAGGTATAATCGCTTCTTGGATCCTTTATTTACTGGAATTTAATTAATATCACTGTTTTGGTATATAAATATTTCTTATAATAATTGATGAATTGCCCACGTGTCAATAGCCAAAGTTGCTGAGGCACATTAAATTTAAATAATGAAAAAAAATTAAATAAATGTTTGTATGGCATTATTACAAATTATAAATGTCCACTTTTGCAGTAGTTGTGTAGGGACGATAGTCAATTACACTTGAGTCGATTGTATTGTATTTCAAAGCATACTTTTATATGGATTATTTGGATTGATAAATTTCAAGAATATTAGTTTTAAAAACTACAGAACAGTCTTTCATAGTAGATCGAACTAAAAGGTGGAAATGCTTTGTCATATATTGTTATACCAGTTCTAATTTTAGAAATTGGAAATCGGGAAACTCACGCTTTTTGTTTTTTAGTTTTTCCAACTTTCACACATTTTCGTATTTTCATTTTTTAAACGAATTTAAATTCAATGATATTCAAACTAAAGCAAATCAGATCGGTGAGTAGCGGGAATTAAACCTATGTCTTCCTCCTTTCTGTCCCGAATGATACAGTAGAACTGATCGATATGCTGTTTCAAGATACTCAAGTATCTACTAGACTCCGTTTCACATAAGAAGAAGCCACACGAAGTTTGCCAAATGTCTTGCGCAGAAACCAAAATCGGTCTTGTTTATCTATGTCGCCTCGTAACGACCGTTTCATGCCATTGGCGATACAAACGATGTTTTATACCGACAGACATTTTATTATTGACATTTGAGGTTGTTTTGAAGCAATCATTTACTGTCGAATATTTTTGATTTTTGAATATTTCAAGACGTTTAGCTAGTTTATATGTGAGTGTTGTGTGTTTTATCTGATCTAAGACTCTGCCTCCCAAAAAACTTGTTGGCAATAAAGGAAAAATTATCCACAGTCAAGGACAACAGATTCTTAAAAACGCTGCAACTTTTAGTCCGAAAATGTGAAAACGTTTCGCCACTGATTTGAAGTCGAATGTCAATTTTATAATATGGCGCTGGTTTTGACAACAAGTTCGCGCATACGACTGCAACTTCATGTGGGTTTTTCTTTCATGAAACGGAGTCTACCACGCTTATTTTTGTTTTCTAAGATATAGAGTAAGTTATTTTTAAACTACCGTAGATTCCGTTTATATCACAAAATGTAGGTGCCATGCAAGTATGTACAATTTAGCGATAAAAATTGATGACAGAATCATCTGCAATATATCAACTTTCGAGAATTTGGAAAGACTAATTTTATTTTAGGCCGGCTTAAAATTTTTTCATAATAAAAAAAAACTTTTCAGCTAAATGAATCGTGATGAATTAAATTCGGATCATTTCCATTCCCTCCTAACAATTTCAAAGCAAATCCTCTATTGAAGGCGTTGAAATGATGGAAAGTTTAAAGGAATTTTCTCCTTTTGAATTACTACTTGAAATTTTACACGTTGACAAAAATGTCAATATCTTCCGAAATTATTTGGTATTTTTTTCTCACTTTGACGGTAATAATTTATGAAAAAAAGGTAGAGGGATTCTAACAAGCTCCAATGAAATTGAACGCTAACGGGTATTAATAAATGCTTATTTTACAAAATTGAAAATGTTTTTCAGAACTCCTTTCAGAGAAGAATCATAATTATTGCCTTGGTTTGATATTTTTTAATTATTGATAACCAAAATGTTTCTTCGATAAACGATTAGAGCAGTGATGAGAGAAACAAAATATTCCTTTCGTTTGTATTCATAGTGGAGTTTTAACAATCGTGACGACAATTGAAATAGTATATTGCGACACAAAGGCAGAAAATGAAGTTTAGTAGCCCGAGACTATTAGTTGCACGAGCGAGCGTAGCGAAGCGAAGGCAGCTGATAGCTTATCATATTTTCCAACTCGGAATTTAAGGTCACATTTGCTGAGACCTGGGAGTTCTATTGAGCCTCATTGTCCTACTAAGTTTCTGTGGAATATTTCAGAAACTGATAGTTCCCTTAGTCCTATTCCCTGGAGGAGTTCTAGGATACCTGGAGGATCCAGTAAAGGTGAGTCGTCCTCTTCCATCCAGCTTCTCCCAGGTGTTACACCGTAGGATTCTGAAGCGACATACATTCATCAAAGATCTGAATGGAAGTTTTTTCTTTCGTGCTAGCTATTTGCGTTACCGTTGCAGGTCTCCTGGCAATAATCGGGATTATACTTTTCATAAAAATTATAGAGAAATGATTTCTCTCGAACTAAGACATATGATTGTTTTTACTAAAGTTCAAAGTAGCAATGAAGTATATTAAAATATATGTGGATAGAGATGTCTTTAAAACTATACAGTGCGGTCGTAAATTGTGCCCCCACCTCATACCTTCTGATAGCAATGAGGTATAATATTAGAGTAAAAACTAGATCGAACTAGAGGAATTTATACTATCGCTACTAATAGTGACATGCAGCTGACGTAAATTGTGTGATAAAGGGCGTTACTATCTTTAAAATGTGTGATGGAAACTAAGGTCACAAAACACTTCATATAAGGATTGTCCAGAACTTATTCTGTACTACTAGATACGTAGTGTAATTTTAGTTATTGTTCTGTTCTTTTCAGAGTTTTTTGTTGTGATTGTCATTAAACTATGCATACTAATACGAACTTTTCACAAACTTACTGAATTAATGATTAACTTTGATGAACTTTTTTTTTAAAATACGTTCCATGAAGCAACAAAAAAATACGAGGGCTATTGGCATTGTAGTGTGCTATTTCATTCACTTCACGATAAACCACTAAAAGCATTGAAAAATCGTTAATGGTTATTATTGTCGTAAAGATAATTAGAATATCTTCCAAATGAGGTATTTTGTGACATTCGTTTCCATTTCAAATTTTAAAGATAGTAACGCCCTCTATGACACAATTGAAGTCAGGTGCTTGCCACTATTACTAGTGATAGTTTGATTTAGTTTTTGTTTCATTATTATATCTCATTCCTTTCAGAAGTTTTAAGGGGGAGAGGGACACAATTTTCGACCGCACTAAATATATCACTAGTAGTGGAAAGCGCCTACTAGATGTTGAGCTCAGAAGTTTACTGACGAGGAGTTAGCCAATAATGTTTTATCTGAGCGAAGCAAAAATAATGAAGCCTTCTCTTCCGAGTGATGTATACTATTTTTCTCCAAGCATAAAGATAATTCAAGGTATATTGTAATTATTGCGACATTTCTGCAATACAATTTTCAAAACTGACAGACGTCAGGCAATCCAGTGATATGTCAAATAAAATTCAATATGGTGTCCCAGGCAAACAAAAGTAGTGTTTATCTTGGAAAGGGGTGATTTTATTTGGCTTCAAGCATTGCCTTGTGTCTTGATAATAGTAATAAACAATGAAAAGTTGAGTTTTGTGGAAACATTAATTTTCCGTTAGTGGTAGTAGACTTCTTAATCAGTTTCATGACAAAGCAGAAACAATTTAAATAAATAGGTGTACAATAGGCATTGTTTTCACCAGCTGCTCTGAGAGCGACAACCATCCAGAACGGTTACCATCGCAATTTATGGGACATACGAAAACAAGTTTTGTGCAATAAATGCTTTTACAATATTTGGTGTTCTTTTTTTACCCAGTTACCACATCTTTGTATTTAAATGGGCTAGAGAGAGATGAATATGCCCAATTGTCCAGAAAAATTGCTATCTTTTAATAAACAAAGTGATATAAAAACTTAAACAATAAAATTAGATCATGAAATTGAATAATTCCAAAGTACACATGGGTAATTCAAATATGTAATTATTATATGTATTAACATCTTTTAGATCACCCAAATCTTGAAATTAGACATTACATTTGAATTACATGCCATAAAAAATTAAACTTCTTTCCAACACACTGCAAAACCGTGAGTCGTAGGGAACAGTTTTTGAACTTACGCAAACAAAATGGAATCATTTTACACACTCGATCCACTGGATCACACAATATTATTGGTCTATCATCATCAACAATATTACAAAAAAAGATTTTCTAGCTCGCCACACCTAAGCGTGGGATGAGGGTATGCTTGTAATAAAATTTTGAACTATTTCTTGACCTAGCTTTTTTATTTATCCATGTAAACTTCCTCTACATGTTGTAGGGTTTCTTATGTAGTTTTTTTTCTTAAATAGGATATTGCTAATATAACATTCAAAGTAATAAACTCTTGTAATAACTTGCCTACTAAAACAAAAACTCAAAGGACTAAAGCAGATCCTACTCTCAGCTCATGGTCAAATTTAAAATATTTGTAGGCATGTAAACTTTTGGAAGCCTCTATCTGCTCTTCGATGCAAAAACTGTGTGAGAATACCAAATAAATATTTATATCTATTAATGTTATAAATGAAACTAACTGTTTCTAATTAATTCCACTATTTAATTAAAAGATTTATGAAAATTATTAAAGGATATTGATAATTATTTCGATATTGACATATCATCGTCAGAATGACAGAAGTTACATTTTATGTGATACCTACTTGATGTTTAATATTTTGGCTAGACCAAATAGTAAGTGACCTATCTTGTGATTGACTTAATATATATGAATAGAGAAAAGAAGAAGATATGATTTTACAAATATTAAAGCTTAGGTATTATTAGCCCTATGGGGATATCTTGGATATCTTTTTCCCATTTAAGATCAGTATAACTGTGCAATGATATAGAAAACCAAGGAAAACTATATCTGCTGATCTTTACAATAGTTACTTAAGAAGACAATTTATTAGTGGAGAGCTCCCTAGATTAATCTGTTCATTGACAACTTCATATTGTGGGTCTCTTAAGTGTCTTCTTATTTCTAGTTCTTCAAGGAAATCTAGTTCTTGTTTCTTATCACAAATATGCAGTACTTCTAGTTCTGTGTTAGGTGTTAATGAATGTTTTGTGTCAAGAAGGTGTTTTGCGTAATGTGATTTATCCGGCTGTTTTAATCTGTATGCTCGTGAGTGTTCATTGTATCTAATTTCAAAATTTCGAATTGAACGACCAATATAAACAGCATTACATTCTGGACATTTAAGTTTATATACTCCAGACTTTTTTAATGGGGGTATTTTTGTTTTTACATTTAACAATTTTTTACTTACATTGTTTTCTGTTTTAAAAGAAATTGCTGTATTTGTTGAACAAGATATTATCTTTGAAATATTATTAGAAATATTACCAGCATATGTGATGGTTTTGTAATTTTGTATTTCCCTAGTATTTTCAGGAAATATTAATTGTAATGCCACTTTTTCCTCTTTTTTATTAATTAATTTATTTATTATATGTAATGGATAACCGTTGGCTGTGGCTATTTGCTTAATTATATTAATTTCTCTATCAAAATTATATTTGTTCATAGGAACTGAAAATGCTCTATGTATCATTGAATTATATGCTGCTAATTTATGTGACATGGGATGATTGGAACTATATGGTATAGTCACATCAGTATGTGATGGTTTTCTGTAAATTGATGTGACTATACCATATAGTTCCAATCATCCCATGTCACATAAATTAGCAGCATATAATTCAATGATACATAGAGCATTTTCAGTTCCTATGAACAAATATAATTTTGATAGAGAAATTAATATAATTAAGCAAATAGCCACATCCAACGGTTATCCATTACATATAATAAATAAATTAATTAATAAAAAAGAGGAAAAAGTGGCATTACAATTAATATTTCCTGAAAATACTAGGGAAATACAAAATTACAAAACCATCACATATGCTGGTAATATTTCTAATAATATTTCAAAGATAATATCTTGTTTAACAAATACAGCAATTTCTTTTAAAACAGAAAACAATGTAAGTAAAAAATTGTTAAATGTAAAAACAAAAATACCCCCATTAAAAAAGTCTGGAGTATATAAACTTAAATGTCCAGAATGTAATGCTGTTTATATTGGTCGTTCAATTCGAAATTTTGAAATTAGATACAATGAACACTCACGAGCATACAGATTAAAACAGCCGGATAAATCACATTACGCAAAACACCTTCTTGACACAAAACATTCATTAACACCTAACACAGAACTAGAAGTACTGCATATTTGTGATAAGAAACAAGAACTAGATTTCCTTGAAGAACTAGAAATAAGAAGACACTTAAAAGACCCACAATATGAAGTTGTCAATGAACAGATTAATCTAGGGAGCTCTCCACTAATAAATTGTCTTCTTAAGTAACTATTGTAAAGATCAGCAGATATAGTTTTCCTTGGTTTTCTATATCATTGCACAGTTATACTGATCTTAAATGGGAAAAAGATATCCAAGATATCCCCATAGGGCTAATAATACCTAAGCTTTAATATTTGTAAAATCATATCTTCTTCTTTTCTCTATTCATATATATTAAGTCAATCACAAGATAGGTCACTTACTATTTGGTCTAGCCAAAATATTAAACATCAAGTAGGTATCACATAAAATGTAACTTCTGTCATTCTGACGATGATATGTCAATATCGAAATAATTATCAATATCCTTTAATAATTTTCATAAATCTTTTAATTAAATAGTGGAATTAATTAGAAACAGTTAGTTTCATGTATAACATTAATATGAGTAGATTCCACAAAGTAAGGGTCCAAACAGTAAATTCAATTTATATCTAGGAGATCATTTATTTCTGAAATCTCAAATGTGGTCAAAATCTAATAAAGGTTTTCAAAGAAACACAAAGTCAAACCACATCTTATACATAAAAAACTGATAAAATGGACGAAAACATTTCTGAACACTGTTCACCATTGAATAGACAATACAAAACTGACTAGCTTATTATTGTACTAGTTCCATAATAAAGCTTATTAATGTACTAGTATGATAATGGGTTATTTCTACGGTCTGTGTTGCCAAAAGTAATAGAGAGTTAATATACGCTTGAAGAAAAAAGATTTATTGTTTTCACCTCCGGGCTTACAAATGAATTCTATTATCGATATTTTCAATAGTAGAGCAAAGTCGCAGTTAATACCGCAAAAATTTAATGATTCGTATAAGAGAGAATATGACAAGTTCATCAAAATGCTTTGAAGAGCAGAAGGTAACAGATATAGATGAACGAGTTGTGCTTGTTCACCGTCAAAAAATGTCGGAATAGTACAAGGCGTCGACTATGTGGGTTATCCATTCGAAGTTATAGTGTTTGTTGAGGATAAACAAAGGAGTCGATATAAAACAATTTGTAAGAGTGCATGCAGTCATTACTACGTAGCCAAGAAGGTATATGTATTCAATGAAGATAATTTACGGAAGTTTTTTATAGATGTACCGGACATTACGTATTCACTTTTGAAGGTGGTAGCCATTTGCGGTATCTTTCGGTCTTGTGGAAGATGTGAATTAAGCGATTTGAGCTTACATAATATCAAAGAAGAAAGAAGTGTATCAGTTATTACTACTATCCGACCATCTAAGACAGTTTGGAGGAGCAATATAATAATTGCTCCCACAATATGTAAGTACAGGCCGAGTTTTCCCACGATATGATAAGGGTGAATGTACCGATCAAGTAGTTGGTATTAATACATTTGAATCATGCCCCTTGTAAATTGCAGTTATATTAAATTGGATAATCCTGAGAAATACACGGGACATGATTTTCAACGTACGTCCGTTACTATTATGGCAAATAGTGTCTTGGCAATGGATCAAATACAACGACAAGTAAAATGGAAGTCGGCAGATGTGGAAGTGCCCAAATGTCAGCCTGGAAGAATATGAGAGGAGCATGACAGGATTAGAGGACGATCTGAGGGTGTCAAAAGGAAAAAGGAGGATCATAAGGAGAATGGTGGCAGGGGACTTCAATGCGAAGAATACTATATGGGGGGGGGGGGGGAAGAAAACGTACAGGAGAGGGGAGATCCTTGAGGAAGTGTTAACATCCAACGGGTTGGTGGTGCTGAATAATGGACTACTGCCCACCGTCGTGAGGGGTGACGGGGGTTCATCATTCATTGATATAAGAGCATGTGATGAATGGCTGTGGGAAAGAGTGTTTAGTTGGGGGGTGCTGGAGGATAAGGAAAGCTTAAGCTTACATAGGTATGTGGAGACGGATATAAGGAAAGAGAGAAAGGAATTAGTGGAAGAGTGGGAATGGAAGTGGACGAAAGCCGAGGCAGAGAGTATGAGGAAGAAAGTAAGAGAAGAGATAGGAAGGGGACTTGGACATGATGCAGATGAATTGTACAATGTGATACAGGGCTGCAAAAGAGAGGGAAAGAGGGGCAATAGGCGTGAGCGGAGGGCCAATTACTGGTGGAATGAGGAAATAGAGGAGCTGTGGAGGGAGTGTAAGAAAGAACGAAGACGGATGCTGAGAGGAAGAGGAAGGATAGAGGGAAGAGGGAGATATAAAGAGAAGAAGAAGGAACTGGAGCGTAGAGTGGAGAGGGAAAAAAGAGGGAAGTGAGAAGAGTTACTGGGGGAATTGGAAAACAATCCATGGGGAAAGGCGTATGAGGTAGCGGTGAAGACGTTGGGTGGAAATAGGAACGAGGTTCTAGAGGAGGATTGGGAGAAGGAGATTATAGAGAAATTGTTCGAAGGGGGAGAAGGAGGAGTGGGTGGCAGAATTCAGGAAATCCAAGATACAAGGAAGGTAGTGAAAATGAGGGGGATAAGGCATGGTAGAGAAGAGGGAGGTAGAGGATTGGGGGAGAAACATTAAAGTGAGAAAAGCCCCAGGGATAGATGGCCTGAGGGGTGATATGGTGAAGAGGCTGTTGGATGACAATAGGGAGTACTTCTGGGAACTATTCAACAGGGTGCTGAGGGAGGAGGAGTTCCCGGAAGGATGGAAGGTAGCCAGGGTGATACTAATGCAGAAGACGGGTAGAGGGGGGAAGCGGGCGGGGGACTATAGGCCTATCAGCCTGCTGTGTGGTATGGGTAAATTGATGGAGGGGATAATAAGGGATAGGATTGAGGAGGAAGTTGGTAGGAGGTTTTAGGGTAAACCAGCACGGGTTCACGAAGGGGAAATCTTGCATCTCGGCACTGAGCAAGGTGATGGGTTTGGTGGAAAGAGCTAGGGAGGGCAGCTGGAGGAAGAAGAAATTGGCCCTACTCGTGTTCTTCGACGTCGGGAACGCGTTCAACAGTGTCAGCAAACGGGCAGTGTTGAGCGCGTTGCTGAGGCTTGGAGTGGAGCAGGGGTTGGTTAATCTGGTGGAGGACTACCTGACGGGGCGTGTGATTGTAGACTCCAGAGGGAGGAGATATGAGATGGAGGCTGGACTGCCTCAGGGCTCGGTTCTTGGACCGACGCTCTGGAAGTGTGTGTTTGATGAGGTTTGTGGGATAGTATGTGAAGAGGGATGTGAGATTACGGTGTATGCGGATGATGTGTGTCTGGTATGTACGGCAAAGGAATAGGCGGAGATAGAAAGAAAGGCGGAGAGAATGTGCAGGAAGATTGTGGAGAAGATAGAGCGGTGCGGACTGGAAGTGGCTGAAGATAAGACGGTGGGGTTGCTAGTGAAGGGACGGAGCAGGGCAAGGGTAGTGGGGGGTGATGGTTAAGGGAATGAGAATTCGCATGGAGGAGTCTGTGAAATACCTAGGGGTGTGGTTGGATAGCCAATTATCCTTCAAACCCCATATGGTAAAGGCGGCAGAGAAGGGTAAAGTGAGGGCAGCATGGCTGGGGAGATTGATGTGTAATGTGAAAGGGCCGGAAGAGTGGAAGAGGAGGGTAATTGGTAGGACGGTAGAGCAGAGTATGCTGTACGGTGCGGAGGTGTGGGGTGAAAGAGCGGGGGTGAATGCGAGGGTTAGACCACTTCTGCGGGTGCAGAGAGGGATACTGCTGAGGGTGGTGCAGGGGTACAGGACAGTGGGTGGACTGGCAGCAGCGGTGCTGTCAAGGTCCTACCCATTGGACGTGTTGGCTAGAGCTAAGAGCAAACGCTGGAGAGGTGCGACCAAAGAAGAGGTACGGGAATGGATGGAGGAGGAAATGGAGAGAAGGTGGGAGGAGTAGGAGGGCGCGCTAAAAGGAGCGATTGGGAATAGGAGAGATTGGATGGACCGGAAATTCGGGGAGGTGAACTACTTCTTGACACAAGTGCTCACTGGACATGGTCGAGAGTAGGGTACCTCCACAAGATTGGGAAACGAGAGACTGGTGTGTGCGAGAGGTGTGAAGTGGGGCATGTGTTTAAATGCTGGAGGAACGAGGAAGTGCTGAAGAAGTTGGAGAGGAAACTAGGGGAGGCGGTGTACTGGGAAAACATGGTGGAGATAATGTTGAGGGGGAGGAGGAATGGATGGAGGTGAGTGGAGTAGTAGAGAGCATGGTAAGGGGGAGAGAAGGACTCGATATGGCATGAGAGGCAGGAGTGGTAGGAGGGAGAAGATGACAGTGTGAGCGGAGAGTGTGCGAGGGACCGCCGCCTGTCTCGAAGTATGCTAGGGTAGTGATTCCGAGGCGGGGGTAACGGCGAGTTTGAGGTGGGTTTGGTTGGTAGGCATCTCCTTGGGGATGAGTCCAACACTGTTTGGGTCCTGGACCCATTCGAACATGAGTTTCCCATCTCGGCCCGAAAAAAAAAAAAAAAGATGTGGAAGTGCCTCTAATGGAAGTTCAACGTCATTGAGTTCTGAGAATTTTCACAGTTTAAAAATCTCGAACAATACTAACTGTAATTCCCATTTATACTTATAAAATTAAAATTTTTAAATAATGTTTGAATAGTGGTATTGCATTTCTTTAAAAAAATCATTAGATGTTACAAGGTACTCCTGTCAGATCAATAGACCATTCCAGAACAGGTGACTTTGACAGGTCGGCCATATTGTGCTGGAGGGCAACCAAATTGATTAGTTAGCGTTGATCCTTGTGTATTTTCATATCTGCATGGTTACAAAGTTTAGTTTTCTGGTCTTATTTCCATAAAATTGTAGCAAATATAACTCGAACTACGTATTATTTATCTCCAAGTATGACGAAAAAACTCGGATTAGACAATATCGACCCTTGCGGCCTTTCGGCCAAAGAACTAACTAAATAAAATGTCGAGAAAACATACGCCAAGTTTCAAGTTGTGATTAACTGAGGGGGCCCCGTTTTAAAGCACTAATCTAAGCGTCACGCGCCTGCAAAAAGGTATCAATTAAATTGTCACCTCGCTTCGTTAAAATAGCCGGATATCGAAACAAAAAGATACCTTATCTTTTTCTCCCCGCATTCCACACTTAACAACACTACAAAACGATGGCACTTTAGATACCTTCAAGAACTAATTGTTAATTAAAGTCCAACTATTATCCGTTGTTCACCTGTAAACAATGAAAACTAAACAGAATGTATGCCAACCAGCACAATATGGCCGACCTGACAGGGACGTCATTGTTGATGTTGTCATGTAAACTTTAAAAAAAAATTATGACGTGAAATTAAGTTGTTTATCAAAAAAAAATATATTTAAGCAAAAATTTCAGACCTTTACTTTTTAACCAATAAGATGCCTTAACTTTGACTAGTTACCATGGTAACTGAAGGAATCTCCGGAAATGTTTTCGAGGCGCCACGATATTTAAGTGGAAATTTTTTGACGGTTGAAAAGGTAAACATATGATTCACAACCATTAAATAATGTAGATATACCTGTGAACAATGCAAAATTTCTATAAGAATTATAAAACTTTTCGTCACAAAATTCAATAAACTGTTTCGATACACTTGACTTTGATTTTTTTCAAATTGTTTTCCAAATTATGGTGTGAAATTTTCTTACCGAAGACCACGCAAGCTTAAATTATTCCTGTAAATTTTCTTTCTGGCACGAATATTTTAAGAAAATTTCCGGAAATAATTTAAGCTCTTGTGATATTATAAATGAAAACATTTTTCTCGATAAGTGAAAGAGCCTTGAAAAATGGCTCCTCAATATTAATATGGAGTACCGAAATAAATAGTTGTTTTAAAATTATGTTTTTGAGCAATAAACAAGTCTTTTAAGTGTGATGTGATAGTTTTTACTTCCTTGCGATGAAGGTTGAGGGTGTTCCAAGGTAAGATCGTCTAGTGATAGAACTAAAGCCACATTTCAATTGGACCAAAGTGAGTTTAATAATATTTTTCTTATGTCCAAATAAACATAAGCAATAATTATTGCTGCGCTAATGAAATTCCACCCAATTTGCAGGTATTCAGCAGTTTTAGTTTCAAATATCCCAGTTAGCATAATTAATGTAGGTATCAATAATGTGTGTCAACAATTATAAGCATGCACACAGTCTATCAATAATATAGTAATATGTATACTCAACCGAAATAAACAAGAACAGTAATTTGCATATATCTACATAAAATCATAATTCATAATTTTCACCAAGGGCTATATTTCCAGAAAACATTTTTGGAATCTCATTGTTCATAACAATTATTATGTGAGCGAGTGGATTAAAAAAACTGCGTGTGCTCCGACGCACGACTAGATAGGGTGTTTTTTATTGTTTTTAATTATAATTAATTTTTTACTTCTTAGTTCGATTTAGGTGTATTTTCTTGTTTTTCAGTTTTTCCCAAACTACTCAAATCATTATTAATTTTTCTAGTGAATTAAACATGTGGATAATGAACAGGTCACATGACACGAATTAATAGGAATTATATAGGTTATTCATATACAAATGTCACAATATAACAAACAAACAAAATTATTACCGTGTCCAGGATTCGAACCCTGCGCCTACAATTCATATATTTCGCAGCCAAACCTCTATACCACTCGGCTACGAAGACATAATAATTTATCAACCAAGCTGTTGTATATAGACTATATTACGATGTATGTCAAAACTTAAAAAGTGACGTTTTATCACATAATTGAAGGAATTAATAATTAATATATTTAATCAAAATTATTGTATTTTAATCGGTCCTTGACAAGTGTGCAGAATTTCGAATTAATCTCGACATAAAATAGTCTGGAACTGAAAGGTACGCAAAGTATGCTGCGCAAAGGAACGTAACGATGCCTCACTTTTAGTTAACACTCGATTTTATTCCTCATGAAATTTTCATACCGCGGGCTTAACATGAGAATCATTTCTTGAGGAGGTAGACTCCAAATTATTATAATGTACTACCTATTAATCAAAAAGTGAGGTAGTTGGTATATTTCAGAAAAAAATGTTGGCCGTCACGGGACGCCCGGCAGATGTAAAACATAATAATAGTTATCATTATTATTAATGCCAAGATTTTTGCCGCAATTGAAAAATAAATGGTTCAAACATATACCCTCGGGCGACTTACGAACCCTCGGGACAGAGGCTCTCGGCTTTGTAGGACTGTCGGCCTCAGGGCATAATCATCTACTTAGTACCCTTGATACATAAATAACTATTATCAAACAAGCTGTTGTATTAGAGCGTATAATTTATGTCAAAATTGAATAAATAACGTTAACGTAACGCAAAATGAAATAGTATATTGATATGGTTTTAATAATAATAATATATCTTTTTATAAATTAAAATTTCATTCATGTATTATTTTTAGTTTTAATACCTATCTTTATTTATCAAACTAGCTCAGTCGAAAATTATCAATAATATTTATTTATATTTTTTTAATTATGATTGTTATGAGACTCTATTATGTAATTTGAATATTATTTTATAAATTCATTCGAATTATCTCAGGGAAATTGTATTTTGTTTGTGAGTTCAAATTCTTGTGAAGCCAACTCTGTCCTTTGACCTTCAAAAGGTTCCAACGCCGATAGCCAATGTTGATTGTGAAAAATATATCATAGATTTAAAAGAAAACAAACACATTCAATTTAAATAAATGTTCAACAAATGAAGCGTTCGATTTATTATTTAATTCTGTTTAACGGCTTAATCAACTTCATAAATATTCAAAAATGGTTAACTCTAATTATTTCTTATCTAAAATTCATTCACTCTCTCATTCACAACAAAATTAAGATTATACTTATCAGAGTCTCTGGTTTTCTATTTCTATGGTATTAAAAACTACAAAGAAGAAAATTAATTTTATATATGAAGAAGTGATATTTGACAAATTCTATAATAAAATGGCGTCTACATTAACTATGGTCGATATCTCTTTGATTCTTTTGAAAAATTTTATTAGTAAGTATAATCTTATGTAATAATTTTTAAATTTGAACATTTTAAAATTCTTACATCAACAAATTTAAACATTCAATTATATGGATAAATGATACCTGACTGTCTTTGTATTGTAATTAAGTATTCATTACTTTTCTTCTCTTGAAGGTCATACTGAAGTTTAATGCTCAGCAGTCCTGGATCATAATTCTGGATCACTTGGAAAGTTTTTTCTGTGTTGGATAAACGATTTCAATATTTTTCTGCTTTCCACTTTTAATTAATTAAAAAATATATGCCTTGGTCATAGGAATATTATATGGCTTATAGCCGTGTTTACTTATTACCGAGTATTTATGGTAAGTATTACTTATTTGTTGTTACAATCACTTTGTATTAGTTTAGTTTACTTTATATTTACAACTTGTTATTATTTTTTGAATATTTCCGCATAATTTTAGTTTTTTAAATTTTTACTTTGAACAAACCTCCTTCCTTCTCAAAATCTGAACCCGTTGTTGATTTTTTTCTTTTTTTTTAACAAACGATCTTAGATTTTATTTTAAAATCATTCCTACCAATGACTGTCTTTGAAAGATTTAGTTACTAAATTATGCTATTTTTAATTATATTGATAGTTTATTTATGTTAAGTTATATGATTTATTTTATCTATAGTACAATTTTCAGTTATAATTTTCTCTATTGTGGTGTTTATTTTATTTATATTTCAATTTTACAATCATCACTTTTTAAGTTGGTACTCTGTTAATCTTTTATTTCAAAGTTTGTGTTCCTGTTTTACTGTTTGTCATTGTATGACTTTAATTATTCAGTATACAGGGTGTATCAAAACTAATTTTACATATTATTATTTTTTCTTCTAAATGTTTCTAACTTTTGTATATTTATTTTAGGCTTGTGACGGACTTACTCAATATATTTTATATCCTTCCACTATGAAAAATGAATGATTCTGAATATCAAGTGATAGAGTTGGTTGTACAAATATCAATTGAATTATATGATTATTAAATATTTAAATTTATTATTGAGTAGCTATTCACACCATAACAATATATTACCATATAATTCACTTGCCTTTGGTTTGAATCGGTAGATTATCTTTCATGAAGCAAAGCATTTTATTCGAGCCCGTAATTTGATATATTTTATTTTGGAGGTATCAATATTTTTGTCGCCGAAAAGGATTATGTGAAAAAGTAACAGTTCGTGAAACATCACTCATCGCTAGAAATGATGGCATCAGAGGGTCATGCCGTTTGCCTTCACGGCAAATTTTACTGCCAAGGCGCGCCAATAGATGTTTCACATGAAAAAATGTATCATATGTTTTGATTTTTCAATAAATTTTTCAACGAAAATATTTTCTATAGTGACTCGTGTGAACTAGTATATGAGTATATTCTATGGGCATCTTCAATAATTTGTAGATACATTCTGTATATATTTGAGTTAAGTTAAAATTGCAATGCGTCATACCAAATAAATTGCTAACGTTTTCGTCTGATAATAAAAAAAATACCTTTTCTTTGAACCACTATTCATAAAAGTGTCGACAATATTTTTAATGAGTTCAGTATTTATAAAAGCTGTTGCAAACTGAAACCCCCAAGTTTGCTTTCAAATCAAATTGCTCAATGGCGCCTTCAGCATAAAAGCCCTTAAAAGCTATTACAAACATGGTCTCTTTGATATTTTTACAGGATATATTATTCGATTTAACACTTTATCGATAAAGGGTCTTTTCTGTACAGCTGGAGCGAAAAATGAAAAGTCTTACATTTTTCTACAGTCATATTAAGTGAAGCAGACTTTGATTTTTTTACCATTTTTTGTTTTGACGAATCAATGCTGTAACTCATTTAGAGAAACAGAGAGAAAAAGTGTAACATAAAAGTTAATAATTTTTCCGAAAAGTAGGGTCCATACAGATATGGCCTTAAGAAAGTCAGATGAAAAATACAATGAAAATTAGAGGAATAGAGTGTGACTTTTTTTTACCTAAAGAAACCCAAATATGAGAGTAACCCTCTCCAAGGACACAACACACCTCCAAAAGACAGAACTACAACAGCCAGTTCATATGCAAGAAAGATTAAAATGGGCTGTGAACACCTACCATTTAATGCACCAAGGGCCAATGGGATTTTTTCAGCTTTGGACAGGACGAAATTCTACCACATTTGCCTAAAGTCAACCACGCATAAAGGCTTTTTTTGATAAACTAATTATCTTTCGAACAGTAACGACTTTTTGATTTCTGTCACTTTCGTGTACCTGAAGACGTGAAATTGAAAAATTCCCTTTCTTTTGTTCGCTCTCATATATAGTTTGACAAGTCTATCTGAAACTGCGGTAAGGGGCGAGGAAATCTGTTATAAACGTACCAATGGCGTACGGTACCTATTTTATAAAAGTATTAAAAAGCTGACTTATGCTTTGCTTTAAAGCTAAGGTATTTTTCAAAACACGGTACCTATTTGTTAAAAACAAATAATGTTAAAAATCGTACTTTAATTCAATATGGATACGAAATAATGAGATACCAAGTAAAACTGAAAATACGAAGGTGAATACTGTCATTGTAAACGCCACTGGATAATCAATGTTTCACGTAAGAAGAACCCACCTGAAGTTGCAGTCGTATGCACGAACTTGTTGTCAAAACCAGCGCCATATTGTAAAAATGACATTTGACTTCAAATCAGTAGCGTAACGTTTTCACAGTTTCAGGTCCGATAAAAAATGCAACCTTTTTAAGAATCGGTCGGCCTTGAATGAGTCTTAGAATATTCAAAAATCAAAAATATTCGAAAATCAATGATTGCTTCAAACACAACCTCAAATGTCAATAATAAAATGGCTTTCGGCATGAAACATCGTTTGTAACGCCAATGGCATGAAACGGTCGTTACGAGACGACAAAGATAAACAAGACCGATTTTGGTTTCTGCGCAAGACAGTTGGCAAACTTCAAGAGGCTTCTTCTTATGTGAAACGGAGTCTACTCTTATTATACATATCAAATCAATAAGCACCAACATATTTAATTATATTATCCATCTATAAGTACCGGTAACCGGTAAAGTTACAGGGTTACCGGCGCTCAACAGTTATAGCTTAAGGTTTTGTTCCATCGATTTCCACCAAAGGTATTGTGACAGTAGGCTTCATTTTGTTAATTGTAAGTGAATAGTGTACCATAGTATTCTAGCTTAATTGACAGAATTATTATATATCATTACTTTGACAGCTCTTTATACATCCTACCCTCCGTAAATTTGTGACGCTGGTCGTCACTGGTTCTTCGAGTGATTATGCTGTAGGTTTTCCTGCATACTGTGATCAATTCAATATTCACCCGACCGCTGTACAAATGTAGGAAGGAGAAAGTCCGTCACAAGATCTTATCAATTTGAAATCAAGAACCAGCTCTCCTGAAATCTTCAACTACAACCAATACTGGAACCATTTGAAATGTCCATCCTATATATATTTTCAAGCTCTTAGTTTGGGTTGTCCTCAACAGTCCAGGAACTTGAATCAAATCTTTGTACCATTTCCAATGCTTTCTACTTCCCTTTCAGAAGCTTCGTGTCCTCTATATAGGCTAGTCTAGACTTAGTGGTTGGATTCCTGATTGCTTCAAGTAGATCAGTAAACATTTTAATTTTTCGTTAGGTACATCATCTCCTCAATAACTTTCAAACGGATAGTACTAAGTCAGGAATAAAAGAAGAGTTGTCGACAGTATACAGAGTGAGAATTTCGAATGCTGTCGACTGTAATAATAGTCTAACTATAATCTACTGTAGAAAATATTTTTCAAAGAACAGAGACCGTTCACTAAAAAGCAACAACTACTTCTCGGGCTATATTTTTAAAAAAATTTGTAAGGCGTTATAGTAGTAGTTTGGGTAATCGTTAACAGGGGCAATTGTAAATAACCTTCATATCTTTTGAATTTGGCGGTTGAAATTGGTTTGACTGGCTATAGTGGCGCCCCGGACCTTGATCCATTCTTGTTTTCATCGACATGGTTGTTGTGTTTTTTTTCGAGCGTGGAACATTTTTATTGGCGAGCTGCTTAAAAACTTGTAAAACATTTTTTCCGTTCTTGAAGTTTTGATTGAAATTTTTAATTTCTGAATAAGGTAAGTTCATTTATTTACATAAGCGTTGTGTTCGATGTGGTATTTGCCTAGTGTATGTTGCAATATGAGGTTAGGATTCACGAGAACAGAAAGTACGAGGGTGTTTACAAATGCCTCAGTAAAATAGGAGACGGGGCGATTGTAAACTTGATTTTGGGGTAATAGTGAACATGTGTTTACATTTGCCCCAAAATATGTAATTGTGGGGGCATATCGAGATTTTCATATCTTTTTCTTTCAGAAATACGATGGTGAAAAATTATATAAAAAACAGACCAAATCTTCAGCAATATACTGAAGAATATCTTATCAATGCTGTCAATGATGTATTGAATAAAAACGAAACTTATAGACAAGCATATCAAGCATACAATGTACCTATTGCTGTTATATTCTACCGAATTGAAGGCGGAAAAAATCCGATTACCACCATGAGTGTAGGACGCCGTCCCGCTCTTCCCATAGATATAGAAAAAAATATAGCAAATTGTCCTGTAGCTCGAGCTAGAATGGGTTTTTCCTGCGATGAAAAGGAGCTTTGCAGATTAGTAAGCAAATTCATCACATTGAAGACCCCTTTTAAGAACAACATTCCTGGTCACGATTAGTATTTGGGCTTCATGGCGAGACACCCGAATTTGTCATTCAAAAAGCCCGAATATTTGCAGAAAATTAGAAAGGATGCCCGTGATCCGTTCGTTGTGTATGATTTTTATAATAAGCTTAAAGAACTAGTTATGAAGAAGTCGTTAAATGACCCAACTAAAGCCAACTTTCTATCCAATACAGACGAAAGTGGATTTAATAGTGACCCTTGTAGGGTACGAGCAATTGGTGAAAAGGGTAAAACATTATCTAGAGTGTCAGGAGGCTCAGGTAGAGAATCTACCACAGTTCAAGCTTGCATAGCGGCAGACGGTTGATATCTTCCTCCATTCATTCTGTTCAAATGGAGTGCTGTGCAGGCCCGTTGGGTACCGGAGAATGCCGTTCCGGGCACGCAGTATGGGGTATCTAAAAACGGATGGATGGAAGAATCGCACTTTCGCCATTGGTTCGTGACTTTATTTATTCCTGAGACTAAAATACAAGGTACCAGCACAGACAGCCCTTCTACTATTTGACGGCCATTCTAGTCACGTGAGTGTTCGTATTGTTCCTGCCGCTCTCGAACACAATATAGCGTTATTTCGATTTCCCAGTCACCTGACTGACCGAATACAGCCCTTAGATGAATGCGTATTCGGGCCAGTCAAACTCAAATGGAACAAATTACTAGTGGAGCATGGTAAAGCTGAAATGGGGAAATCGTCAGGACGACAAAGCAAACAAAAATTTGTTGAGCGAAGTCTGGAAAGGAGGTATAACTAAAGAAAACATCGTATCAGGATTCAAAAATACTGGAGTTTTTCCTGTTGATCCCGCCAAGTTCTCCGAAGATTATTTTGATCCCTTAAAGCTAGAGAAACATAATAAAAATATTGCATCTGCTTCTGAAAATGTGCTATCTACACGAGGGTCTCCTGAATGCATGCAAAGTCCTGTCATCGACGAACCAAATCTCAATGAAATGATCGTTCCTAATCAGACTCTACCGCCTGTGGCTATCGAAAAGCCTTCTCCAAATCATATTGTCCATATTTTTAGTAAATCATTACAGGAAGCAAGCACTTCCACAACGGATATTCTTGCTGATCTGGTTCCCCGTTTGAAGCAATCCACATATGGCGAGGTTTTAATTATGAAAAGACTGCAAGAAGCTGTGCAAAAAAGGTGAATAAAGAGAACAAAATCAAGAAGACTAATACAATTCCGAATAAATATGAGAATGACAAAAAAGGCAAGGTTAAAAAAAGACTGAAATTAAGTGATACTGTAAGAGTACCTGCGAAATCTTTACATGAAGAAAATCTACCACTTTCACTCCATGCCAATAAAAAAAGTTCAACGTCACCAAACCTCAGAACAGTGAAATATAAGGAAGTAAAATGGGATGAATTGCAAAAAGACACCTTTGTTTTAGTAAAATTCAAAGGACTTACTAAAGGTACTGCACGGCACTGACCTGAGTATAAATACGTTTGTGTGGCAGAACAGAAAGATGAAGATGATGGCGAAATTGGAATCGTAGGTCTAAGGTCATTGGATAAGATATGTACAGACTTTTACATCAACGAAATTACAATATCATAATTATGTCAATATTGATATGATCGAACCAAATTTTTGGGAAGGTAGATGTGTTTGAAAAAGCTTAAAATTTAGTGTATTCCAGTTTGTATTCGAATTTAAGAAATAAATATTATGTTTGCAAAATAAAACTTTTCATTTCGTTTTCAGGGGCAATTGTAAACATACCTGAAACACACTGATAATCTTAATAATTTAAGTCAAGATAAACAGTTTACCTATTTGTTCACTATTACCCCTTTTAATTTTTTTTTGTTCGAAAATGATTTGACTGTTGAAAAGTTTTTGAATTATCCTTTTTTGGATAGAAAATTTTATGAAAAAAATTCGCAAAGTTTTTGATCTGCCCTGGAGATTTAGTCCTCTTCGGGGTTTAAAAAGTTGAATTTAATAGCAAGTGAATTTACGGTCGCGGTAGGGACAGCTGTGGCTGTGCACCCAAGGATGTCCATTTGGTTAATTTTCGCAATGTATCGCGGTTCCGATTATTGCGGAAATTAAAGTGCAGGAAAAAACCACAGAAAACCTGCATTCTCATCCCGGTTATGGAAAGGGTGTATGTATTTATTTTTGTATTCATAAAGCCATACACATTTCTTGTACTGAAAAGTACGAAGTGTGTGTGGTTTGCACCGAAAAGTGAGTGTTGTGTGTCTGCGCCTTGCAGACTGGAATCCCGTCGTTGCGGCTATCGTCGGCTGCTTTGCTGGAATTCGTTGTCTCGGCGCGGTGGTAGGTAAGGCGAGGAAAAAGGAAGTGTTTATGAGATGTATGTTTTTAGACTGGCGAGAAGTTAAAATGTGTCTTGTTGCCCTGTCCTTGGACAGAGCAATTGTAGTTGTAGAAGGACGGTATGAGGTGAGAGAGTGTCTCGATTACCATCCTACGGGAGGAAGGAAGTGCGTTCATGAGGACGACGCAAGTGATTTCGAGGATTTTTTGGACTTCCGTGGGGGAAGTCGAATGGCATGGGTGGTTTTGGGAGAGTTATTGGGGCGGTTTCCTCGGGTTTTGAGGTGGTAGTTTGCCTTTTGGGGCATTTAGGGTCAAAGATAGCGTGGTTGCCACCACAGTTCCTGCAACAAGGCTTTTTTTCCTAGTCACATTTGTCGGATCTGTGTTCGTGATTTCCACAGTTTGGGCAGGTTAAAAGTTTAGCTTCACATTCGGTAGCGGAATGGCCCAGTTAAGTACAGCGACTGCAATATTTTGGGACGGGAGGTAGTTGAGTTGAATTAGATGTTTCACATCTGTAGTTTAGGCCGTAAAGGAAGATTCCTTTTGAGAGTGCCTGGTGGAGTTGGATTTCAGAGTTAGTTATCTCTGATTCTCTGATTAGGGTGGTTGGAGTTCTTTGAGAAGTTCAAAGATTTCTTCGTCGGAGAGGGTTATGTCAACTTTGGTGATAACAAATAAGAAGTTTGGAGTTTGGATGGTGGTCGAAGTTTATTTTCTAGAGGCGGACGTTTGTGGGTGGAGAGGAAGGCATACTACTTTGTTGTCTCCGATGGCATTTTGAATTTGGGACTGGAGTTTTTTTGGGCAGATAGTTCTAGGAATTTTTAAAAGAGCAGTGCAATTGGGATTTGCCTTGAGATAAGAGATTTTACCTCTTAGAATTTCATTTCTGTTCAGAAGGATGAAAAGTTCCTTCCGAGAGCAGTATTTGGGTGGGAGATTTCGGAGATTTAGTGTTTGAAGCGGAGTAGTATGTGTTGGAGAGGTGTGAGAAGTGGTTTTTGACGAAGTAGTCCGAACTGAACTGCGAACGGAGGCTACTTCGTGGATTGGGCTGAGGTTTTTTGCTTCATGTATTGATGAGGCTTGTGAAGAGCGGGAAGAATAGATAAAAGGTGGAGGAGATATTGCAACATGAGCATAGGATGGTGGTGAGTCTGAGATTGAAAATGGTCGTGGAATCGGAGATTCCATTAGAGGACGAGGTGAAGATTCGATTTCTGCCAATCTTGATTCGATTTCATCCTGTTGTGCAAGAAGTTTTCGAACTTGGAGGGTTAGTTGTAAATTTTCGAATTCTTCGGATATTTGCTGTTGGGTAGGATAATTGAGCTTTCCTTGCGGAGAGGATGACGTCTCAGACTCAGCTGGAGGGCATGGTTTGGATTTTTTGGGCTTGCTGGAGGGTGTTTCGGAGTATTTATTGGACGAGGAGGGAGAATTGTCCAGTTGTTTTAGCAGTTTTTTGACAAAAGCCTCGGTTATGACATCGGAGGGATTTGAATCGGGTTGTGGAATCGAAGATTCCATTAGTGAGAGAGGTTTGGATTTTTTGGAGCAGCTGGAGGGTGTCTCGGAGGGATTTTTGACTGAAGATTTTAGATAGAATGATTTTGAAGTGGCTGGAAGTTTTGGAAACTCTTCGGTGGTGTTTAGTTTTTTTGGGCATGGTGAGGATGGTTTTTAGGATTTGGGAACACTGAACAATTTTTCTTGAGGTTAGTACCGGCGTGCGTACTTGTAGACTGGTTTCTGAGAAGAAACCAGCTCTGGGCGTGGTTTATTCGCGAATTAGAATTTACTTTGGTCAAGGCCTGGCCTATTTTCAGACCGTAGCAGCTAACGGTGTGTACCAGTGACCGTTAATTTAGCTACGTGTCTGCGTGAAGTAAAAACCGATACTGCCCCTTTTAAAACCACCTGCGTTTTATTTATACGTCAAAGAAAATGTTGATATTTACCCCAAAATATGATCAATTTTGAATTTTGCATGGGGCAAATAATGTAGACGTGATTTTTTTTGTAAACCATACAAATTTTCAGCTGTACCTACATGAAAACACCCACAAGAGAAAGCGCGTTAAACTATACCCCGTTAAAATTTTTCATGCATAATTAGTTTCGAAAATATACCCTTTTAAAATTATTTTTTCAGAAATCGTTTACCATTACCCCAACTAACCCCATCAAACTATTATTTTTGACTATTTCAATTTCTATTGGTCTCAACTACGAGAAAATGGAAGTAAGAGTGGAAATAACATATTAAAAGCTGGAATAAGGGTACACAATTAAGTAGGTATTTTTTTTGTAAATAATGGATCCAAACAATATTCCATACTGAAATCATATCATGAAAAAGAAACGTTTGTTAAGTCAATTACCTGTGAATAGGCTGTCATTTTTCACCATTTGTTACTGGTCAGAATTTTCCTCTGAAATCTGGCAACAGTGCTCGCACTTTCTCTCGTTTCTTTCCACTCCTTCCCTTTTAAAAACCAAGAGAAAGTATGAAAGAATATAAAAATCAGGGATCTCTCAGGAGATTGCAATTTTTTCTCGGTTCAAAAATACGCCCTGATGTTTTCATATCGTCCAACGTTAAAAAACATAATTTTTTTTTATAACAGCATCAGTGTCATGGTTTATTATAGAACTATCCGTGAACCAAATGATGTTACCAGGAGTAGCTGAGCTTCAAGCTTTAATGAGCACAGAGTATTTTTGCTTTTCAGATAGAGAGTATTCCAATATGAGCAAGAACAAAAATTCTCAACAATTTATTTGCTACTGAACGTAATGGTATTTTCGTTTAAATTTCTCCGGATGCTACATTGGCCTAATAATATCATCTTATTCTGTAAGACGACTAAAAATAACTGCTTTTAATCATAAGAAATTTTAGTTTAATCGATATTTCAAAATTCCCGAAGTGAATTTCGCTTCCGTCTGTTGATGGAAATTAAAAGATAAGAGTGTCATCAGCACTTGAAATTAAATTATAACCATCACAATTTGTGTCAACTTTAAATTACGAAAAAATTTTCATTTCAATCGCGCCCGTTTTATCTTTATTTTACCAGTGGTAGTACATAAAAGACAAAAAAGGGAAAATTATCACTGTCTCTCTAGAGGACAATAATTTTTTTCAAAATCGGAGCAGTCCCAATTATAGATCTGTTTACTTTTGGACTGACCATAAGGCAGCGTTTTCCAAACTGTGAGGCGCGGACTAATCTAAGGAGAGGCGGTATTGGTAAATTGATGGAAGGGATAATAAAGGATAGGATTGAGAAGGAATTTGGTAGGAATGGGTGTTTTAGGGAAAACCAGCACGGGTTTGCAAAGGGGAAATCATGCATCTCGGCGCTGGGTAGGGTAATGGGTTTGATGGAAAGGGCTAGGGAGGGCAGGTGGAGGAACAAGAAATTGGCCCTACTCGTGTTCTTCGACGTCGGGAACGCATTCAACGGTGTTAGCAAACGGGTAGTGTTGAGCGCGTTGCTGAGGCTTGAAGTGGGGGAGGGTTTGGTTAACCTGGTGGAGTACTTCCTGGCGGTACGTGTGATAGTAGACACTAGAGGGAGGAGGTATGAGAAGGAGGCTGGAGTGCCCCAGGGCTCGGTTCTTGGACCGACGCTCTGGAAATCTGTGTTTGATGAGGTTTGTGGAATAGTATGTGAAGAGGGATGTGAGATTACGGTATATGCGGTATGTCTGGTATGTACGGCAAAGGGAGAGGCGGAGATAGAAAGAAAGGCGGAGAGAATGTGTAGGATTATTGGAAGATAAGACGGTGGGGTTGATGGTAAAGGACGGGGCAAGACGAGTGAAGTGGAAGTGATGATGAAGGAAAGGAGAATTCGTATGGAGGAGTATGTGAAATACCTAGTGGTGTGGTAGGATAGTCAATTATCCTTCAGAACACACATGTTAAAGGCGGCAGAGAAGGGGAAAGTGAGGGCAGCATGACTGGGGAGATTGATGTGTAATTTGAAAGGGCCGGGAGAGTGGAAGAGAAGGATAATTGGTAGGACGGTAGAGCAGAGTTGTACGGTGCGGAGGTGTGGGGTGAAAGAGCGGGAGTGCATGCGAGGGTTAGGCCACTCCTGTGAGTGCAGAGAGGGATATTGCTGAGGGTGGTGCAGGGGAACAGGACAGGGGGTGGACTGGCAGCAGCGGTGCTGGCAAGGACCTATCCATTGGACGTGATGGTTAGAGCCAGAAATAAACGCTGGAGGGGTGCGACCAGAGAGGAAGTACAGGAATGGATGGAGGAGGAGATGGAGGAGGAGATGGAGAGAAAGTGGGAGGAGTATGAGTGCGCGCTAAAAGGAGCGATTGGGAATAGGAGAGATGGGATGGACTGGAAATTCGGGAAGGTGAACTACTTCTTGACACAGGTGACATGGGTGGAGAGTAGGGTACCTTCACAAGATTGGGAAAAGAGAGACTGGAGTGTGCGAGAGGTGTGAAGTGGAGGATGATGTGAGGAATGTATTTATATGCTGGAGAAACAAGGAAGTGCTGAAGAAGATAAAGAGGAAGCTAGTTGGAAAGCAAACTTTCAAAAGAATTGTTCATATTCCATCAAATGCATTACTAGCAACGTATTTATTGTTTTACAGAATTGCGAAGTGTAATAAACCCCACACGATACCAGAAACTTTAGTTTTGCCACCTGCTATTGATATGGTCAAAACAATGTATGGCGAATTATATGCGAAACAGCTGCGACAAATGCCGCTTGCTTATAATGAATAGATGATATATCTGAAGATCTTTGCGGCCAACTAGTTTCTCGGATGCGTACTTCAAAATTCGCCATACAAGTATATGAAGCAACTGATGTCACTATAGACGCACATTTGATTGCATATGTTCGATACGTTGAAGAGACTGATATAATTGAAGATTTATTATTTTGCAAACCAATTTCTGGTAGAGCCACATCCAATGAACTTTTTGATACAATAGGCAGATTTTTAAAGAGAACGACATAATGTGGAATGATTGCGTTGGGCTGTGTACTGACGGTGCACAATCAATGTCTGGACATAAAACTAGTCTTCAAACACTAGTTAAAAGCAAAGCTCCTGAGGTTCTCTGGACGCATTGCATGCTCCATGGAGCAGCTCTCGTATCAAAAAATATAATCGAGGATTTTAACAACGATTTTACAAAAGCAACGAAAGTTGTAAATTAGATTAAAAGTTAGGTCTTTCGCAAAACTGTGTATATAAACACCTCAAAATACAAATAAAACAGAAAACATAGTCAGATGCTGCAAATGCAATACGCATATATATAGGCGGCTCAAAAACCAAAGAAGGCTCAGGATGTGGAGTTTACTCCAGATCACTTAGCCTAGGAATTAATTGGGGAATGGGAAAAAATGACAGCGTGGTTCAAACAGAACTGGCTGGTATCTCAATTATCACAAAAGAACTAACCAGAAAAGGAATTTCTGGCAAAAACGTAACAATCTGCATTGACAGCAGACAAGCCCTATTAGCCTTGAACAGACAACGTGTTACATCAGGGCTAGTATGAGAGTGCCACCAAGATTTAGCTAGCGCATTCGTAGATAAAAATAGTATCCTGAGTTGGATTAAAGGGCACGACAGGAGTAAAAGTAATCGCATTGCCGATTCTTCAGCCAGGGAAGCGGTTGGACTACAAATTTTAAGACCCAGTGACACCCACGGCCTAACGACTTCGACAATTGCGGAACTAGCCAAGCGTTACACCCATGCTCAATCCCTGAAGAGATGGGATGGAATCAAAGGATGCAGTCTTGCCAGGATCACCTTGGGCGACCCTGGGAAGCTGGCGCCGAAGAAATATTTGGCGATGACCAGGAAAAACAGTAGGATTTCTGACTGGCCACTGTCAACTCTGGAAACACCTCCATACTATGGGGCTAGTGGACTCACCTTTATGTAGAATGTGTGAACAAGAAGATGAAACTGTCAGACATGTCTTAAGTGAGTGCCCGGAGTTATCGTCAATAAGAGAGTGTGTGTTCGGTGAGTCTTGGCCTACACTTGCCGATATAAAGGAGATGTCTCCTAGTGACCTGTCCACCTTCCTGAAAAGGACAGGTTGGACGATGACCTAGGAGGACAACTCCTCGGGAGGATGTACAATGGGTCATATGTGGCCTAAGTGCTGTGGGCTTAAACTCACCCTCCCCACTCTACAGATACAGAATTGTGTGAAGATATGGGAGCTAATAATTACACCTCACTTTTGTACTATTGTGAAGATCGCTTAATATCTCGTGCAAAAGTGATTGAAAGGGTACTTGAACTCAAAGCAGAAATTGCAATTTTTCTCGATGAAAATCATAATGATTACGGAAATATGTTTAGGGATATATATGGGACATATATTGGGTTGACATTTTTGGAAAATTGTGTGTTTTTAATATATCAATGCAAGGACCTCAAATGCATTTGCTTATAGAAAAAAAAATTTAACTATGGAAATCAAATTTGCAAAAAAATTAGATTGGCATGTTTCCACTTTCAAATGTATGCACCAGAGATATCATAGGAGCAAACAAAAATCTATTTGTTGAACACTTGTATGGTTTGTTGACTGAATTTTTGAATTATTTTGATGATCTTGACTTAACAAAGTTTACGTGAATATAGAATTTGGATTGACCAGTATTGAAAATGAAAAATTGATTGAATTATCTTGTGACACTACATTAAAACATAAATTTCAGACTTTACCTTTGGTTCAATTTTGGTTGGATCTTCATACAGAATATAATAATTTGTCAAATAAAGCTTTGAAAGTACTGCTGCCGTTCGCAACATCATATTTATGCGAAACAGGATTTCCTGCCTTAGCTGCAATGAAAATCAAATGCAAATATCGATCTCGTTTGGTTGTAGAAAAAGAGCTACGAGTAGCTATCTCGTCACTAACACCAATATTTGAAAAACTTTTTGCTAATAGACAAGCACATCCATCTTAATAAGAAACCATTAGTTTGCATAAATACATTTTTTTCGAGTAAAATGTTTTACCTCTCCATTGTTCAGAAAAAACTGAAACATCTACTTCAAATAACTTGTAAACAAAGAATGAGTTGCGAAGCACAAAAGATGAGGATTTCGTGCTCGGAGCTATGCTGACGATTCAATTATAGTGGTTAAAGGCAAACACGACTGTCTTATTGCCGATCGCTTGCAACGTGCCTTTAACCTTCCACCACTCGGTGTTCGAAGAAAGGGCTATCAGCAAATCCTAACAACAAAGCGACAATTATTCCATTCAATGACAGGAGAAAGACAGGAGACTCACGTGAAATGCTCACCTCGCACATATCACCCTAAAGCAGCAGGGACCCTCTGGACGTGCCTTAGGCTTTTTGGGAAAATGTGGGGCCTAAAGCCAAATAGACAAATTATAACCTATGCTGCATTGGGGGGACAAAACAATGCGGCAAAGAGCAAAAACAGAGTTGCAGAAACTGTAATGACTCGCCTGCATGGGTGTAATGATATCGTGCCCCAGCGCAGCCTTAGAGATAATGCTAGACATTCCTTCATTACATCTAGGTATATGTATGGAGGAATCGCTGTGGAAAATGCCTATAGGCTAGCTCAAGCTAAATCGAACTTTATGTATTTGAAGCAGGATTTCAAACTCACGTTAATGTAATTACTATACTGATGGGTCGAAAACAAACGAAGAAGTAGGAATAGTGGTAGCAGGTCCTATAACTAGGATATCAACAGCACTGGGAAACATTTCGACCATATTGCAAGCGGAACTGTTAGCAATATATTTTTACGTCCAAGAGTGCCTCAAAAAACGCCTCAACGCCGCCAGAATATTTATTGCGTCTGATAGCCAAGCTGCTTCAAAGGCTTTTAAGTCTACAGCTTATAAGTCTAAAATAGTCTGGAACTGCAAACAAACCCTTATGCAACTGGCTAGACACAACAAAGTTATTTTGTTGCGTGTGCCAGGGCATGAGTAAATTGTCGGAAATGAGATTCCGGATGGTTTCGCAAAGGGAGGAGCTTGGGCTTTTTTCATCAAACCCGAACTATTTTGTGGTATCCCAAAAAGATGCATTGTCTAAGAAGTCTAAAAATGGGAAAAGGAACACATTATCTGCAATTGCACGGTAATTAGAGCCTGATTTGGCTACAGACCTAGCAGAAGCCTAAATCTCTTGGCATAAATTATAATGTGTAGGTTATACACAAAATATGTTGTAGGTCGCAGTGTGGTAAGGCCAACCGTGCCAATCAGCCCCCTTGTTATACAATCTAAGCATATGAGATGCATGAACTTTTTAACCAAACCATATTCTTTAACCGGCTATTCTTTCAAATTCTAATTCTATTAAAATCGGATATACCTTAAACATCCTACACTCGAACACGACATGGGTTTTACAAAAAGTTGCTCTTTATCGAATAAGACATCTGGCTATTGGAAACTTCACTTGCTCTTCTTCAGCTGCATAAGCGCTAGAAATTTCCAAATTCTCTACAAACTTTATCATAATCGGTTAGTGGAAGTTGTGAAGTTGAATAACTAGAAACTTTCCCAACTACTTGGGAGAGTTAAGGACGTTGAAATTTCGAAAGTTTTGTCGAAATTATAACGAGAGACAAAGTAAGAAACATTTAAAAGGCATAGGAACTTTTAGTTACTAATCGGAATATAGAAAGGCACATAGAAATTATTCATCTCCGCCATGTGGTGTGATTTGAAGTCTCTTGAAGATACAAAATTGTTCTTGGATGTAATGAAACACTTTATCAGTATTACACAGGAAGTTTCTTGTTGTTTCTTAACGAGTAAAGCCTTTAATTAGTGAGATTTTAGAGTTTTTAAGAGAAAAAAGTAAGTCACTTAAATGCTATGGTTTAATTGACAACAGACAAATGTAGTAGATGCTGCAGATAAATATTTTTTGATATGGACAGTAGTCGTGGATGTTCCTATTTGACATCCGTTTTAAACGGACGTTGTTATTGTTTTTTATATAAACTGTACCTAATTGCTTTTTCTAAAGTCATTGAAAACCATCACAAAAAAGTGAATCAACAATTATGGACCATTTTTGACATTTTTTCATAACTATTGATAATTTTCTCAAAGTCTTAACAATATTTGACCATTTTTCAAAATGTTAACAATTTTTAACAATAATTTTTGACAGATTCTGACAATTATTGACCATTTTTGACAATTTTTCAAATACTTGATAATTATTCACCATTTTTGACAGTCTTTCATAATTATTGACCCTTTTTTCAAAATTTTGACAGTTTTTGACAATTATTGACCATTTTCCCAAATTTTTGACAATTTTTGAAAATATTTAGCAATTGTTTTTCTAAAATTTTAACATATTTGGCAATTAGAGAGAGAGACGCGCTATACGCTCTCTCTCTATCTCTCTGTCTTTCTTCCGACCGTTTGGGATACTAAAGTCGACCTAGAACATTAAAAAAACCTAACGGATCGAGTAAAGAAGAAGAAATAACTACAACAAACGACGGGATCAGTACAAAAGCCACTACCAAATTGTTTTTGTAGATCCTGAAAATAAAACTGAGGGTAAGTCAGGGTTCGGTGCCGATAGTAAGGTCATGGAGGTGATCTTCTCACACCACCAAAATAACGCTTATGCAGAGAAAGAAGACAGTATTTCTACTTCGACCACCAACACTTCAATAGATGACAATCCCACATCACCATCTAGACACTCTATGAAAAATAAAAGTAAGTCGGCCAAAAAGTGTACAGAAAAGGAAGAAAAGTGTATAGAAAGCCCTGCAACCACGCATAATAGAAAGAATAGTCAACGTAGCAACTACATCATCCAGATCGACTCTGGGAGAGAAGCTCGAAGAAATAACGTATGAGAACACCGAATCCCATACAGTTGTTTCATCAGAAAATTGCACAGAAAGGCGTGATAAAAACTGTATAGAAAACGTAAGAATTTGTACACAAAATGTAAGTACCAGCAAATTCTCCCCTCAAGATATGGAACACGATCACATATCACCTGAAGGCCCAGTAAATATTCAAATGCTCCAACATTTAACCCAAGCAGAAAATCACACTACTGCTATGTCGAAGAGTTGAAGCCATGAGATCCCCTTAGCCAGTCAATACAGATTTCGGCCGTCTTCACTCATCAACAAAGACACCATTGAAGAGGAAGACGACTTTGTACCACAGTACAACCTTAAAGCTGGGAAAGGAAAGAAAAGTATCGGTAATCCACTCAAACTCCAGAAAGAAACTCCACCGGCCGAAGACATTATTGCTATTTCAGTCGGCTACGTCGAATATGGACACAAAAGATTTCCAGTTCCCGAAGAAAACGGCCTCTTATAGCCAAATCTTTCTTAAAAAGGGGAAAAAACTCCCTCCAGTCATAACCACAAATTACTATGACTCCCTATCGGAAGACGAAAGCGAAGAGGAAAAGGAAACCACTAAAGAGACTGTACAAACCAGTGAGAAAAGGAAAATTACAAAAGCTCGAAATCCTGTAAATAATGTGAATAAAGAGCTTAGTGAAGACGAAAATAGACAGACACATAATCCTGATACCAGAGATACAAAAGGTAAAACTAACACCAAAAACACGCTTTCCCAAAAAAATCCTACGAAGGAAACTATTAAAAGTAAGAAGATGTGCCCTCCGATGTCGTAGACGGATGTGTGGCAGATCATAAACTAATGATAAATCTCCTCAAAAAGGATATAAAAGGAAACTTTGAGATGAAGTACAATAATAATTCTGCAGTTATATTTACTCAAGACGAACCGGATCTCAAAGAGATTCTTACCAAAGAAAAAATCCCATTTCCCTCGTACACAAGGAAGGTGGACAAATTACACGCCTTCGTGAATCGCGGACTGGTAAGGGACATTGAACCCCAAGACTATACTATATCAAATAAAAGTCAAAGAAGCCTACAAGATGAACACAAAAGGAAGACCACTCTTCCTGGTTGTAACTTTTCCCACAATCATCCAACAAACACGTTAGGGTAGTGGAGAGTACACGTATCATCTGGGAACGACGTAAGCAACAAAAATCGATCATCCAATGCTACACCTGTCAACAGTGGGGCCATGCAACGACCAACTGTGGCCGTCCTCCCTGAGGCCTTAAGTGCGCTGGGCCTAATAGAACGCTAAAGTGCTCTAAGAGACCCTGCGAAATCCTGCAACTGTCAGGTTGACCACCCAGCTAACTCGGACAGATGCCCAGTCTTTGAAAAGAGGAAACAATACTTAGACGAGAGGAGAACAGGATCTAAGCCAAACGCTCGCAAATTCATAGATGTTCTTCCACCTAAAACACATTCTTGGACGGAGAAGATATCCGAGGTTACGGACATCACAAGCAGAAGGACAGGATACAAAACCCTCAACAACAAGGAAGACTTCCCTGAACTTCCTACTTCACATAGAAGATCAAGTAACCCGGAACCTCCCAAAACCAGAGCCACACAGCCACAGCAGAGTCGACATTGGGAAAATGCTCAAGTTGAACAGCATTTTCAAGAAGTTGAATAAGCTCATCAACCTGGATGAACTCACCAGAGCGGTCACCGACTCATTCAACAACATGTGTCAGGCAAGTAGCAAAATCGATAAGTTTATGGAATATAATAGATTCGTCCAGAACATTGACATGTATAATTTCTAAAGCTATGTGGGGTACAGATACACGTATTTAAGGCGAGATTAACATTATTTATTTTATATTAATATGAGGGGTAATGGTAATAAAATAAATGACATATCTCATTTCCTGAGAGACTACAAGCCTGATATACTTATCATAGGGGAAGCGTTTCTTAATCCGGGCAATAACATCAAAATAAGGAACACTCACTATGATACACATAGAGAGGATAGGACTTCTCATAGAGGAGGGATGCTCGTAATAATTAAAAAGCAAATAAACTATAAAATCATAAATAAAATAGACACAACAATGGAACATAATATTCCAATCTTTTTGAAGCCCCTCCTAATTGTTGTGCCATAAGATTCTATACAATCCGCCAGTAAGCGAATAGTGGTTCCTTCTATCATTCCACAGAATCTACATATTTCTTCCTTTCTTCGCTTTTTAAGGGACCCATTGAGGACCCGTCAGGACACCTGTCCAAACTCTAAGTGAAGTTTTACTGTGGCTTAGGCATTCATTTCCAGCAATGAAAAGCTACGAGTATTATTATCCTAGAAGTTTGGAAAGTCTACGTTGTGTACTACAATTTTCTAGTCAACGTTTGACAGTGAATAAGAATCAATGGTTTTTGGAAATTGACGAGTCATGACCAGGACTGTAATCCTATTGAGATATTGACAGGTCTTAATAGTCTTTTGTCTCTTTGTTGGTGTCTTTTGGTATGGAATTATACAATTTTCATTGTTACTCCATTTAAAAATCTCCACTGGAATGGAAGATCACTGAAGTTTGATTTTCTTCAACTACACATTGGTTGACCACGGGAAACCAACGAAGGAAACATTTTATCGGTAAGAATAATAGGAAAAAAAGGACGTTTGAAAAGTTATTTCTTGAAGGAATGAAACTCATATAGTCTGTCACATGCATTTTGCTCAACTGCATCGCTGTTAGAAAGTTTCAATCTGTTTTATGGAGTTTCCAAAACATTAATTCAGTTTATGTGCAACTGCTAACCCAGCGGGAAACCAAATGAAGTTCGGTATTTTTTTGTAGTTGATTTTTAATAGCATATTTTCCTGGCGGTATTTTTTTCCGGATGATTTATGGCCAAAACTTCCGTTGAATTATTTCTACTTGTTGTTGTTGCTTTTTAGGCAATAAAATATTCATAGGACAGAAGTTCTACATGATGTTACGAAAAAAAAAAGGAAATTTATTTGGTTTATGGTTTTTTTATCATACAGTGTGCTGCACTAACATTGAATACCCGTTACATATAGCGGGAAAATCAATGTTTTCTTGGTAATGATCCAAATAAAGTTTTATAAACATTAGGCACGCCCATGTAACTGTCAAAATAAAATGCAGGTGGTACTAGTTGTCGCATGCAGCAGGCTCTGAGCATAGTAGCAAAATGAACGGAAGAGATGGGTTTCAATATGGGTTTCCTAACAAATCAAACATAGTGCCTCACACCAAAAGGGGGGACTGGGTGGACAAAGACGACACATGTAAATGCAATGATGAGACTATACAAAGTGCCTTTGTACCTACTTGTCTCAGTATTGCAGGGTGCATGAGAAGCACGCCAACGGCAGAACTAGAAGCCTTGTTGGGCCTTCCCGCACTACACCTCGTGATAAAGGGAAAAGCAACGATGGGGTTATTTAGGCTGCAATACAAATTGAGCAACAAAACAATTAGATACACACATATCCTTTAAAAACATCGTAAGTGAAGCAATTTTAGATATAAAAACAGACTATATGGCACCAGAACTTCTCTTCGATCCTAAATATGGAGTATAGATACCTCACAACAAAGACTAACAAGATTCAAGCATACTGACGTCTCTCTGAGGAGAGACCAGGTCAAAGACTGGGGAAGAGACCGGAGCAGGGGTGTATAGTAAAATGAGGATATTCCTTCTCACTAGTAAAACATACCTCTTTGTCAGGCGGAAATTCATGCTATCCTACAATGTACCAAAATACAGTACATACTCATAGGATGAACATATTAACTGACAGCAGGTAGCCCTTGTGGTTTTCAATAGTAAGTAACATCCAGACTGGTGGAGGAATGCCAGAAATAACTAAATGAACTGGCAGGCCGCATTAAAGTAAGATTAGTGTGAGTGCTGTAGCAATTTTTATGAAAATTAAATTTTGATATTGTGGAGCAGCAAAAGAGTATACTGTAGTGTATTTTTATCAAATTGATAGCTGAAGAGCTCATTGTAAATTCAAAAACGTGTCTGAAACACTTCAGGGTGATTCAAAGAATTGAACAGAATTGTAAGCGCTTCTTCATGTAAATAAGTGTTCAGCTAGAAACTTTCGCTAGATTCTTCCTGTATAGTGAACCGCAGGTAACGAGGACAATAGAACCCTAATACCATTACCATTCAAATATATTTAGAAGTGATAAATTTGCCGTGACAGTGCAGTGTAGTTGGTTAAGAATAGGATCCTACTAGGTATTTTATTACAATATTTATTTCATTATTATGAGTAGCACAGATATTTAATTAATAACTTTCGACGAATTTACGCTATTTGGTAAACTCCAGGTAGTGATAACAATGGAAACGGAAATCCTAAATTATTCAATTTAATTAATTAATTTGTAAGTTCTACATATAAGAATGATTTGAAGCCCTAAAAAGGGCTGATTTGTTGAAAACTTGCAGATGATGCACCTAATCAAAATTCCATTTAATCAGAATCTGACGAATCTTCAACTCTAGCATTAATTATTATAGATACAACGGTTCCACCCATGATATTGTCCAGTTGCCACATCTTCTTTATGCGTATAAAGCTTTTTTCCAGTTATCTGCAGACACTTTTGACAAAGAGTTTTGGAGTAATTGATGTAGTTTCTCCAATTTTCAAGTTCAAGTTCAATAGAATTAAGTTCGCAGTGGTATGGTGGTAATCGTAGCACAGTTATTCTACGTTCTAACGCCATTTAGTCAATTACATATTTTTTGAATTTCGATTTGTGCAGTCTCACAATTCGCTTTTGGAGAATCGAGATACAATTGATTTATATTTTCCTGCCTAAATGTCCGCCTATGGTTTATTGAGGTTTTAGGGTCGCTCACCTGAAATCGTTCTATCAATATGCTAAAAATATATTATAAATAAGAGCGCACAGAATAAATAATAGTCTACCTGCGAGCGCCATTTTATTTTTAACAATGTGTATTAAACCTCACCAAAATAAATAAATATGAAATATTGTCATAAAAAGATCACTATTAAATTTGCAAGGAACATTATGAAAATACTAAAAGTGTAGACCTCTATTCAGTTGTTTTATAATACTTTTTTTAAAGAAAATTAAAAAAATTGTTATTGTCCGGTCAAATTAGACCCAAAAATAAGAGTGAAGGTACATAAATTAACAACAAGCTGAAAGTGAGTAAAATTGTTCAAAACATAATTAAAAACAACATTTCAAAATTCCCCATCGTTCCGGTATATGGAAAAAAATTGACTCGAGGTCAAAGGTCAAAAAATAGGTTCTTCGCGATTTTCTTCAAAACGGTGAGTTTTATCGCAAAATACCGCAGACAAAAATTGTAGATCGTCAAATGATCTATAAAAAAAGTATCAATAATTTTTTCCTCAAATCCACCGTTTCCGAGATATAAAGATTCAAAAAGTTGTTAGCACTGCAACCCTTCTTACAGTTGCAAAAAATTGTGTTCAGCAGTTTTTTCGGCGCAGGTGGAAGCAAAGTCAGAATTGGTTCAAATGTATTATCGACCAACTTCCAACCTCAATCTGTTGGGTCTAGCTGATAACCAAGCCACACTTGAACTTGATAATGTACCCGAAAAAGTTTTGGATGAGCAGCAACTGAGGTTGGAGGAAGTCAAGCTAATTGCACTTGTTTTTTATTCCGAGTCTTTTTAACAAAACATGCATATCGATACTTATCTGAACAGGAAGTTTTTTTAGGAGCTCCGTACAACAAAGAAGAATTCGAATTCCGTTGGTGATAACTTCTTGTGGAGTGAATTACTTTTTTTAAAAACTTCAGCACATTGAACTAAATCTTGCTTTTCAAGAATTTTAAAGACTGGTGTTTTACCCCTCCTGTAAAATGCAGATGTCGTATCACAACCAGTTATTGCGTGTAAAAATAGTACATGATTTTGACATTTGGCAAAAGTTGATAAACTTTTTGATGAATATACTTCCGATAGATTTTGAGCTTTTCCTGGTTTCAAGAAGAGAATAGTTTTTTCAGCTGGAGTTCGAGCAGTGAGTAATACGAGTAAGTCTACATCTTCACCAACAACAATGGTTGTATTTGTCAAATTAAATTGCTCAATTGCTTTTTCAATAATCAGTACATTGGCGTCGTTATTAGCTTGTTTAACCAATATATTTCCAGCAGTAAACTTTTCTTTCAACATTGAGATGAACCGAGACTCGTTGTGGTTGTGAGTAGGAACTGTCATCAAATAAAATATCGGAAGATGAAGATGTTGCTTAAGTTCGACGACGTTGTTCTGCTGCTTTAATATTTGTCGTGCAATCATTATAGCCATCAAATACGACAGTAACTCCGGGACCAAAATGTCGACGTAAATACTGAACGTATTTATCAAAAATAACGTTGAATGTTTCTTTGCTATCCCACACAACACGGTGTAGTAAGTATCCTCCATAAATGATGAATGTCGCATTAGCGTTGTTAATACCGATATTTACCTTTTCAAAACAATCGTAAATAGCAGACTTCTGTGTTTTAAGCGTGCATATTATAACGCTTACAACTTTCTGAATAGTTATATCTCAGAAACGGTGGCTTTTAGGAAAAGATTGTTGGAACCTTTTTATAGATAATTTTATGATATACAATTTTTGTCTGAGGAAATTTTGCGATAAAACTCACTGTTTTGAATACAATCGCGAAAAACCCACTTTTTGACCTTTGATCTCGAGTCAATTTTTTTCGATATTAGGTACAGGAACAGGAACGATGGGGAATTTTGAAATTTTGTTTTCAATTTACTTTTAGCTTGTAAATTTATGTACCTTCGAATATCTAGATTGACCGGACTATTAGCATAATATGATTTACAGGTTTTTAACAAAAATAGCATATCCAAATATAAAATGATTTATTATAAATCAAGTATTTGATTAAATATACCCAAAAGTTTTAACAGAACTCCAAATTCTTAGAACTGAACCCAGACTATAACATGTTCACATAAAAATGTAATAGAACTTATTTATCAAAAATTAAGAATGGTTCAGTATTAGGAAAAATAATGATGAAAAAGGTATCTACGCATAAATCTGTAGATGCAGAAAACTGATTTAAATAGATTCAACTGATGGGAAAATATAAACTTAACTAGGAACTAAGATATCACATATAGAAAAGTAAAACCTGTATTCTAGAAGTGGAAAATATCCTCAACGTAACCCAAAATGTTAATGGCAGTGGTGTAGGATCTAGTAGTGAAGTCGAGTGGAATTGAAATTTAGGAATCATCTTTTGGCTTCTGTAGCAGCATCGAATAGCATAGTTTGAAGGATTACTGAAGGAACGCAGCAAATGGAGGAATCCACCGTGAGACACATGAATCCGCTAATAAATTAGGGACGAGAAGGGTTAGGAACCTTCCTGGGACAAGAACAATGTCCAACCACCTTTCCTTATATCATGGACTCTCAAAAGGATTGGTTATCGAAATAATAGGATATATCAATGTATTGGCGGCTACCCAAAAAAGCCTCTCCAAAAAGAGGATAGACCGCGTCGATAAGTACGACTTTCTTTTGGCCGCAGAGGTGATCCCTATTAGAAAATGATAATATAAGTGGCAACTAATTATTCCTAAGACAAAACTTACCCTCATAAAACGATGAGGACACCAAAAACAAAAAGGCAATCAACCCTAAAATCAAAACTCAAAACGGAAATGGACCTCATACTCCCTCCATGGTTCATATAAATGGCAACTATTTTCAAAAAAAACTCAAAAAACTAGCTGGATAGATAACATTTAAAAATTACTGCCAACCGTGAAGATAAATATACAAAAGAACATTGACCCATTTCAACAACTCAGCCTGTGATTGATGGACATTCCAGTAACTGCATCATAGAACTAAACTAGAGGACAAAACACTACACGTCTACAGTACTGATCACCAACATTCGACATTAGTACTAACCTAGAATTCATTTGTGCATGTGCCTTCCAACCACTGATATTTGCAAATATAATAACAAACTAGTTACCTACATTTATTCAATATGTACAAAGGAAAATCAAAAAGTGAGCAGTTATTTCATTGATATTATTGATCATCAATACTAGTTCATTTATTTTAGGCTCTAGAGAGGCCTTCTAGAGAGATTTTAGAATCCTGTTCAATTCTATGTAAATATTGATGATGTTTCCAATTTTGTTACCAAATATCTGTTGTGAATACCTTATTGAATGAATTTTTTACCTAATAAGTACGTTAATTTTTGAATGCTACTGTGCTGGGACATGAGGATATTTTTGGAAATAAACAAGCTGATGAGCTCGCTAAAATAGGTTTAAGTGGTCCGAGGACAATAACAGAAATGGGTACAAAGCCTACACAGACTACTGTGGAGGAACACTCCAAAACAGTTAAACAGTAAGACATTTATAGGTAAAACGGGCAATAAATATCAGTAGGAATTAGCTAAGGATAATTACAGGTTATTGACCGGGTCATGCTCTGGTAAAACACCACCTGCATAAAATAAGGTTGTATAGCGGGGATTTCTTCTGCAGACTTTGAGGCAGGGAGATCAAGACCGTAACCCATATCTTATGTGACTGCGAGGCACTGGAATCAAACAATTTTCGAAGAGGCCAATGCTCCAGCTGGAACATATGGCACATATCCAGTGGACCAATATCATCTACTGCGATAGGATAACTGGGTGGTTGAACTAAATGAGGGAATAGGGCTCCTAAGAGAAAAAGTCTTCACAAATATCGATATCTGGATGCAATTACTTGGTTTGAAGGGCCGAGGCTCGGTTTACGAATATTTATAAATAACGTGAACCTTAACAATAATATAGTTCTGAAATATCTCTTCCGGAATGGTAGAAAGTTCCGAGAGTTTTGAGTCGGTTACTTGGGACGAAATACCCCATTGACTGAAATAATTCTGCTTAATATCACTGTCACTGCCAAAACAATGAAAATTGAACGTTTGCTTTCGAAAAGTTAAAAATAAATTAAATTTTCATTTTTATATTGAGAAACCCAAGTATTTGGAAAATCATGAACACAACTCCAATATAACGCCTGTAACGAGTTTTTTTTTGGGCACCGATCAGAGGTAGGTACCTTTTAAACTCGTGAAATTTATTTCGGGAATAGTAGTTTATAATATTTTTCTTCCGTATTTCTTTTAAATCCAAGGGGTTTCTCGAACTTGGAAAAGGCTTAGCTACAACTCGTTCGAGTAACCGGCAGATTTAAACCGTTAAGGAATGCTACTGCCAGTAGCATAAGTTCGGCCTTTTATGAAGAAATATTGACAATATTTGGATGCCCCCGTACCGTACTGACCGACAATGGAACTCAGTACGACAGTAAGCTTTTCAAGGGGATGCTGAGTGGATTGGGAATCCGACATCGTTTTACTCCGCCGTATACACCGCAAGCAAATCCAGTAGAACGAGCAAACCGCACCTTGAAAACAATGATTGCACAATATTGCGAAGAGGATCACCGAGACTGGGATATAAGGTTGCCTGACCTAAAATTTGCAATGAATAATTCTAGACACGACTCGACTGGATTCTCACCGGCCTTTCTAAATTTTGGAAGAGATCCCGAAATACCGAAATCTTTCCGGAGAGAAGCTGAAGATGCGTCCGAGGAAAATCCGAAAGAAGATACTGGAGAGGACGACCCTGGCGAAGAGGATTCGAAACCGCATCTCTTGCGAATGGAAAAGTTGCAAGACTGTTTTGATCTGGTCCGTTTGAATTTGTCGAAAGCATTTACCAGTCAAAGCCGCAACTATAATCTGCGCCGTAGAGACTGGAAATGCACTATCGGAGACAAAGTTATGAAAAAGGATCATACACTATCCTCTGCCGTTGATCACGTCGCCGCGAAACTCGCTCCGAAGTATTCCGGGCCGTACGAAGTCGTACGTGTCATTTCTCCAGTTATATATGACTTACGAGATGAAAAAGGAAAACGGTATAATCGTATACATGTAAAAGATTTGAAACCCGCCAATGAGTAAAATGTTTTGTTGTTTTTGTTTTCCATAGAATGAACCGCCACCCTCGACCGACATGCCGCCCCAGGCAAGAGGAACCGTAACTTACATCACCTTAACCGATGACCTCTGCTGGAGATGTGGAAACCCCGGACACCGCCGAGACAGTTGCCAAAGACCGGCGATAATATTCTGCTCCCGCTGTGGCAGAGTTGGCCGGATGTCACGGGAATGCGCGTGTGACCGGCTCCAACCCCGAACCCGATCCGTAGCAGTGCAAGTGCACTTGGCCGCCCATCGCAACCCGTCCCGACGCCTGCAGGACACTGGCGTTCAGTGCAGCATTATCACTGAGCGACCCCCACCCACCTGGGAACTATCCAGACGCCGCGCCAGGACCTATCGTAGGCAGTCATCCAGAGGAAAAGGATCTCACCTTCCGGAGCCCTCCACCCTAGGCCAACGTTCCCCGGTATAAGACCGCGGAATTGAGGGATCTGTTTTTTTAATTTTTTTTATTTTAAGATAAGTATTTTGTTTGGTTTTAAAAAAAAATGGAATGAACGAAAGTTGTGCTTTCGTCCATTCATTTTTTTTTTCTCGGAGAAAGGGGGGTGTGTAACGAGTTTTTTTTGGGCACCGATCAGAGGTTTATTTATTTTTTTTTTATTTTACGTAACATTTTTTTTGGGTTTAATATAACTCGTTACATACTCTCCAACCTTTTCCGTTACCGTATCCAGGTATTTATTTTTCTTTATACTTATATTTTTATCGTCCGTCCGGAAGTACGTAAAGTCGAAGTATACTATATAAAATTTTTGATTTAAATATTTCAACCGAGGAGACATTCAGTAAATATACAAACTAATTAATTTCGAAAGACACCTAGTACACATGTGAATTTTTTGGCTAGAGATAAATTTAACGACCACTAATGCCGAAATGTAGGGTGGGAATTAAAATATAAATTGGAAGTCAATTGAAAGAATGGCTCTCATTTTTCTGCTCTTCTCTGCGCTTCGATTTAAAAAAAAAACCAGTGAACCAGTAAAAATATTTTTGTGAAATCCGGACTCCGGCAGTTTTTGTTTTGAAGGTAAATAGTTTAAAGTAATAGTATATTAGAAGACTTTCCGTACCGCCGTTTAACATCAAAATTTTGTAGACATTTCTTTGAAAATAGTCATGACCAGTTTTTATGTACTAAGTTAAAACATATTTTTTGATTCTTTCTTTTACAAAAATAAAATATTTATAGTTGGAATGAAATAAAGTTTCCGATAACTGTATATTTGATAATTTTTTTTCTACGAAAATTTTCATGACTAGTTTCTTTTAGATATTAAGTCAAGTTTTTTTGTTGTTTGGTTCTTTCACAAAAATAAAAGTTGTAGTTGAAATATAGTTGGCTTAATTTTTTTTTTGTATCACATCGTTTAAAATAATAATTCATAATCGATATGAATTATTATTATCCGGTTCTCTAGTGGTTTTATGATTTCAGTTGCTGAAGTTCTTTCTATTTAATTAAAACTCGTGTGGATTGTGAAATTTTAACTTTATTCCGGTCTTGATATTTTTACTCTGTGTGTCGATAACTGAGTACCTTTTAAACTCGTGAAATTTATTTCGGGAATAGTAGTTTATAATATTTTTCTTCCGTATTTCTTTTAAATCCAAGGGGTTTCTCGAACTTGAAAGAGGCTTAGCTACAACTCGTTCGAGTAACCGGCAGATTTAAACCGTTCTTATATCGTACCGTGGACCAGTTTATTTCTTTTATTTTTTTTTAAATAGTATTTTTCGTATTTCTTTTAAATCCAAAAAGTTTCTCGAACTTGGAAGAGGCTTAGCTACAACTCGTTCGAGTAACCGGCAGATTTAAACCGTTCTTATATCGTACCGTGGACCAGTTTATTTCTTTTATTTTTTTTTTAATAGTATTTTTCGTATTTCTTTTAAATCCAAAAAGTTTCTCGAACTTGGAAGAGGCTTAGCCACAACTTGTTCGATTAACCGGCAGATTTAAACCGTCCTTATATCGTACCGTGGACCAGTATATTTCTTTTATTTTCTAAATAATATTTCGTTTATATTTCTTTTAAATCCAAAAAGTTTTTCGAACTTGGAAGAGGCTTAGCCACAACTTGTTTGATTAACCGGCAGATTTAAACAGTTCTTACATCGTACCGTGAACCAGTTTATTTATTTTATTTTATAAATAATATTCCTGTTGTATTTCTTTTAAATCCAAAGAGTTTCTCGAACTTGGAAGAGGCTTAGCTACAACTTGTTCGATTAACCGGCAGATTTAAACCCTCATTACGTCGTTCCGAGGACCAATTCAATTCTTTTATTGTCTAGATAATAATCTTTGTATTTATGGGGAATCCGAAGGGTTTCTCGAACTTGCAAGAGGCTTAGCCACAAATTGTTCGATTACCCGGCCGATTTAATTTTTTTTCCTCTTTCTTTCCACCGTCTCGTGTGCAAAATATATATATATATAATTTTTTTTTTGTTGTTGTTTAAACACTGGTTTTCCGTATTTCCTTTGAATCCTAAGGGCTTTCTTGAACTTGGAAGAGGCTTAGCCACAACTCGTTCGAGAACCCGGCTGATTTAGGACGTTCTTTCACCGGCTCACGAATCAATACACTCTCTTCCTGTCTAAATAGTAAATTCCCGTGTCCCCATTGAATCCGAAGGGTTTCTTGAACTTGCAAGAGGCTTAGCCACAACTTGTTCGGTTACCCGGCAGATTTGAGCGGTATTTGAATAATCTGACCAGCCTTGACTGTTACGTCCGTTAAAATCCCAGGTATAGGTAATACATACCTCATTTTCTTTCCCTGTTATTTTGATCGTCACTATCGAATTATTCATAAAATAGACCACAGAGTATTAATAGACCCAAAGGTTTCCTTTATTATTATTTTGTGATATACCGCCCTATTGTTTGATCGTAGGTATACACTAAACCGTAGGTGGTATACCACTCTGCTGAATTCCTGTTTCCTTCATTAACCCGTAATTAATAAATTGAAGGATCCATATTTGATTGTAATTAAGTAAATAAAGTTAATTCAACAAGACCCCTGGAATTTTCCGTAACCTCCATCTGAGGCTATCTGGAACTCTTGACGCTAAGGGTCAAGGGGCCGTGGAGCAAACCACGTTAATAATCTGGCGCCCGAGATTTAAACCGAATTTTGCATCAAGGGTGTCCATAGTGACGTGTTCGTGTGGCAGGAGCCACGTGTAAGAAGGTAGGCACGTTACAAAATGGCGCCCGAGCAGGGACCTGATTGTTGAAGTAGGAACTGTTCTATACCGCGGTTGATATATATATTTTTTTTAGCGTATTGTTGCTGGACCGTTATACTGTTTAACTGTTTTTTTTTGCCTATTGTTGATTTGAACAGGGACCATTATTTCATTATAATATACTATTTTTTTTCCTTTCCGTATTGTATATTTCAAAAGTGACCGTTTTGCCGGTGCTAGTTTTTTCTTCTTTCCGCCTTTGTTGCTTTTTCATTTTGGAAGAAGAAGAAGACGTCTGAGCTGGAGTTAAAAGGCTAATGTCCAGAAGAAACTCCGAAAATCTTGATTTATCCGTTTTGTTTAATCAAGAAGAAGCTGAAGAAACCGAATCCGTTCCTCCAGTACCGACCGTAAGTTCCGTAGGAGAAATAACCGACAATCGAGTAAGCTGGGTATACTTACTGAAGAACGAGGGACTTAATACCGAGCTGGTAAAGAGGAATTTATCGGTTGCTGGAACCGTTCCTATCAAACGGAAAAGACTCGTCAACTTTTTGAGAAGAAGAAATATTGCTCCGAGATCCGCCATAGACCAACGGGAATATCCGACCGCTATGGCAACTAACCCGATAAACGTGCACGATTGGAAGGTGTCTTTTGGAAATCGGGGAGATCCTGCTGCGTTCATCGAAAGAATTGAAGAAATCTGTACCGCAAGGAATGTCCAGAAAGACAATCTGCTTCCTGTGTTACCTCAATTACTGTCAGGTGAACCGTCATTTTGGTACCGCAACAACCGGAGTAGGTACACGACCTGGGATGAATTTGAGGCAGACTTCCGAATTTTCTTCTACCCCGTTAACTACGAGGTTGACTTAGAAGCCGAGATAGGCCGACGTTTGCAAAGAAGGAATGAGTTCGCCGCTACCTACATCACCGAACTACAGACTTTAATGCGTAGACATGGAAAGCTAACTCCCGAACAACAGTTAGCATGGCTGTACCGTAACCTGTTGCCCGAATACCGTCTGCAAATCCGAAAAGGGGACTTTGATGACTTTTCCACATTTTGTCAAGTGGTAAGGGAATATGAGCTCCTCAGGAAGGAATTCCAGAATATACCCAACCACACTGGACCGAACCGGGGACCAAATCCCCGTCCGCAGTCAATGAGTTCGCCGAGATATGGACCTTCTCACAACACGATGCCTGGGCCATCCAGAGAGCCCATCGCCGGTCCCAGCCAACCGACATCATCCGATACCCCTCGCCGTCCGCCTCTGGGTACAACTCAGCATCCGTCTGGATCATCTTCCCGGCAACCAATCTGTTTCCGCTGTGGTGAGTCTGGCCACTTCAGAAATCACTGCCAAAACCCTCCGAAGATATTCTGTTCTCGTTGTCATAAGGAAGGAGTATTTTCCAGAGATTGTTCCTGCAGGGGGCAGGAAAACTAATCCGAAGCTGTCCCGAGGAGAGGCCGACACAGCTTCCGCAGATTTTTGCCTCTCATACCGAACCGCCAGAAGAAATAAACGACCCCCGACCTCACATAGACGTCGAAATTGGAAAGCACAAGTTTAGAGCATTGTTAGATACCGGAGCAGCAAAATCATATATTGGTGATCAAGTAGCTAAGACATTTTCCCAAAGAAAGCAAACTACCGCCCGTCAAGATACGAAGGCCCGTTTAGCTAATGGAAATTTGGTCTCCATCACCGACATTTATGAGCTGGAATGGAAAATCGATGACGTCACTATGGAGGGTTCGTTGGAACATCTACCTGGTCTGATAACCGATATTGTGTTAGGTCACGATGTCCTCCGGAAATATAATTTCCGTTTGGAGTTAGGAACGGGGAAAATATACATCAAAAATGAAATAGTAGGACGTCCGTCATTAGCCAATCCTGTTGAAATATTAGGGTTGGTAAGTACGTCCATGGAAAAGGTCGATGTTGCTCCGTGCATCTTTAAGGAAGAAATCAACCATCGTCCAGCTAAGGACAAATGTTCTGGAAATCTGTCTGTTACCGAAGTCTCTGCGTCTTCCCTGGAGTTAGGGGTTAACAAGGAGCAATCCGTTGTTGAAGGTTCTGAGTTTTCCCCGGTGTTGTTAGGGGTTGACGAGGAACAATTTGGTTTTGAAGTCTCTGCGTCTTCCCTGGAGTTAGGGGTTGACAAGGAGCAACCCGTTGTTGAAGGTTCTGAGTTTTCCCCGGTGTTGGTAGGGGTTGACGAGGAACAATTTGGTTTTGAAGTCTCTGCGTCTTCCCTGGAGTTAGGGGTTGACAAGGAGCAATCCGTTGTTGAAGGTTCTGAGTTTTCCCCGGTGTTGTTAGTGGTTGACGAGGAACAATTTGTTTTTGAAGTCTCTGCGTCTTCCCTGGAGTTAGGGGTTGACAAGGAGCAATCCGTTGTTGAAGGTTCTGAGTTTTCCCCGGTGTTGTTAGGGGTTGATAAGGAACAATCTGGTTTTGAAGTCTCTGCGTCGTCCCTGGAGTTGGTAGGGGTTGACAAGGAGCAAACCGTTTCTGTAATATCTGCGCTCTCCCTGGAAGATCTAGGGGATGACGAGGAGTATGATTGGATAGGATGTCTGTTGGAAACCATAACTCCGCTTACAGAAAGCAATTTATCAAAAGAACAGACAGACAGGCTGAACATCTTCCTAGACCAAGAGTTACCGAAATTTGGATCCTTACGAGGTCCAACCACGCTAGTTGAGCATGAAATCCGTTTGCTGCAATCACGTCCGATAAAACAGAGATACCGACCCCAGAATCCGAAAATGCAGGAAATTTGCAATGCTGAAATAGACGCCATGCTGAAAGAAGGTGTGATAGAACCCTCTACGAGCCCGTGGAGCTCTCCGATTGTGATTGTAAAGAAAAAAGATGGAAAGAACCGTTTCTGTATCGACTTTCGAAAGGTCAATGAGGTAACAATGAAGGATGCCTACCCTCTTCCATTTATCAATGCTATACTGGACAAACTGCGAAAGGCCAAGTATATTTCCAGTTTAGATTTGAAGAGTGGGTACTGGCAAGTTCCGTTAACAGCTGAAAGCAAACCCATTACCGCCTTCACCGCTCCGGGACGTGGATTGTTTCAATTCACGGTTCTTCCATTTGGCTTGCACTCCGCACCTGCCACGTTCCAGAGACTGGTTGATCAGTTAATTGGTCCAGATTTAGATCTTTACGCCTTTGCTTACCTGGACGACATCATCGTTCTGGGAGAAACCTTCGAACAGCATTTGGAAAAACTATCCGAGGTGTTCCGTCGATTACGAGGAGCACGGCTGAAGCTCAACCCGGAGAAATGTCACTTCTGTTTACCGTCCATGAAATACTTAGGCCATGTAGTCACTGGAGATGGAATCCGTACCGATCCAGAAAAGGTCGAAAGTATAATAAGATTTGCAGCCCCGAGAAATATCCGAGAACTAAGAAGGTTTTTGGGAGTTGCATCCTGGTATAGGAGGTTTGTGCCATCGTTTTCACAAAAGGTGGCTCCGTTAACGAAATTACTCCGCAAGTCTCAGCGATGGAAGTGGGCTGAAGAACAAGAAGCTGCTTTCGCTAAGATAAAATCATGTTTGTCAGAAGCACCCGTTTTGAGCTGTCCCGATTTCACCGTACCGTTCACTCTACAGACCGATGCCTCCGAATATGGTTTGGGAATAGCCCTCACCCAACAGAAGGATGGTCATGAGCATGTGGTGGCATATGCAAGTCGCACCCTGAGTCCTGCCGAGAAGAATTATTCCGTCACTGAAAAAGAGTGTCTTGCCATTGTTTGGGGGATTGAAAAGATGCGTCCTTACTTAGAGGGCTACCATTTCACGGTTGTTGCCGATCATCAATCTCTTAGATGGCTGCATTCCATATCTAGTCCGTCCGGACGTTTAGCTAGGTGGAGTATTTTTCTGCAGCAGTATGATTTCGAAATACAATACCGTAAAGGTGCGCTAAACCGTGTAGCCGATGCCTTGTCCAGAAATCCGCTACCAATGACCACCGAGACCAATCCACCGTCTGCTCTCTGTTTGACCGATGTAACCACCGAATGTTCATGGTACCGGAACAAGAAGGAAGAGGTTCTGAAGGACCAAGGTAAATTTCCGGACTACTGCATTCGAGAAGACCGTCTGTATCGTCACTTCTGGGACAAACGATTTTAGGGAGCCCGAGATGAGTGATCCCTGGAAGTTATGTGTAGCTAAGCCTGACCGAAATCGAATACTTCAAGAGAACCATGATGCTCCGAGCGCTGGTCATATGGGAATCGCGAAAACCATCACCCGTATTGCAAGACTGTACTATTGGCCAGGAATGTTTAGGGACATCACCAAATATGTGAGGAGATGTCTGCAATGTCAAAAGTACAAACCGTCGCAACAAAAGCTCCCAGGGAAGATGCAACCATCATCGAATAAGCAACCATGGCAAACCGTTAGTTCCGATATTATTGGACCGTTACCAAGGAGTAAGAAAGGGAACTGCTATATCATAATGTTTCAAGACCGATTCACTAAATGGGTACAGTGTAAACCGTTAAGGAATGCTACTGCCAGTAGCATAAGTTCGGCCTTTTATGAAGAAATATTGACAATATTTGGATGCCCCCGTACCGTACTGACCGACAATGGAACTCAGTACGACAGTAAGCTTTTCAAGGGGATGCTGAGTGGATTGGGAATCCGACATCGTTTTACTCCGCCGTATACACCGCAAGCAAATCCAGTAGAACGAGCAAACCGCACCTTGAAAACAATGATTGCACAATATTGCGAAGAGGATCACCGAGACTGGGATATAAGGTTGCCTGACCTAAAATTTGCAATGAATAATTCTAGACACGACTCGACTGGATTCTCACCGGCCTCTAAATTTTGGAAGAGATCCCGAAATACCGAAATCTTTCCGGAGAGAAGCTGAAGATGCGTCCGAGGAAAATCCGAAAGAAGATACTGGAGAGGACGACCCTGGCGAAGAGGATTCGAAACCGCATCTCTTGCGAATGGAAAAGTTGCAAGACTGTTTTGATCTGGTCCGTTTGAATTTGTCGAAAGCATTTACCAGTCAAAGCCGCAACTGTAATCTGCGCCGTAGAGACTGGAAATGCACTATCGGAGACAAAGTTATGAAAAAGGATCATACACTATCCTCTGCCGTTGATCACGTCGCCGCGAAACTCGCTCCGAAGTATTCCGGGCCGTACAAAGTCGTACGTGTCATTTCTCCAGTTATATATGACTTACGAGACGAAAAAGGAAAACGGTATAATCGTATACATGTAAAAGATTTGAAACCCGCCAATGAGTAAAATGCTTTGTTGTTTTTGTTTTCCATAGAATGAACCGCCACCCTCGACCGACATGCCGCCCCAGGCAAGAGGAACCGTAACTTACATCACCTTAACCGATGACCTCTGCTGGAGATGTGGAAACCCCGGACACCGCCGAGACAGTTGCCAAAGACCGGCGATAATATTCTGCTCCCGCTGTGGCAGAGTTGGCCGGATGTCACGGGAATGCGCGTGTGACCGGCTCCAACCCCGAACCCGATCCGTAGCAGTGCAAGTGCACTTGGCCGCCCATCGCAACCCGTCCCGACGCCTGCAGGACACTGGCGTTCAGTGCAGCATTATCACTGAGCGACCCCCACCCACCTGGGAACTATCCAGACGCCGCGCCAGGACCTATCGTAGGCAGTCATCCAGAGGAAGAGGATCTCACCTTCCGGAGCCCACCACCCTAGGCCAACGTTCCCCGGTATAAGACCGCGGAATTGAGGGATCTGTTTTTTTAATTTTTTTTATTTTAAGATAAGTATTTTGTTTGGTTTTAAAAAAAAATGGAATGAACGAAAGTTGTGCTTTCGTCCATTCATTTTTTTTTTTCTCGGAGAAAGGGGTGTGTGTAGCGAGTTTTTTTTGGGCACCGATCAGAGGTTTATTTCTTTTTTTTTCTTTTACGTAACATTTTTTTTGGGTTTAATATAACTCGTTACATACTCTCCAACCTTTTCCGTTACCGTATCCAGGTATTTATTTTTCTTTATACTTATATTTTTATCGTCCGTCCGGAAGTACGTAAAGTCGAAGTATACTATATAAAATTTTTGATTTAAATATTTCAACCGAGGAGACATTCAGTAAATATACAAACTAATTAATTTCGAAAGACACCTAGTACACATGTGAATTTTTTGGCTAGAGATAAATTTAACGACCACTAATGCCGAAATGTAGAGTGGGAATTAAAATATAAATTGGAAGTCAATTGAAAGAATGGCTCTCATTTTTCTGCTCTTCTCTGCGCTTCGATTTAAAAAAAAAAACCAGTGAACCAGTAAAAATATTTTTGTGAAATCCGGACTCCGGCAGTTTTTGTTTTGAAGGTAAATAGTTTAAAGTAATAGTATATTAGAAGACTTTCCGTACCGCCGTTTAACATCAAAATTTTGTAGACATTTCTTTGAAAATAGTCATGACCAGTTTTTATGTACTAAGTTAAAACATATTTTTTGATTCCTTCTTTTACAAAAATAAAATATTTATAGTTGGAATGAAATAAAGTTTCCGATAACTGTATATTTGATAATTTTTCGAACTGCCGATTGAGATTAAAATTTTGTAGGTATTTCTACGAAAATTTTCATGACTAGTTTCTTTTAGATATTAAGTCAAGTTCTTTTGTTGTTTGGTTCTTTCACAAAAATAAAAGTTGTAGTTGAAATATAGTTGGCCTAATTTTTTTTTTTGTATCACACCGTTTAAAATAATAATTCATAATCGATATGAATTATTATTATCCGGTTCTCTAGTGGTTTTATGATTTCAGTTGCTGAAGTTCTTTCTATTTAATTAAAACTCGTGTGGATTGTGAAATTTTAACTTTATTCCGGTCTTGATATTTTTACTCTGTGTGTCGATAACTAGGTACCTTTTAAACTCGTGAAATTTATTTCGGGAATAGTAGTTTATAATATTTTTCTTCCGTATTTCTTTTAAATCCAAGGGGTTTCTCGAACTTGGAAGAGGCTTAGCTACAACTCGTTCGAGTAACCGGCAGATTTAAACCGTTCTTATATCGTACCGTGGACCAGTTTATTTCTTTTATTTTTTTTTAAATAGTATTTTTCGTATTTCTTTTAAATCCAAAAAGTTTCTCGAACTTGGAAGAGGCTTAGCTACAACTCGTTCGAGTAACCGGCAGATTTAAACCGTTCTTATATCGTACCGTGGACCAGTTTATTTCTTTTATTTTTTTTTTAAATAGTATTTTTCGTATTTCTTTTAAATCCAAAAAGTTTCTCGAACTTGGAAGAGGCTTAGCCACAACTTGTTCGATTAACCGGCAGATTTAAACCGTCCTTATATCGTACCGTGGACCAGTATATTTCTTTTATTTTCTAAATAATATTTCGTTTATATTTCTTTTAAATCCAAAAAGTTTTTCGAACTTGGAAGAGGCTTAGCCACAACTTGTTTGATTAACCGGCAGATTTAAACAGTTCTTACATCGTACCGTGAACCAGTTTATTTATTTTATTTTATAAATAATATTCCTGTTGTATTTCTTTTAAATCCAAAGAGTTTCTCGAACTTGGAAGAGGCTTAGCTACAACTTGTTCGATTAACCGGCAGATTTAAACCCTCATTACGTCGTTCCGAGGACCAATTCAATTCTTTTATTGTCTAAATAATAATCTTTGTATTTATGGGGAATCCGAAGGGTTTCTCGAACTTGCAAGAGGCTTAGCCACAAATTGTTCGATTACCCGGCCGATTTAATTTTTTTTTTCCTCTTTCTTTCCACCGTCTCGTGTGCAAAATATATATATATAATTTTTTTGTTGTTGTTGTTTAAACACTGGTTTTCCGTATTTCCTTTGAATCCTAAGGGCTTTCTTGAACTTGGAAGAGGCTTAGCCACAACTCGTTCGAGAACCCGGCTGATTTAGGACGTTCTTTCACCGGCTCACGAATCAATACACTCTCTTCCTGTCTAAATAGTAAATTCCCGTGTCCCCATTGAATCCGAAGGGTTTCTTGAACTTGCAAGAGGCTTAGCCACAACTTGTTCGGTTACCCGGCAGATTTGAGCGGTATTTGAATAATCTGACCAGCCTTGACTGTTACGTCCGTTAAAATCCCAGGTATAGGTAATACATACTTCATTTTCTTTCCCTGTTATTTTGATCGTCACTATAGAAATATTCATAAAATAGACCACAGAGTATTAATAGACCCAAAGGTTTCCTTTATTATTATTTTGTGATATACCGCCCTATTGTGTGATCGTAGGTATACACTAAACCGTAGGTTGTATACCACTCTGCTGAATTCCTGTTTCCTTCATTAACCCGTAATTTATAAATTGAAGGATCCATATTTCATTGTAATTAAGTAAATAAAGTTAATTCAACAAGACCCCTGGAATTTTCCGTAACCTCCATCTGAGACTATCTGGAACTCTTGACGCTAAGGGTCAAGGGGCCGTGGAGCAAACCACGTTAATAATCTGGCGCCCGAGATTTAAACCGAATTTTGCATCAAGGGTGTCCATAGTGACGTGTTCGTGTGGCAGGAGCCACGTGTAAGAAGGTAGGCACGTTACACGCCTCTTTTTTGTAATTGCTCATTAGTGGCCCATTAGTGAATTCTAACATAATATATTTAACCCCCAGTATAATAGCTTGTATAATAATTCCAAGGCTTAATTATTAATTGATTAGTAAACATCACCTTCAGTTATTACAACAAACTAAGCAGACGTGCCGAGAGAGACTATAAATAGATATTTGTTAGAATACACGAGGTTGCTTTTAAACATAAACTTGAGAGTCAACCTCTGCCCTAATTGTAGCCAGTCGTTATGTTTTGGGATACTACTTACATTATATTATAATGGTTTTATATTGGAAGCAGCTTATCCTATAACTAGAACCTATTACACTTTTGGCACGTGCAAAGTTAGTCTCTCTATATTCTTATTGCAAAAATATGAAGTCTTGTAAATTTAAATCATGTTTGTAGTTCGTTTGAAAATAGGTGAAGGAAATTAGTCAATATTCTTTTCTCGGAAATAGATTTTTTTTGTCACGAAAAAGTATTTTCGTCCGGTCCTTCTGTGAGACGCTCGAGCTCCATGAGCTTTATTTATGTGTACTTTCCAAGAAGCATACTGATCACAATTGGGACGTAAATTTTTCTTAAAATGGATCTAATTTATGTTTACGAATTTCCAGATCGAAGCAACGACTTAAGCGTCGTAAATTTTCACGCCTTATCTTTCTAAACGTCTGGTCTATAATATTTGATATTCCTTTTAAGTTTGTTGCTGCTTTTTCTACAAATATGACGGTTTGGTTTAATCGGAAGACAATACAAAGTAATTTCTATCCATTGAATTTAACTATTTTCAACTTTAAGACACCTGGTATATTTTTTTCAGCAGAGAAGTAGTATGAATATTGACGTAGAACAGATGCCCGAAAACAGAATTTTTCCATTTCAACATTCTGAAATCATCGGAAAATCAATTTAATTCGAAAGAGTGTCTATCCATTTTTCTACTTTATTTTGTTGTATTTTCTCGTAGAAAAAACATTATGTAAACATGTTTGGAAGCAAGGGAGCGTGAAGTACATTTTTAAGATTATCATTTAAACTTCGGACAAATTTACGATCTCAGATAGGTACTTGGATTCTCACGTTTATCTCAGTTTTCTGTCTAGACGGTCTGTTATATCGAATAAATATAAACGATGAGGTTTCTAGAAATTAAAAATGATTTGCTTAACCAAAATTTTTCTATTTATTGTTAAAAATATGTTAGGTTAATGAGTTTGTTTGTGGGTATTTATTAAATACAAAATTACAACTTTAGAAGTTCTAAAGATGTTCGCTAGGCAAAAGAGTCGTAAGAGAAATTGGTGAAGATAGTCGTGAACTTCCAATTTAATTCCTGGAACTTTTATGACTTGTACCTATAGAAAAAGTAGAATAACACGAATGTAATGATGAATAAACAGTATTTGAAACATCAAAATCTGCTGCACGGTAGATCTCGGTAGATCCAAACTAAACATCAGACGTACTGGAGACACGTGCCGAAACAGGAACACATCAAACTCTTGGTTAAAAAAACTCTCAGAGTCGCTGACTAACGAAATATTAAACCCCAGCAGGGGCCAGAAAGGAAAGTGAAGGGATTACTCACCGGTCACAGTACCCTAAGGAAGCACATGCAAAAATTGGCATATGTAGGAAGGAACCTATCTGTCGGTTGTGCATGGAAGGGGAGGAAACAGCCTCTCACATTATCTTCGAATGTGAAGGCACTGTCTTATTGGAGGTATGGACTCCTATGACTAAAGTATCCAAGGGAGGGACCTAGTGAAAAGACTGTTGAGCCTGATAAGGGCTACTGGTCTCTTCACATAAACGGTATAATCAAGAGCACAAAAAGCTTAAAGGCTGAGGTGCCGAGATTTCTAAGCCTCTGACTGGTGCTGCCGAACTAATCAATCACCACTGAAATGCGAACTATTTTTAAGTTTATAAGATCAAAATTGCATATCTTTTTTTTTTGAAAAAACATCCATCGACTTAAAAAATTGTACAAACAACAAAAATTTTAATATCAAGCCAAATCTTTTGTAGGACACTCTGATGAAGACCGAATAATGAAATTTTACGTGCTATATCTCACCTTCACACATTTTTTGGGCAAAAATTATATTTTGGTAGTCAGTTTCATGCTGAAATGCTAAAAATAAAGTGGATATTTCTACAATGAACGGTTTGAATGTTATGGGCAGAAAATTTGAGAATTTATATGGCGGGGAGTCAGAAATTTCAATAGAAAGAGTCGTGTTTCAGAGGGTACATTATTGAGGATTCTTAATATTTTCAAAACACTTTCAATGAAAATTTCCTAAGTATTTAGTTACATATGGTAGTAAAAATTTGTTGATAACTTTAGCACTTTATATGTGCGAAGAACAGACGTCAGGAGACGGTTACTTTTATCGCAATTGCAATTTTAATTTTTTAATACGATAATTTGTCTGGATGCGACATCGATAGTCTGATTTAAAATTCTAACGAATAACGAATATTTTTGATTTATAATAAAATAATGCGCCCGAGAACACCGCCGAACTACTACCACCTACTCACATACTCTTTTTCTGCGAGAACTCACAAGAACTTAGACGGAAGCACTTTGGAGAGGAATTTATTCAACCATCACAACTACTGAAAATCCCTCCAGTCAAACTAGTGGCCTTTATAGAAGACACTAAGCTTCTGGAATGGAAGTAGATAACATGGGAAATGGTACAAATATTCAGCTCAAGTGCCTGGGCTGATGAGTACAACCCAAATATATGAATGAATGAATGAACACCGCCGAAGATGATCTTGTGCCGGAAAACAACGCTGTAGTGGTGAAGCGGGGATCGAGGAGAGGCATACTATATAGACATACCACCGTACACTAACAAATACTACTAATCCAACTCTAAGGCACGCCCCTGAACGTTCCCTCCTTGCCCCGTCACCGAATTCGGAGCTGACCGGGCCCAGAGCTAACCTACGTCTGGGGATCAACTAAGAAGTGGCTCAATAGGCTTAAGCTCAAGGTGTTACGCGAACCGTGCCGAAAGGAGTACAAAATGTACGGTAGATGTGCCTAGCACAAACAGCTATCTCGAACGGAGCCTCCAGGATACCAGGCAACCTCCTGGAGTATTTTGCCTTACTGCGGTACTGCGGGGCTCGGCCGCAGTGGACACTTACTTCCCCAGCTACTCGTGGGATCTAGATGGACCAAACAAAAAGTAAAAAAAATAAAGACAACAACAGAGGGGATATTCTCCACGTTACACTGGAGGAGGACATGGAGGTGGTGATTTTTGCCCCTCCTCTAATCCCCAGATCGGAGCAGGAAGAGAGGGAGTTGCTGGCAACCCCTCCTCTACCTCTCCTCTATAGCTACCTGGGAGGAAAACCTTAACGTACTGGGCAGAAATACCGGGACACTCTCACTCGAATACGTTCATATACAACCCTCCGAGTACAAAAAATAAGCAGATCGTGGAATGGAGTAGAACAAACCTTCTGTCGGGACTGCTTACAGGACATTGTCGACTAAATTACCACCTAAAGAAGATGAGTCTGGTTCAGACCTCGGATTGTCGGTTCTGTAATTTGGAGGAAGAATTTGCTGAGCACATACTATGCTCCTGTCCAGCTTTGGGCAGGGTAAGGTATAACATATTCGGTTCTAGTACCTTAGAGCCGAGCGACTTCAAAAAAGTATCACCAAATACTACCATGGACTTCGTCAGAAGCACAGGCTTGTGGGGTGAATTATAATCCCTAGGGGTGAGCCACAATAGACCCAACGGGGGTCGTAGTGGAGTTGGCGAGAAGGCCCCACTCATATAGAACCTAACCTAACCTAGCCTACCAACAATATTTCACACAAATAAAAATTGAAATTTTCCGATAATTATCAATTTTTTTAATATCCCTATGCGGTAGATTCTTACAATTTCTTTGCGGGAGAGGTTGCGGCATTAACTCTAAAAGTATTGGATGGTGAGTTGTGAGAGTTTCAAATAGTTGTTGATTTTTTAAAATATCATTTTCTTCATAAATTGGAGTTAAATAATCCGGCGAAAACGGCCCAATGCAATCTATGTTGTTTAAAACGTTAGGACTCTTCGATGCGATCGTAACTTGCGTTGGAACTATAAAGACAAAAACAATACGTTTAAAATAGTTTTTCGGGGTACTGCTTATTATGATTAAGGATGCCACAAGTTTGTGTAAGTACTTTCCATAAATAAAGCGTTTTATTTTATAAATAGGTGCATATCACACAAATCCAGGTTCTAGTTTTTACACGGAATATTTTTCGAAAATCCTATTCCCTCAGAACAAAACAAGACCCACCCTGTACTATTTTGAGGATTTTAGATTTTTTGTTAATCTTTAACTCTACAATATGATTCTTACAAACTCGGGGGGTCCTTAAAAATTTCCTCTGCTTGCTTACCTTCACCACTCCGAGCCGGCCCAATTTTATCAGGAATACATGCCGCCAATATTCAAGTAATTCGACTACCAACAATGCCACTACTCATTTTAGGAGGCATTTTTTCACTAGTTTTATATGTTTATATACACTTTTAGTCTCAACTTTATATTAAAAAAGAGAATGAGAATATTATGTCGTTTTAAAACTGAACAGACAGTAAAATGACATATCTAACCTCAAAATTGAATGCTACAGCACCGTATCGTATGTTAACTTATGTTAGATTACTGCAAATCAACAAACGCTTAAGCCGAAATAAGTACAGAATGTTTTCCAATTCATTACAAAAGTTTCACTCAAAAAGTCATAAATATATATACAAGATTATCTTTTCCATAAAAACAAACGCTAAAAGGGAATAAGTAGACATATAATGTAAAATTAATGACGAAAAGACACTCATAAAGTCACAAATGTATTTATATCCTTTTAAGAGATTAAGAGACGATAGTACGTGAAAAATATGATGACATGTTGTGTTTTAACTGTCGCGTTTCAACAAAATTGAACATTGTATGTACATTTATATCTTTATGACATTCGCGATTACACTTAATGTAATATTTAAGTGTTTTCGTGACTTGTTTTTAATATCTTAGGGCACTTGTAGACTTATACCATTTTACCTGTTGAAAATATACAGTCTTGTGAGTACTTATGAATAAAAATCCTGTTATTATTTAACTTAGGAAGTAATGTGAACCAGTAAATTTTCTTACATTGCGATATTATTTTATTATATCACTAGAAGACCCGACAGACGTTGTCCTGTCCTGACATTTCAATAAGATATTATGCAAGCGGTCGTTTTCTGCCCGCAGAGTAGCTTTTGTTTATGTCAAACTTAACGATACCTATACAGAATCCATATCTATATGACAGAAACTCTAAACTTTAATTTACCGCCATTCTTTGTCCAAAGTAGATTTTTTTTAAAGTAGGTGCATTAGAACGTCCTGCATATTGGCCCACAGGAGTTTTATCAGCTCTGATAACAATTTTATGATCATCAGATGGCATCATATCCATTGCACTTTTAAATAATATAATCAATTGATTGTGTTCGTGAAATAAGTTTTGTATTTGTTCAACTATTGACCTTTTCACTGAATTGTTGTGTATGCACAACGTAGATTGATTTCTTGTGGAGAATTGCCCATAAAATAAATTTGCAAAAACTTGTAGTCGCTATCTGGCACTGGTAACAATGAACCTGGGGGTCAATTCTCGACATCGTTCGTTCGTTAAACGTATACGTTCGAGACGTCATGAGCGTAGATTTCTAGAAACTGCAATTCTCAGGGAACGAATCCATGAACTAATCGATCCTAATAGTCGCTCAAATGTTCGATCGACAACGAGTGCTTTATATTATCCGCTCGTGGAGTTAAGCGGATAGTTTTGACCAGAGATACTGTTTTGACTGTCTTTTTTTTGGGTTATGTGTATGTGTGTATTGAAATTTACAATTGTTTAATTGTGCATTGTGTTGAGAATGAACGTAGAAGATCTCTTGTTAGATAATATGAATTATATAGTGGGCAAAGCTGAAATTTTAGTGCAAGAACGTAATGAGAGACAATTTCATGAGACATTCAGGCTAAATCCATTTGATCATTCATCGGAAAATATGTTCATCCGTTTGTTTCGATTAAATAAACAATTGGTTCGAAATTTGAAGAAACAGTTGAATCCTTTTCTCCCTCCTCCTAGGAGACTTCATGATTTGGATAAGGAAACGAAGGTGAGACACTGATCTTCCCAGAAGTAATACTATTGGGGATCTGATTTTTTTTATCAATATCATATAGGTACTGGTGGTACTGAAATTTTTTGCTCCTGGAAGTTATCAAATGGTATTGGTGCAAATGTTTGGGTAGGCGTCAGTCAATCTTCTGTGAGTAGGAGCATTGAAGAGGTTTCTGCTGCTCTCAATTCCGATGAAATTTTCAATGAACATGTCAAATTTCCTTCAACAATTAGAGAATGTGAATTTCTACGTGAAAAGTCAGTTCATTTATTGGTTGATTTAAATTATTTTATATTCATATACTATCCAGTGTCATAGATATGCAGTCTTTGTTCAATTATTGACTCATTAGATTTTTTGATTGAAAAATATTGCAATAATTTCATATGGATCATTTCCCAAGAAAAAAATTATTGGCAGTCAATTTCTACTCAACTGACTAATTAATAGAATTTTCCATATTATAGCACTGTATATAATGTTCAAAGATCCAACTCCATCATAAGATAATTTTATATATTTTCAGTTTCAATCAGAAATTTTGATTTCCTGAGGTATAGGCGTAATTGATGGTACCCATGTAGCCATTGTACCGCCGTCTGTAGATAGAGAAGAACATCTGAATGTCAACAAAAAAAATTCCATTCATTAAATGTACAACTGGTAATAATTTACCTCCTATATATTCGCATAAACTCAATTAAAATATTCTTTTGTTCCACCGACATTGGCTTATTTCTTTTATTCGTGCTCGACATATTCACAACTACAACAAATCTGAAGAATCCTGGAGATAATTTTACAGGTTAAAAAATTTTCAAATCAAATTCCATCAAACAACACAGAACGATACATTTTGCCACGATGTCAAGTTTATTCTTGCTTAGAAATGGGTGAATACTTTCGTTGGAACGAATAGCTGGGGATATTGTAACATGTCTATCGACCTGTTTCGATTTTACAGAATAAATCCTTTTAATTAGCGCTCGTCGTCACTAGCCACATCCAATTATAGTTCTGTGACCCCAAACTCTTCTACCCCGAACGTAAGACAATTGACGCCTGCCAACGGACAACGCCTCGTTAAACAGCCTTTTCGTTATCGTCTGCCTAAAGAGGCACATCGTCTTTCGCTACCTTTCATATCCCAAGTACCTATCTTATGAATTTTGCTGTGGTAAGTCCAAAATCATAATCTATAATTAATAAGCTTCTTCTAAAGTACTGTCTGATATAATTTTCGTATGCATTCTTTATTTTTTTACAGAGATAGACGAAATTAAATTCAACACGTGGTCATAAACTATTCTTTTATACTAATATGGTAGTTTTAAGCCAAATATTCTTTTATAATTCAGTTTTACTTTTATACAAGCATTTTCAAGCTTTTTCAGTTGCGAAATAACTCTTTTAATTATAAAATAACATTGTTATAAATTACCGGTAACCTATAAAATATTCTTTCGCAACGCCAGTGCCGGTCTCATATATTTCCTAAGCACGATATTTTTTCATATAACTAAATAAATAACTTTTTGCTATCATAAGTTTCTTTCGGATCATTAGTATATTTTTTTATTTAGCCGATAATTGCTATTTTTACTGTCTTAACATGGGACATACAATGTTGGAAAGCTTTCAGTAAATTTAATCAATTTTTTGACTTTCAAATAACTGCCTTCCTTTTCTTTAACCTGAAAAGCTGACCAACATAATGTGCCATAACATTCAAGTTCCTACATATCCCTGATCCACTTGTACTTCTAGGTAAGCACAGCCCCTAGGCGAGAATATAAGCCAAGAATATAACCCTAGGCGAGAATATAAGCCAAGAATATAACCCTAGGAGGATATAGCCGAATATAAACCGGAGAATATAACCCCAAGAATATAGCCAAGGATACCGCCCTAGCTCAAACTACCGCCCTAGAACAGAACTCATCAGTTCGGATCAAGACCTGACTTCTTCTCCAGGAAACCACTTCATCTAAGCTAAGTACCTATAAAAGTACAAATTCCTTTAGTAAATTCCGTTGTTCATTTCCTGTGGCAGAATAAACTGTAAATTTGTTTTTAATTCTTTTTTTTATTAAAATCCTCAACTATAAAAGTTGAGGGAGATATCGCCCGGGGTAATTTTTAGTGACTTTTTTTTAATTATTAACTTTTATCTAAATTCTACAAGGCGTTTCTACCTTTTCCGCCTTAGTTTTTTGTAGTTTTCATCGTTAAAAAGGTAGTGGCGCCCTCAATTTTTACAACCCTTCTGTTATCCCTGTGTGACATAAACTTGGGGTCGAATCACCCTTGAGAGGAGTCTCTAGCCGGAGCCCTTCGAGCTGGTGCCCTGTGAGGTACTACTTTTACCGTTACAAATTGGCGCCCATTGTTTTTGTTGCACAGTGTAACAGTTGGGTTGGAAGGATTTTAATTTTTTTATTTTTGCATATTCTCTTTAAAAATTTTTTTATCGTTCAATTTAGAATTGTTGCTTCCAACTAACTTTTTTAAAAAAAATTTCACTTTTTCAAGTAACCATCTTGTACCGACCCTGGACGTTTTTTTTAATTTTATCGTAACTACCTGCCTTATTTACAATATATATTTTGGTCTACGATAACGAATATTCTCTGGGTTTATTTTTTTTTAAGAGATAACGTAGTGTAGCACAATCTTTTGTTGTTCCGAAACGGAATTTTGTTATTGATTTTTTCAGGAAAGGTGAATTACATCTGATTTGTTTGCAATGTTGCCACGTTTTAAGTAAATTCTTAAGGTGTCTGTTTTCTGATAAGTTATTATATTTTATGTAGCTGCATAGTAAAATTATCTTTTTCAGTTGAATTGTGTCTGGTTACACAAACTGAAATATCTTACCGTTTGTATCTTGTTCAGTTGAATTGTGTCGAGTTACACAAACTGAAATATCTTATCTTACCTATTGTTAATCAAGTGCAGTGTTGCCAAAGTAACAATTTATCTTTAAACTCTCTTACTTTTTCTTGTCTAATCCTGTTAATATAAAGTGCAGTGTTGCCAAATTAACAATTTACCGTTAACTATAAATATTTTGCAGTTCAGTTTTTTTGACGACAGAGAGATTGTGATGTGCTACAAAAATTTTAATGACAATTTATGATACATTTTTGATCTTGATCAGTTATATATTTTGATACTTATACTTTTTATGGAGTTATTATGCAACATTTTTATTACTACATATGACTTGTTGAAAATATAGTACGGTTTTGTTTATTTTAATTGACATCTATCGGCAATAAGTATTTATTGTTTTTATATCTACAGTCATTCACGTACATACAGTTTCCATATCTATATCTCGTTGCCAGGCATTTATGTTCATTCGGATTTTAGATCCTTTGCTTTCGCTAGTGCTATTTGATTAGTACTGTTGATTTAGATACCGTTTTTTATTCTTTTCCTCTCCTTTTAAATATTTTCAAGATGCAGGCCAATCATTTGAAGCCTTTTGAACTCTCATATGAAATTCAAATTAGAAATATTCCTGTCCCGGATACTGTCGAACAGAAACGTAAAGTTTTAACAGGTCTTCTTGCTAGGGAAAACGCTAATAGAAGTTTTTCGTCCCCAGTCAATTCATATTCTTTTGAGGACGATATAGTGGAAGTTACAGAAACAATCAATGACTTAACAGACATTATCAATCAATTTAGTGGAAATAAACATGAACCAGTATTTTCCAGAATCAATTCAAGACTGACACATTTGACAAGTAGAATTGATAGATTAAATGCCGAAAGTAATGAACAATTACTTACACAACAAGCCTTGACAAATACGCTGATACTTTTAGAAGCTGACCTTGCGACAAAAACAACTCCCACCAACAATAGAACAGAAGACACTTTACCTTCAAACACATTTCCTTCCCCCACTCTTTCTGAAATCCCCCATCAAAAGTACGATCCAGTTTACAAATGGAATGTTTCCTTCACTGGTAAAAATGAATCACTTCATTTATTTTTGGAAAAAGTTGAAGTCCTTAGACTTTCTAGAGGAGTTACAGAAAATGAGCTCTTTTTGCAGTCATGTGAACTTTTTAAAGACAATGCCTTCACATGGTATCTTAATAATCGCAGTAAATTTCAATCCTGGAAAGACATTGTTGCCAAATTAAAAGCTGATTTTTTGCCATATAGTTATGAGACTGATTTAGAGTTAGAGATTTCTAATCGCACTATGGGTGCTAACGAACCGGTTGCTGTATACATATCTTCAATGATAGGATTATTCAATCGCTTGTCTAGTGTTGTTGACGAACGTACTCGTGTTGCAAAGATTCGTAGAAACCTTTTACCTTCCTTTATATCGTCATTAGCACTTCATGACCCCCAAACAGTTGACGAACTAACCGAGTTGTGCAAAAGAATTGAGGAATCCCGTGTTTGGTCAGACAGATATAGATCACCATCTTATAATAATCCTAGACTGCTCGAACCAGATTTATCGTGCCTTTATGTTTCCTCCTCGTCGAATCAAAGACAAAGAACTCCCGCAAACGTTTCAGTATTAACTTCCTTGGTTTGTTGGAATTGTCACAAAACTGGTCACTCATACTCTCAATGTTTCTCGCCCAAATCTATCTTTTGCTACGGATGTGGTGCAAAAAACACTACAAAACCAAAATGTCGTAAATGCATTCAAAAAAACTCGAGGCAGACTGGTCCACCGAATCTGGCCACTGTGTCCAGTCAAGCACAATCAACTACATCCCAGCCAGAAAACCCCAGAAGACAGAACAGACCTCCAAACAGATCTTCAAACAATCACAACCCCCCAACAAACCAAAACTAACTTTTTCAACTTCTGCTGCTGAATGGCAAAATTATCTTACCTTTGTTAAAGGTTTCCTAGCGTCCAATCATTCTAAAAATACAGACAAACCATTACCTTTACCTATCGAACGAATTACAAATACCGTACCGAACACTAGCGACATCCAGAAAACTGAAGATAATGACAAAAACTTCTCGATTACTGACAATACACCTGTCTGTGACATGCCAGTTGCCTTACCTTCAATACAGCCAAGTAATGTTTCAATCTCCAGTAATACTTGTCCCTTATTTGCAAAAAAACCTAATGATAACAGACCTTACCTTACCGTGAAAATTTTAGACCTACCCGTTTTAGCTATGGTCGACACAGGCAGTAACTCTACTGTTCTTGGAAATCAGGGTTTCTCTTTGTTGCATTCCTTACATTTACCTATACAATATGATTCTTGTTTAAATATTACCACCGCTGACGGTGTACCTCAACAATATATGGGCTATATTTCCGCACCAATGACAGTGAATGACATTACCAAGACAATCAAAATCTTGATAATACCGTCAATAACTCATAACCTTATCTTAGGAATGGACTTTTTGAGCCTATTCAAAATAGACATGAGTTTTCATGATTTGTCATACTCCCTATTATCTTCCACTTGTGTTATTAACACAATACGATCTGCTTCTACTCTCTCTATTGAAGAAAAAAACAAACTTGAGCAAACTGTAAGCTTATTCTCTTCTCTTGCCCCTCCTGACCGAATTGGTCGAACGAATTTTGTCGAACACGATATCGACACTGGTGATGCAAAACCGATTGCACAACGCCAATATCCTCTATCCCCAGTCATGCAAGGACTTTTAGTAAAAGAAGTCGACGAGATGCTACGATTAAATGTCATACAACCTTCGAACTCCCCTTGGTGTTCACCCCTTTGGGTAGTCCCAAAAAAGTCTGGAGAATGCCGCGTCTGCTTCGATGGCCGAAAGCTAAATAAAGTAACCACTCCTGATTCCTATCCCATGGCTCAAGTAGACGTCATTCTTAGCAAACTCCGAGACGCTAAATTTCTTACCTCCATTGATTTGAAAAAGGCCTTTCTGCAAATACCCCTTACTGAATCTTCTCGTCCCAAAACTGCTTTCGCTGTCTATGGCTTAGGTTTATTTGAATTTACGACCACTCCTTATGGTCTAATTAACGCCCCCAAAACTATGGCACGTCTAATGGACATTGTTATAGACCCTTCTTTAAGGCCCTACTGTTTTTGTTATTTGGATGACATCATTATTGCTACTCCTACCTTCGAACTTCATTTAGAAATACTTAATAAGTTATATCTTCGTCTTAAAGAGGCAAACCTTACCGTAAATTTCCAAAAATGTGAATTCTGTCGAGATTCCCTTAAATTTCTTGGTTTTGTAGTCGACAAAGCTGGTCTTCGAACAGATGAAGACAAAGTTTCCGCTATCGTTCTCCTAAAAAACGGTACAATTGTGTTTTAGTTCATTATCGTTTTCGTTTTCTTCCTTACTTTAGGCAACCGCGCCATTCTTTTGGAGTTTCGCTATCGTTCTCCTAAAAAACGGTACAATTGTGTTTTAGTTCATTATCGTTTTCGTTTTCTTCCTTACTTTAGGCAACCGCGCCATTCTCTTGGAGTTTCGCTATCGTTCTCCTAAAAAACGGTACAATTGAGTTTTAGTTGACCATTATTTTTATTATTTCCGTTTTCGTTTTCTTCCTTACTCTAGGCAACCGTGCCATTCTCTTGGAGTTTCGCTATCGTTCTCCTACAAAAACGATACACTAGAGTTGTTTTTGCTCTCCTTTTTCCGTTTTCTTTCTTTTAGGCAACCGTGTTACTTACCGTCCCGATTACTCAACCCATACTCAACTTGGTTCCCAACCATTTTTACCCTCCGCGTAGAAAAGGAAGTAGACCAAGCTACATTGGAGTTTATACCGTTCTCCGAACAAAACGGATCCTTTTCTTATCCCGCATTTCATTCATTCTGTTACAAAACATAAAAATACCGGCTAGACACCTTGAGAGCTCTCCATTGCGGAAATGGATTTTACGTCATTCAAATTTTTGGTCCCCCTTTTTGTTATATGTCTTTTTGTTGCCCCGAGTTTTCCTACCGTTTCTCAAACAAATAAACGGTCAATTTTGCTTTTTATAACTAACGTAGAGTCTCGATTGACGTACCGTAAGACGTTAGGCCCCAATTGGACTGGGTTGGCCTTTGCTGAGTGGCGGATTGCGCTCGGTTTACAAACATAATAGGTTTGAAAAATGACTGCTTAGTCGCTCTTTCTCTTCACCCTGGCTTCTATAGCAACCTCTTCCTTTTCTTTGCCTTCAATGGCAGTACTTCCGTAGCTTTTAGTGTTTTTTCCTTATTTTACCAGATTGGCCACACTCTTGTAGAGTTCTGGACAGATATACCGTATTCCCTGACAGAGTCATGGGTGTAATTTTAGTAACAATACCTTTGTTCGATTTAACAAAGAGAGCATATCAACGGACTGAATGCATGTAGCTGGAATGACTTTCGGATCGATGACCAATGGCTACTGTGGACGCTAACTGGCAACCTCACCGAATGTCGATCGCGCTGCTGTTTTTGCCCTCTTCCTGTGCTCTCGGCGTATAAACCAGAATACCTTTTTGTCCGATCACGTGATAAGAATCTATCGTCTTTCTTCTTATAATGTCGCCACAAACCATTCCTATCTTCACACGCCCTTATTTCGACCTTGATTTACTTTTCAGAATCACTCCATATATCTTCAATTCTCTTTTACCGAAAACCATTCAAAGTAAGTATCTATGTATTTCTTTCTCTCCCTTAACATACCTTTTGAGTTGCCGTATTGTGATACTTGTGAACTACCTACCGTTATCGTATATTTTAGAACCGTTCCTTGTGGAACACTATAAGTGTTGTCGCCCTGCCAATAATCTTTGCTAAGTCAAGTAGTATTTCACCCCTGGTGACGTCATTATGACAAATCTTTACTCTTTGCTCGGTGAAAATTAGGCTGATTTACGAATTAATTATAATTCCGACGGAATTGCATTCTAAATCAATTTTAGGCTGACATCACTCACCGTGTTTATTTTTGTCCCTCCCGGAGACATTGGTTTGGTATTTCCTGGAATTTTTCGCTCTGCGTATCTGAGATCCCAGCGTTTTATCAAAACAGACCCTACCGTACCTTATCTTATCGTTTCGCCTGCACTGAGAAATTATCGCACCCTATCGTTACCTTTCGTTCTCAGTGTGTGCTTTGTCTTATACGATGACATAACTACATGATAATCACAAGATGACAAAACTGCCTTACCTTACCTTTGACAATTGCCTTACCTTTACCTTTGACAATTGCCTTACCTTACCTAAGATACATAGATTTTGCAATGACACTTCACCCCTCCTTTTATCTTATTAAGCCCATTTTTCACAAAAAAAAATAATTCTTCGAATCATTTTTTCCCGGATGAGAGGGGGTGTAACATGTCTATCGACCTGTTTCGATTTTACAGAATAAATCCTTTTAATTAGCGCTCGTCGTCACTAGCCACATCCAATTATAGTTCTGTGACCCCAAACTCTTCTACCCCGAACGTAAGACAATTGACGCCTGCCAACGGACAACGCCTCGTTAAACAGCCTTTTCGTTATCGTCTGCCTAAAGAGGCACATCGTCTTTCGCTACCTTTCATATCCCAAGTACCTATCTTATGAATTTTGCTGTGGTAAGTCCAAAATCATAATCTATAATTAATAAGCTTCTTCTAAAGTACTGTCTGATATAATTTTCGTATGCATTCTTTATTTTTTTACAGAGATAGACGAAATTAAATTCAACACGTGGTCATAAACTATTCTTTTATACTAATATGGTAGTTTTAAGCCAAATATTCTTTTATAATTCAGTTTTACTTTTATACAAGCATTTTCAAGCTTTTTCAGTTGCGAAATAACTCTTTTAATTATAAAATAACATTGTTATAAATTACCGGTAACCTATAAAATATTCTTTCGCAACGCCAGTGCCGGTCTCATATATTTCCTAAGCACGATATTTTTTCATATAACTAAATAAATAACTTTTTCCTATCATAAGTTTCTTTCGGATCATTAGTATATTTTTTTATTTAGCCGATAATTGCTATTTTTACTGTCTTAACATGGGACATACAATGTTGGAAAGCTTTCAGTAAATTTAATCAATTTTTTGACTTTCAAATAACTGCCTTCCTTTTCTTTAACCTGAAAAGCTGACCAACATAATGTGCCATAACATTCAAGTTCCTACATATCCCTGATCCACTTGTACTTCTAGGTAAGCACAGCCCCTAGGCGAGAATATAAGCCAAGAATATAACCCTAGGCGAGAATATAAGCCAAGAATATAACCCTAGGAGGATATAGCCGAATATAAACCGGAGAATATAACCCCAAGAATATAGCCAAGGATACCGCCCTAGCTCAAACTACCGCCCTAGAACAGAACTCATCAGTTCGGATCAAGACCTGACTTCTTCTCCAGGAAACCACTTCATCTAAGCTAAGTACCTATAAAAGTACAAATTCCTTTAGTAAATTCCGTTGTTCATTTCCTGTGGCAGAATAAACTGTAAATTTGTTTTTAATTCTTTTTTTTATTAAAATCCTCAACTATAAAAGTTGAGGGAGATATCGCCCGGGGTAATTTTTAGTGACTTTTTTTTAATTATTAACTTTTATCTAAATTCTACAAGGCGTTTCTACCTTTTCCGCCTTAGTTTTTTGTAGTTTTCATCGTTAAAAAGGTAGTGGCGCCCTCAATTTTTACAACCCTTCTGTTATCCCTGTGTGACATAAACTTGGGGTCGAATCACCCTTGAGAGGAGTCTCTAGCCGGAGCCCTTCGAGCTGGTGCCCTGTGAGGTACTACTTTTACCGTTACAATATGCTCGAGAATTGACCTCACCTCGTACTATACGTTCAACTTTACTGGTTCACGAGCTTATCCTCTAAAGGTATTGAGTATTGAGTATAAATGAGTCACAAACACACAACACTTTTTAAAGTTTATAGAAATTTGTGGCTTTTAGCTTTAGTAATATTATAGATGCACAGCAAAGATATGTTTACATTTCAAGTGACATTTTGCCACAGACAATTAACATTTTACCATAGACAATTTGTTTTTGAGTAGTGTTACAATTGACATTAATATTTATACGATACTAACGTCTCTCAGTTGTTTTGCCTTCCCGGAACCTCTCCTATGTATGGGAGTATGGAAAAGTATTGTTTTTAGACTTTCTGAGGCAATTTTTAAATTTTTCGCTCCGTAAGAACCATCCTCGTACATCAAAGAATATTCTAAAAAAAGAATTAGCGAGATCGGTTCAACTGCTCTCGAGATTTGCGCTTAGCAACACATTCAGCGATTATTTTTTATATTATATAACATTGACGTGAAAATTATTATCAAAAGTCAAAACTACTGTCAAATTATAATAAAGTCTTTAGACAAAACAAAACTAAAAATAAATAGATATCGCGATAGTCCGAGTTCAACCAGACTAGGTCCTCCTCAAGCGCACTGCTATTTTGACCCCGCACGGCCGCAAAAGTCTTTGAGGCGTTAAACATCCTATTTTCGTAAAAAAACGACTTATGAACTTTTAAGCGCCGACCACAGAATTTTTTTAGATCTATTTTCATGCGGCAGTCATCCTCCTTCATGCAGCAGTTAGCTACAAAGTGAAGAACACATATTTTGTGATGATTCAGATTCAACAGATCCTGTAGATCAAGGTAAATGTTTTAAAATAATAAGTTCATCTTTATAATACTCTTTTTTATACCACCTCAATATACACAAATTATATACTTCTAGTTCATTGTCTCTCTCATTGTGGGAAATATTGGAACCTATTCATTTTCTTTGAAATGAATCCAATATAAAATACATTTTAAATTGGGGTTATCCGAACCAAGTACCTACTTACCTATTGGTTACAATAAGTTAGTTGGGTACAATTGCCATTATTGTCCATTTTCAGGAGCAGATAGATGAAATCACAAGAATTACCATATTACATAAAAAGTCGATTAATTTTGATAAAATGGCTGGCAGAGATCATTGGAAAAAAGCTGCTAAAGGTGTTCAAAAATGTACCTTTTAACCACCCCTGTACAAATTTTCCCAAAAGTTATTTCTTATCGCTTCATACTAAAGTACGTATTTATTTAACAATAAAATTTATGAATCGCGACCCAAAAAGCAATAAAACAAATAAACCTCATAAAAAGTTGTCAATATTAAAAAATTTGTGAAAATTGCCTGTTATGTTTATTAAATGCTTATTCATGCTACTTCTTGTTTTATTTCAGTCGAATATTTTGTGAATAATTCAGTACTAGTTAAACTTCTAGTGTGGTAATTAATATTCGATGGCTACTTACCAAAAGAAAACATGTATTAAAAAAAATAGTTTTCTAACAAGGTACGTTTTTACCGGAACACTCAATCTATAAATCAACAACCTATGGATGTACGACCCTCGTGAATAGGAGGCACGTGCTTATCTACGATCGTCAGACTGGCGACAGCGGCTTTACTTTATAACACCGACATCAAAGACCCGAAGGGTGAGTGGACTACTAATCTTTGTTAGAGTACGGTGGACATACAAGCACGCTGACGCTCGGCGTAATCATTTTTGGCGATGTTCTGAGGCGTTTTTGGCCAACTTCACATCATTTTATTACAAATCGAAAATATACATTTTGTTGCTCCAAATCTATACTTTTCAAATCGTTATAAAATTTGAAGTCGAGCTCAAAATTCTTATCTGTAATAAAAACAAAATCCGTGAAACGTGAAAAACTTCCAATCTAAGAATAACATCTTCACGTATGCACATGCGCTAATTGTTTTCATTAAACGACCAATAGCTCCATTAGCTATTAAATTCCGCTATAAACTATCATCATAAACAAATCAAATGATCTTAAATGTACAGACTCATATTGCAATGAGCAAATGACTGAATTTTATTATACAATCAGCGTCAACGGTCAGCGGTTAGTGTTTAATGCACCGAAATTACATATTGAATATACTTCTTTCGCCCTTAATACATTCATGTCGCGTGTTACACGTACTGAATTGTGGATTGTGCTTTGTTTGTTGGCTGAAACCGCCCTTTCATCATCTCTAATACTCCATTTTTGAGGTAATTTTTTTTAAATTAGCACTTTTGGAATAATTTGAATGAAAATTCCACTCCTACATGTGTTAACCAATAAAATGGAAGCATTTCTTAACGGTTTCCATATTTAACTATAATTACGTTTGAAAAAGCTGTTTATAAAACTAGTGCACAAAGCAACAAAAAATGGGTCAAAAACAAATTTTTCATCGGATTTTGGATTGTTTCCCCTATTTTTGTAACACCCTGTAGACTCTACCGAAACTTTAGAAGATGTTCATTAACATTGTAATGACACCAGCAAGATTGAGTCAATGGATGATAGCAGCTCTCAGAGGATAGGACAATAACATCCACTCTAGGGCAAGCCATAATCAAGACAAGGATGGGTGGAAGATGTTCCAAAGTTTATTTGCTACTATAGGTAACCTTGGTAGATGACCTCCTCACAAAACTGTCCACAACAGACTTTTACAGTTTTAGATACGCAGACGACATTGCTATTGAAGTCAGGGGTGAGTTTGCTGAGGTGTAATCGGAAATAATGCAAACATGCCTTGAATAAAGTTGATAATCGGCTGACTGAGAGTCAACACTTCGTTAAAGTAAACAGTACAAAAGCCCAACGCATAGTATTGACTATTGAAAGATTATTGAGGAGCTGAAAGTGGATCACTCAACGGCCACAAGGCAGAGGTTGGTGTGAGAGCCAGAATTTCAGGGCTTAAGCAGGCCAATTATCCTTCAAAACTCATATGTTAAAGGCGGCAGAGAAGGGTAAAGTAACGGTAGCATGGCTGGGGACATTGATGTGTGATGTGAAAGGGCCGGGAGAGTGGAGGAGGAGGGTAATTGGTAGGACGGTAGAGCAGAGTATACTGTACGGTGCGGAGGTGCAGGGTGAAAGAGCGGGGGTGAATGCGAGGGTTAGGTCACTACTGCTGGTGCAGGGAGGTATACTGCTGAGGATGGTGCAGGGATACAGGACAGTGGGTGGACTGGCAGCAGCGGTGCTGGCAAGGTCCTACCCATTGGATATGATTGCTATAGCCAGGAATAAACGCTGGAGGGGTGCGACTAGATAGGATGTACAGGAATGGATTGAGGAGAAAATAGAGAGAATGTGGGAGGAGTATGAAGGCGCGCTGAAAGGAGCGATTGGGAATAGGAGAGATAGGATGGACCGGAAATTTGGGGAGGTGAACTACTTCTTGACACAGGTGTTCACTGGACATGGGTCAAGAGTAGGGTACCTCCACAAGTTTGGGAAAAGAGAGACTGGGTTAGGTTAGGTTAGGTGTGCGAGAGGTGTGAAGTGGAGGATGATGTGGGGCATGTGTTTAGATGCTGGAGGAACAAGGAAGTGCTAAAGAAGTTGGAGAGGAAACTAGAGGAGGCGTTGTACTGGGAGAACATGGTGGACGTTGTGGGGGGAGGAGGAATGGATGGAGGTGAGTGGAGTAGTAAAGAGCATGATTAGGGTGAGAGAAGGACTCGATATGGCAAGAGGGGTAGGAGTGATAGTAGGGAGCAGACGTGAGCGGAGAGTGTGCGAGGGACCGCCGCCCGTCTCAAAGTATGCTAGGGTAGTGATTTCGAGGCGGGGGTAACGGCGAGTTTGAGGTGGGCTTGGTTGGTAGGCATCCCCTTGGGGATGAGTCCAACACTGTTTGGGTACTGGAACCGTTCGAACATGAGTTTCCCATTTTGACCCAAAAAGGGCTTAAGCAGAGGATAAACGAACTCGGAATATGTTGCAAGGTCACGGTTGCCTATGTATCAGGGCACGAGAGACATAAAGTTGGAATGATGGATGAAATGACCAGGCAAGGCTCATCAATGCTTTTCTTCAGACTGGAACCCTTCTGCTAAGTCGCAAAATCTAGAATAAACAAGGTCACAAGAAAGGATGGTGGGGAATCTCTCCAGGACAGAGACCGAGCAGTTCATTGGAGGCGCCTCTTTGAAATTGACGGTTGACCTAATAGGCAAAGATAATAAATTGTCAAAGCCGTAGTAGGTATGTTAACAAAGGCACGCAAAACTAAGGGTGTTGAGAGACAAAGCAAAGTTTCACCTAGAGGAGGAAACTACAGAACACATCCCATGCCAGTACGACTGCATCACGAGTATGGAGTATGTATTAGGCGATAAGAACGGCAAGGAACTATATGGAAGATTTAGTCTCGAGAGGCTAATTAGTCACATATAGTCAGATGTCTAATTATACCATCCCAAATTCAAAAATAGCCAATTAAAAAAAGATAATTCACGTTCAGTTTTAAGGTGGCGTAACGTAGTATAATGTAACTTATGTTCGTGCTTGTTACACAGTTCGTATATTACTTTGATCACTATAACGAATGAGTTGTTCCATGCAAGCCTAACAACGTCAATTCGCAACAAGCAGCCGGTTCACTGGACACACTATGGGCGTACTAATGTAACAATTTCTCAATGTTCGTTAAAAAGCCGACCACCCAGTGGAGCGAAATAAATAGGCAACGCTGAAAAGAAAAGAGAAGAAGATCTGACCATTGGAAAGATCTACTTCGGCTCAGAAAATAAAATATTCTCCTGGGAGACTACAACCAGGTGAGAACACATGAATGTCTTAGCCAGAGTAAAACTGCAACAATAAATTTAACAGGTGACCTGACGGAACACTGACGCCTAAATGGGCACCTTGAAAAGCTCAGAAAAGTGGAGCAAAAATAATTTAGATTCTGTGGAATGGAAAATGAAACCTTCACTCATATACTTTAGGATTGCATAGCATTATAGAATCCTAGGGCTCAAGATCTTGATTCTGTACTGGTTGGAAAAAGGACATTTTCCTATACTAAAGCCTTCGGGGAAAAGTTCTAAAGGTACTACTATTCTTCGAGACTTCTCTCAGGAACTAAGTAAAAAAAGGGGAGTATCTTTGAATGCTTTGGTAAATATAAATGATGTGTAGAAATCTTAAAAACTTGGAATATAAAATGAAAATCTTTTGCTCTAGAAGCTGGAGCGCTACCGAAACGGAACTATGAAAAAATAATGTGGTTCAATCTCCCATAAATAACTAAAGAAAAAATAACAAACTATATTTCTAGTTTTGGAAGTAGACATTTTCTAAGAATCCTTCCTGTTATTATTTTTTTTTATTTATTTATTTATGAGCTGACAATAGAATACAATACAAGTAACAATTAAGTACATTTGAAATGTAAAAAAATTAAGATCCTGCCAATTGGGCAATCTTGAAGACTTGGGGATGTAGGAATTATGATAATTGATGTTCTAGAATGATTGACAAAATGTAACACCATTTCTATTAGAATTTGTATCGAAAAATTCTTCATTGGACTAACGAGTAGCAATCAATAGTTAAATGTATGAAGAAAAAATTGAAAATATATTTCAAAACTATCATCGCAAGTTTATCCAGATCATTAGTATTCAGTCTTTAGCACCAAATCACTTTTTATATCCATATGAGGACAACATTTTTTGATGCCTGACGCATTTTGATAAATATTTTCGATAATACACTTACTTTTATCAACCGATGTAAAAAATTGTTGACTTCCTGTCAATTAATTTTCAATCCATCAACAAACAAGTCTCTAATTTCAAAATTAATGATTTCGATAAAGAATTCAATAATCCATATTTATCGTAAATCAATTAATAATTGTTTTTGATCAATTGTTATTTATTGGCAACGAATTTAATCTTTTAATATTACAGTGTTTACAATAATCAATCTAGGACCTTTTTTAACATTTCCTTGAATCCTAAAAAATTAACTACGAAGGTTAGAAAAACAAAAGGTCGTATTTAGATTTTTTGGAAACAGCCTTTAATGCTGCATTTTTTCAATTAAATAAACAAATAAAGATTAATGGTACGAAACTTTCAGCGATACTAATAATTAAAACTTCAAATAAAAAAAAACTGCCTACCAATGAAAATATTCAAAATATTATAATCGACACTGTCAACTCTCGGTAAACGGATCCGCGAAGGGTCATAAGTTGAGATAAGCATAAAAGCTGCAACGCTGACAGTTCTATTGCAGGCATCACAATTTTACTTAGGAATATTCAAAAAAAAAACTAAACTGAAGAACTACTTTCTATTCGTATACATACATATTGTTATGGAATCGACCAGACACTCCATATTTTAAAGAAATTAATTTTTCCGTCGACCGTGTATTAACATATGCTATTAACGTTCTCAAAATTAGACTAAATCATACATTAATGACCCCCATTAATGCATGATTTACCTACATTAATCAACGATTTTCTGCAGGCAACCCATCGCACATCTTATACATTATATTTATATTGACAGTTACCTGTGGTGTAGGCAACCAAACATAGAATAAAGTCTTCAAAAAATAATCCTAGTATAGAATACTTATAGTTTTTGACTTATCTATCGTTTTATTTTATTATTCTACAAAATTATAATAATTATTAGTGTTGAAACAATGAAACATCCAAAATATAATGTAAGAAAAACGAAAACAGTGACATTTGAACTGGCGACCTTCTCTTTGACATTTCAATGTCATTATTTATTTTTGACAGTACTTACCTATGAAACAAATAAATATTTTTAGTTTTTAAATATTGAGAAAAACGATTACAACTGATACAGTCGACGGAAAAGCTTTGTAACTAACACGAGTATTAAAAGGGCAATTAACAATCTCGAACATTAACGCACTCGCTCTGCTCGTGCGTTAAATTATCTCGATTGTTAATGGTCCTCATTAATACATTTGTTGGTTAAATAACTATTAATGTTGTTTTGGTAAGTGTTGGATTACTTACAAATATGTCTAGAAAATTTATAAATAATAATAATAAATAATTGTACATTAAATATCATTTAAATTTTATAATAGCGATAATTCTTAGTCAAATATGAAATAAAAAGAAAAGATGTATTGATATGCCGGAAATATATAGGTACCGAAAAATTTGAAAGAAATGGTTTCCAAGGAAATAATTTTTTTGAAAGAGAATTTTTTTTGATGGCGAAAAAGCGAGATATCACGAAAATTTTCATGAGAAAAAGCCAAAAGATATTTTTTGTACAACTGCCATTAAAAGTAACATTTTTAATGCCTGTCAAACGTGTTAAAAGAAGACGTTTACAAAGAAGCGTGTTAAAAGTAAAACACTTTTAACACTAGTGTTGAAAAATACATAATCATTATGAGAATTATTGTTAAGACGTCGAAAAAATAATTAACTGATAATAGTCGTCAAAATGTGATTTTCTTGAAATACTTTTATTTTATTATCAAAATAGGAGTTGTACAGAAAACTATGAATGATATTTGTGTTAAAAGTAAATTTTATTTTGTTCGTGAAATGGCTCCACTCGTTTCGTTCGTTTCGCAAACTTTTTCACTCACAAAATAAAATGTTACTTTTAACACTAATATCATAAATAACTATTTTGTACAACTGCCGTTAAAAGTGACATTTTTAATGCCTGTCAAACGTGTTAAAAGAAAACGTTTACAAAGTAGCGTGTTAAAAGTAAAATACTTTTAACACTAGTGTTAAAAGAGACATAACCATTACCAGAAAATGAGAATTATTGTTGAAACGTCAAAAAATAATTAACTGGCAATAGACGTCAAAATGTGATTTTCTTGAAATACCTTTATTTTATTATCAAAATAGGAGTTGTACAAAAAACTATGTATGATATTTGTGTTAAAAGTAAATTTTAACACAATTTAACACTAATATCATAAATAGCTATTAATAATAATCGTTAAAATAATAGTAGTACTGTTATTAGAATGCTATAACATGGTATATGTATAGACATCCAAGTTTAAAGTTAGTTGGTGAGTTACGCTCAAATTTTTTTAACTTAACGATACTCTTAGAAAATCCAGTTTTCTTAAAACCCATTTGGTTTGACCCAATTGAAAAAATTCATTAAATAAATAACAAGTAGAGTTTGAAAAATGTTTGACGGATTTTGACATTGATCATTGATCAGACAAATAGTGCGAAATTATAAAGAAGGAAACTGAATATATAGTGATTAGGATTAGAATTAATTAAGGTGTTATTGGAATAGTTAATATAAAATTTCTAAAAGAATTTTGGTGATATCACAAAAATTTGATATATATGGTAATTGTAGTGATGATAAGTTTTGTATTGCATTTGTTCAGTTGAGTTGTTTATTATAAGTTGCTTACTAGACATATTACTTCATTTTATAATATAAAAAAAAAATATTTCTTCCTTCCTACTGAAACATCCCTGAGATAAGAGATCGCTGGCTTGGTATTTTTTTGAATTAATTGAACTGGTTTATTGGTTACATTCACGGAGGTCGGTAAGTATCTTAGTGGTCACAACAGTAACCAATACAATATACACGGCCGAGCATGTAGGTCACCCAGTAATTTGAAGATATTGTAGAAATTTTAATTTTTTTAGGATTTTTCTCGGTTGTAACATAGTTTACTAACGGATTGCTTGAATAAAAACAGTTTTTCAGTTCAAAGTTTATTGAAAGTAATAAAAATAAACAATTTTAATTTGATGTGCTTTTCGTTAAAACAAAAGAAATATTAGGGACTTCGGTAGGTAGTATTCTCTCCTCTGGCAGTGATAACAGCCTGCAAACGACGAGGCATTGCTTTGGATCAGATTTTGGATCACATTCTGTGAAATATTGTCCCAGTATATCGCGAAGCTCTCTAGAAATTCTGGGGGCCGGCACATGTCTACGTAAATGTCTCCCTATTTCATCCCAAACATGTTCTATTGGATTTAAATCTGGACTGAGGGCAGGCCAAACAAATCGCGTGATTAAAACCTCGTCAAGAGACGCAGTAACTATCCAAGAAGTGTGAGGCCGTGCATTATCATACATAAAGGTTGCGTCGTCTCCAAGAATAACCATTAACGGTAAAACATAGTCTTCTAGAACCTCTGTCAGGTACCTATGTGCAGTCAACGTCCCATTCTTGATAAAGACCAACTCCGTACGAGCGTCAAATATATGCCTTCCTATGCCATAACTGATCCTCCACCAAATGGAAGTCGCTCAGCAATACACGCTTGAGCATATCTCTAGCTGTTGTAGTCCTGCTTCGCCATGAACCAGGTCGTCCAGTGAGCATACTAGTCTCTTTGTACCGTTGACATATTCGTTGCACACTCGAGAGACTTACACCAACGTCTCTGGCAGTTTCGCGCTGACCTCGACCATCTTCTAAATCCGCCACAATTCATGCCACAACAACAGGATTCAAGCTCATTGCAATACACCGACAATGACAACACTAAACAAACGATTTGCAATAGACAGATAAAACCATAGGAAAAAAATTATGCTGATAATGGTTTCTAGGAATTTGGGCGAGGGGCCGTTTTTTGTTCAACTGCTTATCGAAATAACAACAAAAACTTTTTTTATTCAAGCAATCCGTTAGTGAACTATGTTACAACCGAGAAATATGCGAAAAAAATGAAAGTTTCTACAATATCTTCAAATTTCTGGGTGACCCTAATTTTATGCTCGGCAGTGTATATACATAAATAATATGATATAATTAACTGGTTTTAACATAAATGGCAGTCTACACTTTCAAATATACAGAGTTCGGCACCGAAAACAAAACAGATTAAATATCTTTGTTATGAATGAGAGGCCGAATGAAGTACAAAAGGGTTTTTATGACAAAAATCCTCCAGGTATATATTGACATTTCAATCTTCAACCAAAAACTAGTACTTAGTCAATATTTAGTTGGGAAGTTTCCTAACATTTCCTCCTTTTTCTTTTAAAGAAAATCATCCAGATCACTGGGTCTTTCGCGACATCTGGAATTCTTGCGTGAAGACTGAAAACTTGACTTATCTTCTTGGGATGAGAGTGCTGGTAGTGATGGAATTTGCTCTTGTAGTACTTCAGTTTCTCTTTCCTCATTTATTGAAGATTGAGAAATTTGACTAATGATACCACTACACGTTAGATCGAAAATGTCTATTAAGATGTCGAATGGATGATTATTTGTACTATCATCTTTTGTTGAACTATAGCTGAATTTCGTTTGATAAACGTGAACTCTCTTCAATCTGGATTTTCCTTCAAGCATCACTGTACATTACGTTACCTACATTTTCAACCACTTGTCCTGGAGTCCACTTGGATTGATTCCCTTGAAAGGTATTTACAAAGACTTTATTCATTGGGAAATAACATCTTTGACCTAAGTTGGTTTAAGTGCTTACGGTTTTGGGAGGCATCGAAAGATCTAAAATGATTCGCATTTTTCTTCCTAAAAGGTGTTCTGCCGGAGATCTGCCCTCCAGTGAAGAAGGATTCGGAGCTGATCGATATGACAACAGAAATTGCTGAATTTGACTATTTGCAGATGATATTGTTACATCGAAGCTGCACTGAGGATATGTAGAGGACCATAAAGAAAAATAAGAAATTATTTAGCAATATATTTCAATGTTCGTCTCTGAAAACCGAAAAGACTGAGACACTTTAGTTCCTCTATTTCTAAATGATTCTAGATGCATGTCTTCTTATTTTTCTTTATCGACCTCTACATATCCTCAGTACAGGTCCGACATAACAATATCCTTGTTCAAACTTTTTAAGTGCACGTTTGAATAGGTCAACAAATTTCTCAGCTTGACCATTGGATTGTGGACAGTCGGAATCTATAACAATTTGTTCGATACCATTCGATACACAAAACCTGTGAAAATATTCACTAGTAAATTGGGTTCCGTTGTCCGTTACAATAGTTTCTACTGAACCAAATCGAGAAAATATTATTTCCAGGAGTAAACTGTAAATTTTGGAGTGATAGTTTTCGAACTGAATATTACTGGCAATTTTGAATGTGCATCAGTCCAGCAAAATCAATGTGTGACCGTTCCAATGGTTTCTTTAGTAAAGGCCAAGACGAAAAAGGAACTCTCACTAAAGATCCAGAGTTTTCTGAACAATTTGCACAATCTCTAACATAATTAATTATCTCTGAATCTCTATTTGGCCAACATACTCAGCTTCTTGCTGAAGCTTCTATTTCATTGATTTGAATTTCTCTTTTTGAAGTGGGCCAACTTTTTTCAACAAAACTGATGACCTGTTGAAAAGTTGTTTTATGACAAATCATTTAAAAATTTATTGGAAGATAATCGAGTGTTTCTTGAAAAGAACCCCGCAAAAATCTTATGCAAAATGGGTCCCAGTAGAATCGTCGTTATTATTGGTGGTCTATCATGCCCTGATCAAAAGTCTGCATTGGCCGTAAAAGATCTAAAGGATAGATTTTGAGATACATGGTGTCAAAAATGCGGAGAACGGATTAATCCACTTAATGAGATAATGAACAATATGGCTATTATAATAATTCTGAGAGTTAAGGATAATCGTTATGATTATATAACAAGTTCGAAGAAAAAGTTTTAACAATACTAATAGAGGGTGGGATGAACTTTGTAATAAATGACATCATGAGCATGTGTCAAAATAAAATACCTCTAAAGTGGTAGAATTCCATCCTACTGACTAAAGTTTCAACGCCTACGCAATAATAAGGCTGAAATAATTAATATTTTTAAAATACGCTTAAGATTGGATATAGGGAAGTGAACACAAACTGCCCTTATTTTTGGCCTTAGAATTAAGTAAAAGAATAAAAATTTGGTTGTTTCATCCAAAAAAATGAAGATATTAAATATTTTTGAAGTTTTCATCATTTTTTTACGAACTCTGTATACAAAAAAAAAGTTTTCGACATGTCACCAATTACCTTGATCGTCCTACTAATCAACCTGACAGGATGTTTTTTATTTGGTATTGGGGATGTACACACAGAACTTTCAATAAGAAGGTCAGCACCTGTCAATTGTTTAAAAATTAATATCTCCATAAGTATTAACTTCAGATATGGGGTATTCTACACAAAGTGACGTTAAAATTTATTAAGATTTATTGTTAAATCCGAAAAGTTATTATTATACAGGGAGTAGCATTTAAAATATCAACGTTGTCGTTCACTTTCGGTATAACCAGAAGTGACATGTATGTCAAAATATTTTTCATAAATTCGCCATAACTTGTTCTCCATCTATGCCAATGGTTATAGAAACCGTTGCATCCCATCTTAAAGTCACGAAAAATATGCATTTACCTATTTTTTTTTAAATACTGTAGTGGAAAAGAAACAAATAATCGCTGCTTATGTAAGGCGTTATCGCCGTTGGTTACCCAGGCTGAATAAAAGCATTACCTGAAGCGATTAAACTATATCTGGAGGAAAATAATTGAGAGCTTCACCTCAGGTAATAATATAGGGTTCTTTGTATTATTGTTCACTTAGTCATATGATTATGTCAAATCCGTGAATAGGCGCCACCGAGTTTTAGAACCTATCATGCTGAAGGCGATCGTAAAAGAAATGTTATACAAGAAGCCAAAACGCGGAATAGTTATTTGTTTAACTAGGCAGAGAAGTAACAGATTTACTGCCGCGGCTAGCATTTCATTGTCGAGGCAAAGCCGAGGCAATGGAACTAGCCAAGGCAGTAAATCTGATTCTCTACCGTGTGAAACATAATTTTTTCTCCGAATTAAGATTACAACTTTTTTATGACGGATATAACTCACAATTTTTAATATAGGTAATGATTGAATCGTATTTTTTAACTATTATTGTCGATTAGACCTTAAATTGTATACATAATAATATCTACCGAAAGATATATTAAATATTGTTAGGTTACAATATTAAGAGTGCTCTTGTGAATGCAGCTTCTCCGGTGTTTCGCTGTGGTCGACTGTTGACAGTTGACAGCTGACGGACATTTTCTAGAACATTCGATATTCGATGTTGGAGAGTTCACGTTATGTCTGTTATGTTATAGTTAGTTCAGTAATTCTTGATGAAATTATTAATTCTTAATTCACATTAAAGGATACATTTGTTGGTGACCGCTCAACAACCTCTACCCCTAACAATATAATGTTAAATATCGACAATAATAGTGTGCACAGTGAAGTTAGCTTATGTATGTGTGACGTGGAAGTGATTGTTTGATTCCATGGGCCTGCTTAAGTCACATTATCATTGCCGTTGCTAAGTAAAGTCTGGGAGATTTCAAAAAAAAGAAGAAAAAATTATTTTTTTTAATGCCTTGGCATTGAAAATCACTTTTACTGTCTAGGCAGTAAAAGTGTTACTTCTATGATCGATAAATGTCACTAAAACTGACGTTTAATGTCAATCGGAGAAAAAAATATATATAGATACAAATAACGTATAAATAAATAGTCCAACTAGTACAGGCCAATCAAAAATAAGTCCAAATTGAGTGAAAATAAATCAGAAATAAGTCGAAATATGTCAAAATATGTCACAAATATCTGTTATCAAAAGAAATTATCCTTGGTACAAAACAAGAGAATAATCGTTTAATAGGTGATCGAGGTGTAGTCAAGTATGATCATACGAGCTTTACATGTACCATAAACCTACCTATAATCACCAAAACCGAATATTGATCTACAACATGATACTACCGCAATTATCAAAGCTTTGAGTTAAAATTTCATTCCAAATCAAGCTGCAAATATACAATTTTACTAACGTCCAAATTTTTTGATATAACTAATAATACTCGCGATCGATACTGAGAATCATAAAACTTTTGTTTTTTTACTTAGCTTGCACGAATTTGGGGTCCAGCCAAACCATCCACAAGGTCACACTCGGGAGTAGGAATCTGGTAAATTTTCAGGAATCGTCTCGGCTGGGAAGTTTCTCTGATGACATTAAACAGGTCGAACCAGGTGTGAAATCTGGGACAAAATCCAATTCAGACAACCAAAAGGGTCGCAAATTAAAACCCAAATAGTCCTGGCAACGGAGAAAAAATAGAGGCAATAATTCATGTAGAAGCCAATTTTGGCATACTTGTAGGAGAAGGTGTTCTTAACAACATTCTGAGAGTACTTAGGGGAGGGGGTGAAGCTAAGGATGGGGGGGGTCTCTAAAGGTTCCTTTTTTTTAGTTTTTTGTTAATAGCGAAGATATGTTTATACTTTTACCTAATTATTCTACATAAAATTCTCTATAAAAAAAGTTCCATACACTTTTTTGCTTGGATCAATGCTTAAGGAGATGGAGGGGTGAAATGGAAAATTGATCCTAGCAAAAAAGTGTATACAACCTTTTTTATAAAGAATTTCATGTAGATTAATTTAGTATATTAACATTTTTTCTCGCGAGTTATTAACAAAAAACTGAAAAAAGGGACCTTTAGAGACCCCCACCACCATAAGCTTCACCCCCACCTTTCAGTACTTTTAATATGTTGTTGAGGACACCTTCCCCTACAAGTGTGCCAAAATTGGCTTCTACATTAATTATTTCCGCTGTTTGGTATTTTTTGTTGGTGTTCGTTGTCTGGTTTAAAAAATAGAAGGGAGAGTAAAGCGTAGAACTAAGGAACAGAAAAAAAGACCCTCAATTTATCAATGAGGGTTCGCAAAATTCCCATGTCCAACCCCGTGAAACCATCAATGGACAATATCCAATAATATAAAATTCGGAATATACAAAAATCCGTTAACAGAAACAATTAAAATCTAGCTAATAAATTATTCCAGTTGGTAACTTGTAGTTGTCCAGCACAATGGGGAAACAAAAGAAGTACATCCAAATTTCCTGAATTCTCCTACCTTATCGATACTACAGCATTATATATGTGAACAAGAAATACCGTTCTCGTAGCGAAACAATTTCATTATATTCGTAGATCAAAACACATTCAGAAGGGACACGAGTTCTACCGATGACCGAAGCATTTTTAGATTTATTAGTTATACAGAGTGTCCAAAATATTAATTTATACGAGAGCAGCAGTCGACATAAGTCAACAAGTGAATGCATATTGAGAAAATATTTAGACTTACATAGTACAGGAATTGAATGTGCAATGATATTTTTATTGTCTTTTGGGTTTTATTAAAATACAAATTTGAATATTATTCAACTATTCTTGAATTAGAGGAGATATTTAAGAAATAAAGTACGTAACGATTTTATTTGAAAGTCAGACCATAACAACACCTTATAGTAAATCAAACTCACAACTAAAAAACCCGCTTCATAGGTAATCGAACTAAAAGTTAAAAAAAAATACTTAATTTAAGAATAAAATTATTAACGAGAGAGTTGATGTACTTGTGGTAAAAGCGAGAGGTTCTTTGTACTTCATTTATACAATCACTCTGCATTTCGGAATAGAACTATAACTAAATTATAACAATTAATATCTGGCGTTCCACGCTTTTACCACAATTACATTAATTTTCTCGTTAATCATTTTATTCTAGAATTAAGAATAATTTTTTACTTTTCAGTTCAATTGCCTATAAAGCGTGATTTTTAGTTTTTTTTAAACTATAATTTATTTAACTAATATATAATGTATACCTACTCTCTCCTGAATAAAATGAACCATTTCTATGTTTTACTTGTAGACTTGAAGTACTTATACAACAAACTGAAAAACAGACCTGGTAGATGTGGAAACAAAATTTTTTATTGTTATTTTATGGAAAATGTTATTTTATGTATATCTAATTTGATATTCAGATGGAATGTCATCATTTGAGTTGTCATATAGTCAAATTCCTTATAAAATTATCTTTTAACTCATGTGTCACACTTTCTTTATTTTAATTTTATGGGTATAGTGAAAGAGAGGAGTAGAGGAATGTACAGCAGTTGACAATAGGATGAAAAGATCCCCCTTGAAATAAAAAAAGTATCGTTTTTGCATTTTCTCCAACAAAAATTTGTTTCTAAACTATTCAATCTGTTACGTTATTTTGATCCTCGTATTTTATCAATACTTCGTTAAAAATTTCTTCCAAAAGCGACTCAGTTTTTCTGTCAGATCAAGTTTCAAACCATTACTTAATTTTATGCACTTTTTGTAAAATTTCCAAGTTTTCTGTTTTAGTGCATGTTAATTTTTTCATTTTGAAAAAAAGTTTTTAATAATACGTTTTTCGGATTAAACAAAATCTTCAAATTTAAAACAACAAAAAAAAACCTGTTAACAAAATAAAAATAGCTTACCATATTGATTTTTTTCTCTCGTTCTCGGCAAAAATTTTCGAAAACAGGATCTGAAAATAAATATTGAAAATCAAATAAAACGTTCATCAACTTCATGTACGAATAAATGAAATTTCATTCGCATCGAAAATGTGTTTTTAAAATGCAAAAATCTCACAGTAAAGGCGCAAAATTTGTAAGCTAGTTACGCGGATGCTATTTCATAAAACACGTTCATCACAAATGGAAATAGGAAGTATCCAACCACTTTTATGTGTCAGTAAAACCGTAGTGAATTCAACAAAATCACCAAAAGGAAGGATATAATGCAATTTGCATTTAAAAGCATTCCGAATATTATTCAGAATTTATCCGGAAATTAGCATTTTTTTTGCTTCATCCATCTGTTACTCGATTAGTATACAGATTGGGTTTCCAACTGTTCATATTTCATTGAAACTTAGAGATATTATCATGGTTTAACTACAATTAAAACTAATATTATAAAAATTGGTATCCAAGAATCATCCAGGTAAATACCTTATTCATACTAAAATCGTTAGTAGCTATTACTAACAAGTGGCCACTAAGATAGTCTAGTAGCTACTAGTTAATATTATGTTAGTACAAAAATTTGCATAAAAGCGCGAATTTAAATTTTCACGTGTTGTGACTAGGAATAGGTAGAGGTGCAAGTAGTTGAAATGGTGATATTGAAATCCAAAAGTGTATTTGGAACGACCAAATCCTTCCAAAATTTTTTATGAGGAAAATTTTTATGAAATGTTTCGAATGAAAGGAAGAACTTCATATTGTGGGTCTCTAAAGTATCTTCTTATTTCTAATTCTTCAAAGAAATCTAGTTCTCGTTTCTTATCACAAATATGCAGTACTGTGTTAGGTGTTAATGAATGTTTGGTGTCAAGAAGATGTTTTGCGTAATGTGATTTATCTGGATGTTTTAATCTGTATGCTCGTGAGTGTTCATTGTATTTAATTTCAAAATTTCGAATTGTTTGACCAATATAGACAGCATCACATTCTGGACATTTAAGTTTATATATTCCAGACTTTTTCAATGGGGGTATTTTTGTTTTTACATTTTACAATTTTTCACTAACATTGTTTTCTGTTTTAAAAGAAAGTGCTGTATTTGTTGAAGAAGATATTATCATTGAAATATTATTAGAAATATTACCAGCATATGTGATGGTTTTGTAATTTCGTATTTCCCTAGTTTTTTCAGGAAATATTAATTGTAATGCCACTTTTTCCTCTTTTTTATTAATTAATTAATTTATTACATGTAATGGATAACCGTTGGATGTGGCTATTTGTTTAATTATATTAATTTCTCTATCAAAATTATATTTGTTCATAGGAACTGAAAATGCTCTATGTATCATTGAATTATATGCCGCTAATTTATGTGACATGGGATCATTGGAATTATATGGTATAGTCACATCAGTATGTGTTGGTTTTCTGTGAATTGAAAAATCAAGCATATTTTTGACTCTTTGAATTTTAATATCAAGAAAATTGATTGAGTTATTTTCTTCAACTTCTAATGTAAATTTAATTTTTGGATGTAAATTATTAATATGATTGAACAATATATATAATTGTCGTTCACTGCCTACAAAACAAGCTAATATGACATCTACATACCTATATCAAAATATTATATTTACAATGAATACTTAAGAGCATACATATTAAAACAGCCAGATAAATCACATTACGCAAAACACCTTCTTGACACAAAACATTCATTAACACCTAACACAGAACTAGAAGTACTGCATATTTGTGATAAGAAACAAGAACTAGATTTCCTTGAAGAACTAGAAATAAGAAGACACTTAAGAGACCCACAATATGAAGTTGTCAATGAACAGATAAATCTAGGGAGCTCTCCACTATAAAATTGTCTTCTTAAGTAACAATTGTAAAGATCAGCAAATATAATTTTCCTTGATTTCCTATATCATTGCACAGTTATTCATATATATTAAGTCAATCACAAGATAGGTCACTTACTATTTGGTCTAGCCAAAATATTAAACATCAAGTGTGCATCACATAAAATGTAACTTCTGTTATTCTGACGATGATATATCAATATCGAAATAATTATCAATATCCTAGAGCTTTCATAATTTTTTCATTGAATAGTTAATAGAAACACTTAGTTTCATTTAAAAAATATCTAAAATATTTTTACATGTATAAATTATACATTATTCAAAACCATAACCAATAATTTGATTAATTATCTCAACCGAACAAAAACTTATTCACCTTCACTTCAGTCAATTTGGCGATGTTTAAAAATATATTTTTTTATTAATTAAATGCAAATTTACAATCTACTCAGTAAATATCCAGTAATAAGTGAATGATATGGTTTCTTGCTAAATGACTTGAGGCAAGCACCATCCACTGATGGGTCTCCGTAGATCACTCTATGAGGTCTTATGTCCAGCGTCTTTTCAATCTTGTCTGTTCCATTGGATCAGTGTAAAGGATGGATATTAGTGAATTTTGGTGATTTTCATTGCGGTTTTTGTTTCTTATGGCTGATTCCTGAATAACTTCATTAATGAATGGAATACCGAGATCAGTATGTAACGTGTGGTTGCTTATAAACAATGGAACATAAGCTATTATACGAAGTGATTAAGATTGGAACGTTTGCAGTATCTTAGTGTTCGATGGCTTAGTGCAACCCCATAGCTCTATGCCATATGTCCATATTATATTGGTTCAAGGATGGTTTTGTACATAAGTATCTTATTTTCCATTGTTAACTGTGAACATCTGCCGATTAGCCAGTTTATATTTTGAAGTTTTATTTTTAGTTTTGTTTTTTTAGCTTGTATGTGTTTCTTCCAAGTTAACTTTTGGTCCAAGTGTAGTCCGAGATATTTGACTTCTCTTTTCACTGGAATCGGCATATTGTTAATGGTCACTTGCGGACAGACACTTCGTTTTGTGGTGAACGTGATTTTTGCGGATTTGTCATTGTTGACTTTCATTCTCCACTGATGTAGCCATTCTTGTAGAAGATTTAGGTGGTATTGTAGCTTTTCTGATGCTCTTGTAGGGTCTATATCTGAAGATATTTTTGCAGTATCATCTGCGAAGGTAGCGATTAGAGTATCGTCGAAAGTTGGAATATCAGCAGTATACATAAGGTATAGATAAGGGCCAAGGTCACTTCCTTGGGGAACGCCTGATTTTATGGGTTGATCATTTGATAAGGAGGTTTGGACTTTGACTTGTATGTATCTATTACTTAGGTAGGATTTGAGTAGAAGGATAATATGATGAGGTAATTTTTGTTTTATTTCAATCAGTAGTCCTTAGTGACATATTTTGTCGAAAGCCTGTTGGATGTCTAAAAATGCTGAAGCACATGATTCTTTTTGTTCTAGTGCTTGCTCGATATTGTTCACTAATCTATGACACTGTTGGATTGTCGAATGTTGTTCTCTGAATCCAAATTGATGTATTGGAATCAGTTCTTCTTTAAGTATGATTTCGCTTGTTCTATGTAGAAGGATTCTTTCGAAGAGTTAGGATAGTTGTGGTAGTAGGCTGTATGAGCTGGGTTCATGGTGAGGTTTTCCTGGCTTCGCTAACATGATTATCTGTACATACTTCCATTGTATTGAGTAATGATTAATTTGCAGTATTCTATTGAATATTGTGGTGGTTAGTACGATGGCTTTCCCGGTGATGAGATCATATCCTGGAGCTTTATGTGGGTTGAACAACTGGATATCTCTGTACACTTCTGCTGGGGTAATTGCTCTTGGGGGAGGTGATAGTTGGTTGGCAGATTCTAAGTAGTTTTCTACCTCGACATCTATTATTGGATTATTTGATGGAAGTGGGGGGAAAACTTTAGCTGCAATCGTGTTGCTTGTTTTCATCATCTGTGCGAGCCCAATTTCCCTCAGGTTTTCTGAATGGGGGCATTGACACAGTGGGTCTCTCGAATTTTTTAGTGGCTTTTCATAGTGGTGATAAGTTGGAGATGAAGTAATTAAAAGTATCGTTCTTGATACGGTGGATTTTTCTGTTCAGAATTGTCTTATCCCCAGGATTCCTAATTGCTTGCCATTTTCTTCTGGCTTTCCTTATATCACTAGCTAGTTGCCTTATGTGGAGGGGGATACTGCGTATTACAGCTGTTTCCTTTTGATTTATTGGCGTTGATTTCCAGGCTACTTCTTGAATGATATTTGACTTCTTGTGGTTCCTGTATTCTGTGGTTTAGGTTTATATTGGTGTTTATTATATGATGAAATTGTTCACAGTTTGTTCTCTTGTTATACAATTTTGGAAGCGGTGTTATCCAGATAACTTAGTGTTACTGAAATAGAGGTGTGATCTGAATCTATACTTAAATCGCTTTCAATATTAGAGTGTATGTCTGATATGCTCTTAGTTACTGCAAAATCTATTAGATCCGGTATTTTGTTTAAATCTGTCGGCCAGTACGTTGGCCCTCCAGGTCAATAGCTATATGGTTTGCATCAAGTTTCTTCCTTTTGGAGTGATAAATCTTGATCCCCAGAAAGTGTGTTTGGCGTTCCAGTCGCCAGCAACTATGAAGTGGGATCCTAGTGGTCGTGAAAAGTCACTGTATTCGTCTGCAGTTATATTATGCCTTGGTGGGCTGTATATTGCTCGTATGGTCAGTGGCCGTCGAAATGTATTGACTTTTATTAGACTAGATTGAATTTTGTTCGTAGTATATGGTTGTAGTTCATGATGGTCTACGGTCCTACTAATTATTACTGCTGTGCCTGCGTGTGCTGTACCATCCGGGTGATGTGCGCAGTATATATTGTAGTGTGGTATTTTAATTGTACTATGTGTAGTACAATGGGTTTCTGATATAAGTAGTATATAGATTTTCCTCGTATTCAAGAACAGATTTATTTCGTTTATGTGGTTCTCCGCGAGGCGCCATTACTTTGCTAATTTATTAATGACGGAGGTAAGCATGTTGAGTATCATGCTATTTTGATTGATCAACTGTGAAAACATTGTTTTTGAACTCGTCAAGGACATTAGTAAGCTTATCGGTTAAGTCGTTATTTATGTTGCTCACTGCTGTAGCATACGAGCGAGTGGGTATATTCTGAGGGGGTATCTGTATGGTTTGTTGTTACGGAATGGTGTTAGGTATTATGTTTTCTCTTCGAGATGGTCTATTGTTTGTTTATTGATTCGGGTAGCTCTTTGCCCGTAGGTCTCTGTAGACTGAACATTCTTTATAGTTGGCCGGATGGTTACCGCCACAGAGAGCGCAAGTTGCAGGAGTGTTTCTTGATTTAGCACACGTCTTGCTGTCATGGGGTTTTCCAAATTTTACGGTTTATAATAATATGATTTGGAGTGTCCATAAGCCTGACATCGTGTATACTGGACTTTATGATCTTTAATTCTGGGCGCTTCCACTCTGATATTAGTATTTATCAGTTTGTCCATGTCGTATATTTCTTTATGGTTTTTGTTTGGCTCTTAATCGACAGAGATTATCGGTAAGGGTTCCTTGCTTACTCTGTGTCTTATATTTATGATGTTAAAAATATAATGAACAAAAATGGCACGTTTGTTATCTTATTTATTGAAAATTCTCACTGAGTGACACTCTTGTGCCAGCTTTCCGGCGTCTTTTCAATCTTATCTGAAAGTTGGGTCCTGAAGGTTTGTAACTTGAAACATTTTTGTCATATAGCTTATGTGTTCCGATAAGTTTCGGCAATTTTTATTCCTGAGAAGGAATGTGGAAAAACAGGATTCCGAAACGAGTGGGTATGTTTTTGAATAGCAGCATGACCGACGTTTGGCTCATGAATGTTAGAATTGATGGAGAGGATCTTCGGGGAAAGGACAACATTTTTGATAGTTGAGAAAGTTGTCCGGCTCGTCATTACTCAGCCACATACAAGTTACAGTTTGCTGTTCTCTCCATGACAGGGGATTTGGACTATAATTAACATTACCGATAGCGTATTCATGTCCTTCAATGGTAGGCGATTTGGTTAAAATAAATTGGAAATGCGATAACAGAGAGATGTGCTGAAACACCCTTTCGAGGAACGGAACCTTTTTACTGTATCAGTACCAAAGAAATATTGGGAGAACTAGGAAGAAATGAAAAGATCTAGTAGAGCTAAGACAATCAGATGTACTACGAGAAAACTATGACTGAGTGCATAAGTCAAAGTAAGACTAAGAGTTTTGACATTGTGTTCTGATGGACACTGCCACTTGAATGGGCAGACAAAAAGCTGAAATCAGTGAAAAAGGGAGAATGAAGATCATGTTGGATAAAACAGGAAGACTTGCCCAAATTGAAACCTAAGGAAATCCAAAAATCCCTAGAAGGTATAGGTCCAAAAAAAACTAATAGACTTCTGTCAGGATCTGAGTAACTTAAGGAAGTACAATAGATCCTTCTGGATATTGAATATTCACACAAAATATACATAATTAAAATTCTTGTATTGGTCAAGCTTGAGGTATTGACGTTATCCTGTTTCCAGCAATTTAGACATCAAGCATTGACAGTAAGCGTCTTGAAGTGTAGAGCACAGTATCCAGAGCTTTTTTCTGAGCTCTACAAACATAAGATGTTGATGCTCAAGTCTCTAATATTACACAAAATGCTGATACTTTGTCAACAGAGTTTGCTTTTGTTTTGTTAATACTATTCTTCACAAAATGCATTTTTTGAAATTCTACCACATCTACTAATCTCTCAAACTGCTTATGAGTGTATTCAGGATACTTTTTCCTTTTTTTCCCAATCCAAAGCAGTTCTTGATAAAATCTTGTAAGAGACCACCAAATGAAAATTTATCTTTCAACTTCCAATTCAGTCTCGAGTGGATTCAAATATTTGAAAAGGGAGAAGTCTACAAAGTAACTTCAAGGTACTAATTTTCTCCAGTCTTTTACTGTATATCAATTTCACTTTGTTGAAATCCCATTTCTCCCAACTCTCCGCCACATAAACTGGTTTCGATGAAAGAGAAAATCCTGTGTCAGTCAGTATTTACTTATTATTCTTTTCCGTAGCTCTTAGGGCGTTATTTTTGCCCGACTCTGCGGAACGGCATCGATATACTTTTCGAACGAATAGGTACATTCTTTTTTCATTTCACAATATATGTACCTAGTTTCAGAATACGTTGGATTTTTATGAAACGGAATAGTATAAAATGTAAAATGTAAACTTCCGTCTGTTATAGTTTTGTATAACATGAAAATTTCAATAAGCACAAAAAGTAAACAAGAGCTACAATGTTTGAACAAGAAAAATGTATATTTGAGAAAATTCTATTTCAGCTGTACCTAGTTATATTGCGATAGTACGGTTCACTCAAATTTTAACTCGTTGTTGCAAAAAGAATGGTTGAACATTTCATAGTACACGTAATACTCAACAGACTTTCAGTGTTCGGTAAAATATTTCACACCATAATATCTCTTATTTTATTCAAACAATTAGGACCGGTTGTTCAAGTACGGTTCAAACTACATTTAACTCTAATGTAGACCTAATTTTACCGTTGTTCAATTGCGGATTATAAGAGGTCCTACCCATTGGACGTGATGGCTAGAGCCAAGAATGAACGCTGGATGGGATCGAGGTGGGAGGGCACGCTAAAAGGAGCGATTGGGAGTAGGAGAGTTTGGATGGACCGGAAATTCGGGCAGGTGAACTACTTCTTGACACAGGTGCTCACTGGACATAGGTCGAGAGTAGGGTACCTCCACAAGTTTGGGAAAAGAGAGTTTGGAGTGTGCGAGAGGTGTGAAGTGGAGGATGATGTGGGGCATGTGTTTAGAAGCTGGAGGAACGAGAAAGTGCTGAAGAAGTTGGTGAGGAAAGTAGGGAAAATGGTGTATTGGGAGAACATAGTGGAGATAATGTTGAGGGGTGAGGAAGAATGGATGGAGGTAAGTGGCGTAGTGGAGAGCATAATAAGGGGGGGAGAAAGACTCGATACGCCCGTCTCGGAGTATGCTAGGGTAGAGATTGCAAGGCGGGGGTAACGGTGAGTTTGAGGTGGGTTTGGATGGTAGGCATCCCCTTGGAGATAAGTCCAATACTGTTTGGGTCCTGGAACCATTCGAACATGAGTTTCCCATCTCAACCCAGAAAAAAAATGAACCTACTTGACTGTTCACGTTTGGTGGTAACACAACTTATTTTTTCAGATATTGACATACTTCTGATATTAATCATTTTTAATAATAGCAGGTGACTACGAATAAATCACATAAATAATAATATTTCTGAGAACTTGAGTGACAACGGAGACTTCCAAGAATTGCTCAACAAAGTGATGTATCCCAGATTACCAAAAACCTATAAGGAAATATCAAATAATTTTTTAATTTGGAATGATAGTAAGTGTATTCAACGGTCCTGTTTATCTAATTGAACTGTGCGAATACTGAATAATGGAATTTCTGGAGATATAAAAAATAATTCTGAACAGTAATAAAATTTCTGAAGATATGAAAAAAATACTGAGCAGTAAGATTTGTTATACTCATCCTCACATAAAAACAAATTTTCTTTTATGAAATGGAATTTAAATTGAAGCTTGCTTCCTATTGCACGACATAGGACTTTTGGAAAGGCTAGTGACCTCGTGAAACGTGTGATGTTACGAAAAAACTTTGGTCACGCGATAACTCATTCAAGCGACTGTGCGCAATCTCTCTTGCCGCACGGAGCTCGCACACCTGTAGGTGTGAAAATTTGTCAAAAATTGTCAAAATTTTCAAAAAATGGTAAATAATGGTCAACATTTTTGAAAAATTGTCAAAAATGATCAATAATTGTCAAAACTGTCAAAATTGGTCAATAATTGTCAAAAATGGTCAATAATTATCAAAATTTGAAAAAATTGTCAAAATTTCGGAAAAATGGTCAATAATTGCCAAATATATTGAAATGTTTGAAAAATTGTCAATAATTGTCAAAGACGGTCAATAATTGTCAAAGACGGTCAATAATTGTCAAAGACGGTCAATAATTGTCAAAATTCGTCAAAAATGGTCAAAAATTGTCAAAATTTTTGAAAAATCGTGAGAAATTCACGAAAAATGGTCATTCTATTGTGCATAAGAAGCAAGCTTCTGTCGGCGGTCCGTCGACCGCTCACCTTTTTTGTGTTGAGAGATTACTGTATGTGCTAATGAGTGGATATAACTTGCCCATTGCAAATTTAGCTTTTTGCACTTGCTTGCCAATATGCGCGTTGGCATTAGGCTTGGTGTTAAAGTGGTACTGGGTGCAATAGTGCGTCCGCCGATGCAAAGCTGCGATTGCATTGGGCTGTTTTTCCTGGATCTTCTCCTGAGTAATAAATACTCTGTTTTAGAGGCATTAATGTGTAGTTTTTGGTTGTTAAAGTATGGGATGATTTGTGTGTTTGAATATTTGTGAGTGAATGGTCGGGGTCCTTTGCAAATGCTACAAATCAAGTGTCATTAGCATACATGGCAGTTTATACTTTAGTGATCATCAGATCTTCATACGTAAGTTTGCTCCAGTACTTTTTCCTCTTTCTTGTGAAATAACTGGAAGGGGTGAGTGTGAAAGCTGACTCAATTAAACTGTTATAACTTTTGTTTCACTTTATAGATTTTGACAAACTTAATATCATTTGAAAGGAAATGCCTGATAAAATATCATATCTTCGTTCCATTCCAGTATTTTTAACGGTCGCTGGGTGGCGGTGATTGACCAATTGTTTCATTTTCAACTTTGCTTGGGAATCTTCGAATGCGATGCTATATTTTTTAATCATTCACTTGAAAGACGATGGAATTTGGAAAAAAAACCAACCCAATACAGGAATAGATGAAATAAATGTTATTTATTGTCAAAATTTTTGAAAAATGGTTAAATTTTTCGGAGATTTTTGAAAAATGGTAAAAAATTGTCAAAATTCTGAAAAAATGGTCAATAATTATCAGAACCTGTCAAAAATGCTCGAAAATTGTCAAAAATGGTCAATAATTGTCAGAAACTGTCAAAAATGCTCAAAAAATGATCAATAATTGTCAAAACTGACAAAATTGGTCAATAATTATCAAAAATTGTCAAAAATTGTAGAACATTGTCGAGAATTGTCGAGAATTGTCGAGAATTGTCGAGAATTGTCGAGAATTGTCGAGAATTGTCGAGAATTGTCAAAAATTGTCAAAATTTGTCAAAAATGGTCAACAATTGTCAAAAATTGTCAAAAATTCTTAAAAATTCTGAAAAATGTTTAAAGTTTTTGAAAAATTGTCAAAAATGGTCAATAATTGTCAAAACCAATCAAAATTCGTCAAAAATTGTCAAAAATTGTCAAAAATGGTCCAAAAGAATCAATAATTGTTAAAATTTTGGAAAATGGTCAAAAATTGTCAAAATTTTGAAAAAATGGTCAATAATTGCCAAATATGTTAAATTTTTTGAAAAATTTAGGGGAAGAGGAAGAGGAAGAGGAAGAGGAAGAGGAAGAGGAAGAGGAAGAGGAAGAGGAAGAGGAAGAGGAAGAGGAAGAGGAAGAGGAAGAGGAAGAGGAAGAGGAAGAGGAAGAGGAAGAGGAAGAGGAAGAGGAAGAGGAAGAGGAAGAGGAAGAGGAAGAGGAAGAGGAAGAGGAAGAGGAAGAGGAAGAGGAAGAGGAAGAGGAAGAGGAAGAGGAAGAGGAAGAGGAAGAGGAAGAGGAAGAGGAAGAGGAAGAGGAAGAGGAAGAGGAAGAGGAAGAGGAAGAGGAAGAGGAAGAGGAAGAGGAAGAGGAAGAGGAAGAGGAAGAGGAAGAGGAAGAGGAAGAGGAAGAGGAAGAGGAAGAGGAAGAGGAAGAGGAAGAGGAAGAGGAAGAGGAAGAGGAAGAGGAAGAGGAAGAGGAAGAGGAAGAGGAAGAGGAAGAGGAAGAGGAAGAGGAAGAGGAAGAGGAAGAGGAAGAGGAAGAGGAAGAGGAAGAGGAAGAGGAAGAGGAAGAGGAAGAGGAAGAGGAAGAGGAAGAGGAAGAGGAAGAGGAAGAGGAAGAGGAAGAGGAAGAGGAAGAGGAAGAGGAAGAGGAAGAGGAAGAGGAAGAGGAAGAGGAAGAGGAAGAGGAAGAGGAAGAGGAAGAGGAAGAGGAAGAGGAAGAGGAAGAGGAAGAGGAAGAGGAAGAGGAAGAGGAAGAGGAAGAGGAAGAGAGGAGAGGAAGAGGAAGAGGAAGAGGAAGAGGAAGAGGAAGAGGAAGAGGAAGAGGAAGAGGAAGAGGAAGAGGAAGAGGAAGAGGAAGAGGAAGAGGAAGAGGAAGAGGAAGAGGAAGAAGTTATGAAAATGAAAATAATTCCTTTATCATTGAAGTGGCAACAACCAGTCTATAGATGGGTTCTGGACAGACTAATTGAGCAGATATGGAAATTGAGTGGCTGTTAGATAGTGGGTGTTCCCACCATATTATAAACAACGAAAAGTCTTTTTACAAATTTAAAATTTTAGAACATCCCTTGGACATAAAGGTAGGAGACGGGTTTTCATTGAAGTCAGATGAAATAGGAACTGTTATGGCTAGTTTTGAAGTTAACGATAAAAATGTGCCAATATAAATTAAAAATGTATACTTTGTCCCTAATATGGAACAAAATTCACTTAGTGTCTCAACTATTGTTAATCAAAAAAATTTTTAGTTTTTGAAAATGATAATGAAAAAATATATAACTGTAAAGATGAATTAATTGCTACAGCGTACTTGACAAGTTATTCAGACTAAAAAGTAATTTTTCGAATTGCAATGATAAAGCTACTGTTTGTGTTGGATCAAATCAAATGTCTGATAAAGAAAAATGGCATCGTTTGTTGGCACATGCTAATTTCAATTATTTAAATCATTTGTGTAAGTTTCAGCTGGCAGATGGATTACCAAAAAATATTGGAAACGAATTTTTAAAATGTGAGATATGTTTAAAAAATAAAATGATATAAATATAAATCACTCACAATGTAACGGTTGAATTTGTCACTACGTCTATTGTATATATTAAGTATTTGTATATAGTAATTACCTGTCCGATATTGTCTCTATGTTTCTAATATCAACTAACATCATTTTTCCACTACGAAAGTACTTCAGTAGTTAAATAGCTTCTGTCAGCCCAGAGTTTTAGGGACTACTCTGCCATCATCCTTCCGGTGATGGCGTTCGTTCGTCATGCCGCTGAGTGTAGTCGTACTTGATGTTAGGCGTTGCTCTGTGACTTTAAGAGTCCACAGACAACTTAGTTTGTCGCGCCGATGTTGTCGGCAGAGATAGAGCGTTTGCTCTGTGACGTTATGAGTCCAAAGACAAATGTTGTTGCTCCGTTTTACGGAATTGTTAGAGCGTTTATTCGATGCTACTCAGGAGTGTAGGCTGTTTTACTCGCGAATGCATATTGACTTACATGGAGGGAAGTGTAGCACTTTATGACTTGATCTGCGCGGAACACGCTCGGTGTAGTGAGCAGTGTAGTTCGGATGTATGTTTCGGGTAGGTTTCTTTATGGTAGTATTCTGTATTGACGTTGAGGAAGTGTCAGTCACCCTTCTTTCCGGTGTGTGCTCCTACTTGATAGTTGGTTTCGAAAAATGCATGAACTTGAATCTGAATTTTATGATTGACTGCATAGTCATCTCCTGCTGGGATTTATAGGTTCTCGTTCTGAATGAGTTGTGGAATATACGGCTAGTATTTTGGTTCTACGGGAGTTCGTATTGTTGAAGAATTCCGTCCTGTTCTGGAAGCCGTTTTCACAAACCCTTATAGGGGATATATTGCACTAAAACTATTGAAATCGCCAACGTGAAGTTTTGAAATTGAAGGCGTGCCACATGCTGTTGTTGGTTCGTTATTTGTTGGTAGCCGCCCAATAAGAGGAAAATTTTGAGTATTGGACCCTTTTTGGAAAAGGTATGTCTCATAGATTAGTAGTTTTTGTAGTTAAAACAGTTGGTGCTGAAATACTACCTGTTGATTGTAAATTTTTGATTAAGACAGTCTTTTCTGTTACCCTGTGTATATTTTGTTTTCTTTGCCCGTTTTAGTCTAACGAATACTATAATTCGTGGGTGGTTCTTCAAACTTACCCTGGTTACGACCAAAAACAGTTTATTTTAGATGCCTATCGCATTCTTATTATTTGATTTAAATTCAGTGTAGTATACTGTTGCTGACACTGTTGATTGTAAGTAGGCCTTATGACTACTTTGTGGATTTGATTCAGTTAATTTGGGGTTGATTTTGATTTGTACGTTACTTCTGGCATAGGCCGAGGCAAGCTTAACTTGTCGAGGTGTTTGATTGGTTCCTGTATGGGCTCAGTTTTTAGCTGATACCTGTTTTAATTTTTAAGGGTTCACCGGTGGGGCCAGGGTATACTTACCACCCTCAAGATACACACTTCACCTGTGGGGCCAGATTATACACACTTCACCTGTGGGGCCAGATTATACACACTTCACCTGTGGGGCCAGATACACACTTCGGGATGTTTGGAGTTTACCTGGTAGATCGATGGTGATGTCTTCTGCAGTTTGCTGCTACTTTTGAACAACTTCTTGAAGAAGACCACATTGAGGGTAACCTGGTATCGGGGGTTTTTCTGGTTTATTTACTTATTTTTACTTTAGGCTTTACGCCAATATGTATATACATTAGCTAGGTGGTTTCTACTGATTTATTTTATTATGCATTTGTGATGGTGGAAATTAATATTTTGCGGTAAATTTTCACAAGCTTATTTTCATAATTTTATCCACTTGCGCATGCGTCTCTGCCTTGGTACCAACGCCTTTACTACGGTGTCGCCTTGTATGGAATTTATTTCACAAACTGTACTCTACTTTTCAGGTTCGTTTATAGAACATGTAATTAATACGTTCTTATTTAATCACTACTGGTTCACTTGAACAGCCATATTAATTTCACACTAAGTAGGTCAAATTAACTGGTATAGTTTGGAATTTTAGTGTTAATAGTTTGACTATTGGTGTGAAACAGATGTTCACACTATTTTTCTTTTTTTTTAAGTGGGGGGGCTTTTACTAGGGTTTTCAGTAGTAGTGGTATTATTAATTGTAAAATACCCCTTAAGGGTATTAGATGTTTTTTTTTATTTAGGTATTATAAGGAACATAAGCTGAGGTTTGCCTTTTATTTTCATCCCTTGTTTTACTGGGTTATCGGGGGAAATTCGTCGTGCTAGGCCAAAGTGGAAAACTCAGTTGGCGCCCACACAAGTTGTCTACTATTTTGTCCGGAAGATCAATAAGAGGGATCCACCCCTACCTCCGTTCTGAGCGACGTCGAAGGCCTAAGGTTGTCACCGGAGCAACCGAAACTTATGTAACCAAGTAGACAAATTTATTCACAATCTTGCACTTTTTTTAATTAATTAAATTTTATGACTTTATTCTTATTTGGGCTTGAGCTCAAATTTTAAGGTTACAACAATCGAAGTAGGGCAAATGATATACTGGAAATAATTCATACAGACGTTCTTGGACCTATTAGTCAAACGGGTTACAAGGGTGAAAAATATTTCGTAACTTTTGTAGATGATTTCAGTAAAATTGCTATTATTTATTGTATCAAACATAAAAATGAGGTTGTTGGGATAATTCTAAATTCCCAGATATTTTCATTCCAGAACTAAAGCGGTTGTTTCTATATATTTTAATTCATTAACGTTTACAAAAACCAACGAATCTTACATTATTATAAAAAATTATGTCATGTCGACATTTAAGCAAAAAAATACAACCTTGATCTCTCTCTGTCTAGTCAACAAGTTTATAACCAAAACACTCGATATGTGCACTTCGAACAAAGAACCCAAAATATTCATTAATTATTAACAGAGGTATACGACTGTTTTGTTAAGCACCTACATTAGATTAGTGAAAAATCAAACTAATAAAAGAATTAAACAAATTCAATGTGATAATGGTATGGAAAATATAAAAAAAGATTTCCATAAACTGGCAAAAGAAGGTATATATTTGAGGCCATGTCCTCCATGTACGCATGAATTGAATGGCGTTGCTGAACGTTATAAGAGGACAATCATGGAACGTGTTCGATGTCTACTTTCAGAAGCTAAATTAGAAAAGCGATATTGACCACAATGCATTTATACAGCGGCATATATTGGTAATAGGTTACTTACAAATACAAAAATAAGAAATACACCTTTTGAATCATTTTTTAATAAAAAACAAAGATGAAATAAATGTTATTTATTGTCAAAATTTTTGAAAAATGGTTAAATTTTTCGGAGATTTTTGAAAAATGGTAAAAAATTGTCAAAATTCTGAAAAAATGGTCAATAATTATCAGAACCTGTCAAAAATGCTCGAAAATTGTCAAAAATGGTCAATAATTGTCAGAAACTGTCAAAAATGCTCAAAAAATGATCAATAATTGTCAAAACTGACAAAATTGGTCAATAATTATCAAAAATTGTCAAAAATTGTAGAACATTGTCGAGAATTGTCGAGAATTGTCGAGAATTGTCGAGAATTGTCGAGAATTGTCGAGAATTGTCGAGAATTGTCAAAAATTGTCAAAATTTGTCAAAAATGGTCAACAATTGTCAAAAATTGTCAAAAATTCTTAAAAATTCTGAAAAATGTTTAAAGTTTTTGAAAAATTGTCAAAAATGGTCAATAATTGTCAAAACCAATCAAAATTCGTCAAAAATTGTCAAAAATTGTCAAAAATGGTCCAAAAGAATCAATAATTGTTAAAATTTTGGAAAATGGTCAAAAATTGTCAAAATTTTGAAAAAATGGTCAATAATTGCCAAATATGTTAAATTTTTTGAAAAATTTAGGGGAAGAGGAAGAGGAAGAGGAAGAGGAAGAGGAAGAGGAAGAGGAAGAGGAAGAGGAAGAGGAAGAGGAAGAGGAAGAGGAAGAGGAAGAGGAAGAGGAAGAGGAAGAGGAAGAGGAAGAGGAAGAGGAAGAGGAAGAGGAAGAGGAAGAGGAAGAGGAAGCGGAAGCGGAAGAGGAAGAGGAAGCGGAAGAGGAAGAGGAAGAGGAAGAGGAAGAGGAAGAGGAAGAGGAAGAGGAAGAGGAAGAGGAAGAGGAAGAGGAAGAGGAAGAGGAAGAGGAAGAGGAAGCGGAAGAGGAAGAGGAAGAGGAAGAGGAAGAGGAAGAGGAAGAGGAAGAGGAAGAGGAAGAGGAAGAGGAAGAGGAAGAGGAAGAGGAAGAGGAAGAGGAAGAGGAAGAGGAAGAGGAAGAGGAAGAGGAAGAGGAAGAGGAAGAGGAAGAGGAAGAGGAAGAGGAAGAGGAAGAGGAAGAGGAAGAGGAAGAGGAAGAGGAAGAGGAAGAGGAAGAGGAAGAGGAAGAGGAAGAGGAAGAGGAAGAGGAAGAGGAAGAGGAAGAGGAAGAGGAAGAGGAAGAGGAAGAGGAAGAGGAAGAGGAAGAGGAAGAGGAAGAGGAAGAGGAAGAGGAAGAGGAAGAGGAAGAGGAAGAGGAAGAGGAAGAGGAAGAGGAAGAGGAAGAGGAAGAGGAAGAGGAAGAGGAAGAGGAAGAGGAAGAGGAAGAGGAAGAGGAAGAGGAAGAGGAAGAGGAAGAGGAAGAGGAAGAGGAAGAGGAAGAGGAAGAGGAAGAGGAAGAGGAAGAGGAAGAGGAAGAGGAAGAGGAAGAGGAAGAGGAAGAGGAAGAGGAAGAGGAAGAGGAAGAGGAAGAGGAAGAGGAAGAGGAAGAGGAAGAGGAAGAGGAAGAGGAAGAGGAAGAGGAAGAGGAAGAGGAAGAGGAAGAGGAAGAGGAAGAGGAAGAGGAAGAGGAAGAGGAAGAGGAAGAGGAAGAGGAAGAGGAAGAGGAAGAGGAAGAGGAAGAGGAAGAGGAAGAGGAAGAGGAAGAGGAAGAGGAAGAGGAAGAGGAAGAGGAAGAGGAAGAGGAAGAGGAAGAGGAAGAGGAAGAGGAAGAGGAAGAGGAAGAGGAAGAGGAAGAGGAAGAGGAAGAGGAAGAGGAAGAGGAAGAGGAAGAGGAAGAGGAAGAGGAAGAGGAAGAGGAAGAGGAAGAGGAAGAGGAAGAGGAAGAGGAAGAGGAAGAGGAAGAGGAAGAGGAAGAGGAAGAGGAAGAGGAAGAGGAAGAGGAAGAGGAAGAGGAAGAGGAAGAGGAAGAGGAAGAGGAAGAGGAAGAGGAAGAGGAAGAGGAAGAGGAAGAGGAAGAGGAAGAGGAAGAGGAAGAGGAAGAGGAAGAGGAAGAGGAAGAGGAAGAGGAAGAGGAAGAGGAAGAGGAAGAGGAAGAGGAAGAGGAAGAGGAAGAGGAAGAGGAAGAAGTTATGAAAATGAAAATAATTCCTTTATCATTGAAGTGGCAACAACCAGTCTATAGATGGGTTCTGGACAGACTAATTGAGCAGATATGGAAATTGAGTGGCTGTTAGATAGTGGGTGTTCCCACCATATTATAAACAACGAAAAGTCTTTTTACAAATTTAAAATTTTAGAACATCCCTTGGACATAAAGGTAGGAGACGGGTTTTCATTGAAGTCAGATGAAATAGGAACTGTTATGGCTAGTTTTGAAGTTAACGATAAAAATGTGCCAATATAAATTAAAAATGTATACTTTGTCCCTAATATGGAACAAAATTCACTTAGTGTCTCAACTATTGTTAATCAAAAAAATTTTTAGTTTTTGAAAATGATAATGAAAAAATATATAACTGTAAAGATGAATTAATTGCTACAGCGTACTTGACAAGTTATTCAGACTAAAAAGTAATTTTTCGAATTGCAATGATAAAGCTACTGTTTGTGTTGGATCAAATCAAATGTCTGATAAAGAAAAATGGCATCGTTTGTTGGCACATGCTAATTTCAATTATTTAAATCATTTGTGTAAGTTTCAGCTGGCAGATGGATTACCAAAAAATATTGGAAACGAATTTTTAAAATGTGAGATATGTTTAAAAAATAAAATGATATAAATATAAATCACTCACAATGTAACGGTTGAATTTGTCACTACGTCTATTGTATATATTAAGTATTTGTATATAGTAATTACCTGTCCGATATTGTCTCTATGTTTCTAATATCAACTAACATCATTTTTCCACTACGAAAGTACTTCAGTAGTTAAATAGCTTCTGTCAGCCCAGAGTTTTAGGGACTACTCTGCCATCATCCTTCCGGTGATGGCGTTCGTTCGTCATGCCGCTGAGTGTAGTCGTACTTGATGTTAGGCGTTGCTCTGTGACTTTAAGAGTCCACAGACAACTTAGTTTGTCGCGCCGATGTTGTCGGCAGAGATAGAGCGTTTGCTCTGTGACGTTATGAGTCCAAAGACAAATGTTGTTGCTCCGTTTTACGGAATTGTTAGAGCGTTTATTCGATGCTACTCAGGAGTGTAGGCTGTTTTACTCGCGAATGCATATTGACTTACATGGAGGGAAGTGTAGCACTTTATGACTTGATCTGCGCGGAACACGCTCGGTGTAGTGAGCAGTGTAGTTCGGATGTATGTTTCGGGTAGGTTTCTTTATGGTAGTATTCTGTATTGACGTTGAGGAAGTGTCAGTCACCCTTCTTTCCGGTGTGTGCTCCTACTTGATAGTTGGTTTCGAAAAATGCATGAACTTGAATCTGAATTTTATGATTGACTGCATAGTCATCTCCTGCTGGGATTTATAGGTTCTCGTTCTGAATGAGTTGTGGAATATACGGCTAGTATTTTGGTTCTACGGGAGTTCGTATTGTTGAAGAATTCCGTCCTGTTCTGGAAGCCGTTTTCACAAACCCTTATAGGGGATATATTGCACTAAAACTATTGAAATCGCCAACGTGAAGTTTTGAAATTGAAGGCGTGCCACATGCTGTTGTTGGTTCGTTATTTGTTGGTAGCCGCCCAATAAGAGGAAAATTTTGAGTATTGGACCCTTTTTGGAAAAGGTATGTCTCATAGATTAGTAGTTTTTGTAGTTAAAACAGTTGGTGCTGAAATACTACCTGTTGATTGTAAATTTTTGATTAAGACAGTCTTTTCTGTTACCCTGTGTATATTTTGTTTTCTTTGCCCGTTTTAGTCTAACGAATACTATAATTCGTGGGTGGTTCTTCAAACTTACCCTGGTTACGACCAAAAACAGTTTATTTTAGATGCCTATCGCATTCTTATTATTTGATTTAAATTCAGTGTAGTATACTGTTGCTGACACTGTTGATTGTAAGTAGGCCTTATGACTACTTTGTGGATTTGATTCAGTTAATTTGGGGTTGATTTTGATTTGTACGTTACTTCTGGCATAGGCCGAGGCAAGCTTAACTTGTCGAGGTGTTTGATTGGTTCCTGTATGGGCTCAGTTTTTAGCTGATACCTGTTTTAATTTTTAAGGGTTCACCGGTGGGGCCAGGGTATACTTACCACCCTCAAGATACACACTTCACCTGTGGGGCCAGATTATACACACTTCACCTGTGGGGCCAGATTATACACACTTCACCTGTGGGGCCAGATACACACTTCGGGATGTTTGGAGTTTACCTGGTAGATCGATGGTGATGTCTTCTGCAGTTTGCTGCTACTTTTGAACAACTTCTTGAAGAAGACCACATTGAGGGTAACCTGGTATCGGGGGTTTTTCTGGTTTATTTACTTATTTTTACTTTAGGCTTTACGCCAATATGTATATACATTAGCTAGGTGGTTTCTACTGATTTATTTTATTATGCATTTGTGATGGTGGAAATTAATATTTTGCGGTAAATTTTCACAAGCTTATTTTCATAATTTTATCCACTTGCGCATGCGTCTCTGCCTTGGTACCAACGCCTTTACTACGGTGTCGCCTTGTATGGAATTTATTTCACAAACTGTACTCTACTTTTCAGGTTCGTTTATAGAACATGTAATTAATACGTTCTTATTTAATCACTACTGGTTCACTTGAACAGCCATATTAATTTCACACTAAGTAGGTCAAATTAACTGGTATAGTTTGGAATTTTAGTGTTAATAGTTTGACTATTGGTGTGAAACAGATGTTCACACTATTTTTCTTTTTTTTTAAGTGGGGGGGCTTTTACTAGGGTTTTCAGTAGTAGTGGTATTATTAATTGTAAAATACCCCTTAAGGGTATTAGATGTTTTTTTTTATTTAGGTATTATAAGGAACATAAGCTGAGGTTTGCCTTTTATTTTCATCCCTTGTTTTACTGGGTTATCGGGGGAAATTCGTCGTGCTAGGCCAAAGTGGAAAACTCAGTTGGCGCCCACACAAGTTGTCTACTATTTTGTCCGGAAGATCAATAAGAGGGATCCACCCCTACCTCCGTTCTGAGCGACGTCGAAGGCCTAAGGTTGTCACCGGAGCAACCGAAACTTATGTAACCAAGTAGACAAATTTATTCACAATCTTGCACTTTTTTTAATTAATTAAATTTTATGACTTTATTCTTATTTGGGCTTGAGCTCAAATTTTAAGGTTACAACAATCGAAGTAGGGCAAATGATATACTGGAAATAATTCATACAGACGTTCTTGGACCTATTAGTCAAACGGGTTACAAGGGTGAAAAATATTTCGTAACTTTTGTAGATGATTTCAGTAAAATTGCTATTATTTATTGTATCAAACATAAAAATGAGGTTGTTGGGATAATTCTAAATTCCCAGATATTTTCATTCCAGAACTAAAGCGGTTGTTTCTATATATTTTAATTCATTAACGTTTACAAAAACCAACGAATCTTACATTATTATAAAAAATTATGTCATGTCGACATTTAAGCAAAAAAATACAACCTTGATCTCTCTCTGTCTAGTCAACAAGTTTATAACCAAAACACTCGATATGTGCACTTCGAACAAAGAACCCAAAATATTCATTAATTATTAACAGAGGTATACGACTGTTTTGTTAAGCACCTACATTAGATTAGTGAAAAATCAAACTAATAAAAGAATTAAACAAATTCAATGTGATAATGGTATGGAAAATATAAAAAAAGATTTCCATAAACTGGCAAAAGAAGGTATATATTTGAGGCCATGTCCTCCATGTACGCATGAATTGAATGGCGTTGCTGAACGTTATAAGAGGACAATCATGGAACGTGTTCGATGTCTACTTTCAGAAGCTAAATTAGAAAAGCGATATTGACCACAATGCATTTATACAGCGGCATATATTGGTAATAGGTTACTTACAAATACAAAAATAAGAAATACACCTTTTGAATCATTTTTTAATAAAAAACCTAATGTGTTAAATTTGCATTTATATGGAAGTATTGCCTACGTCAGAGTTCCCGAAGAGGTTAGATCATCCAAGTTAAATACGAGAGCGGTAAAAAGTATTTTAGTTGGGTATACCGATTTGGGTCATAGAATTTTAGTAGATAATAAGGTAGTAATTAGTAGAAATGTACAATTCATAGAAAATAATGGTAAGTATATCAAGTTAGAAAAAGACGAAGAAGAAATATCAGATAGAAAGGAAGAATATTCAAACAATAAAGAACATGAAGAAAAATTTGAGGAGGTATCTAGTTATGAAAGACCTTGTTACGGTTCACCCTGCAATATCAATAAAATTTATTAATAACTATAGGGTGATGCATAAAAGATTTATTTGTTACCTCCAAAATGTATATATTTATTTTAAAGTCATGAATCTGTACATTGTAAATATTTTTATGCAAGTGGAAGAAACAAATCATTATTATTTATTGACATTAATAACTGGTTCATAGGTTAACCTTGGTGAGAGTATTTTACACATTCCAAATGTGTCTTGATTCTTTGTGTATCCAGTTAGCCATTTGACCTTGACCCCAACTCAAAAGGTAGAAGACCTCTTTTGACCTTTCAAGGCCAGTGACATAGGACTGGTTTGAAACCACCATTTTGTATTGCTCTTTTTTTCCAAGTCTACATGGTTGTTCAACCTACGTTTAATACGGATTTGTGATTTAGGAAAATCAACCATCAGGGATTCTCCAATACAAAGGGATGTTAAGGAGCATGCGTATGCATGGATATAGTTCCTGATTTTATAAATACAAAACACTTAAAGGTCACCAACCATCTAGGGTAAGTAATCTACCCGATATCTATTGGGACTCAATCACCAACACAGTTTCTTATTTATATTTTCTTTTCAGACCTTCTTTCTTTCTTCCTTCTTTTCTTCTTTTTAAATCTTTTTCTTTTGGATCTTCTGCATCGTTTCCTTCAGTTCTTTTGGTACCTTTTCTTCAAGATGACGTCTTCAACAGTAAGCGTATAGCTACTACACACCGATAGCTACAAAAGCAGAGCAGAATACCACCTGTAGGTAACCTCATCAGGATTCTCCGACGTGAACAGTTCAAGTAAGATCGTTCTGATTAACAAACTTCGTGATGCCTCTCGGCTAGAGTTCATCTCTTTCGGTTACTAGTTAGATAGTGACGATAGTACATATTAACAATTTGGAAGTGTGCCTTACCCGATACAGTTTATCTGGAGTTCATTCTGACTTTAGGTTTAGACCATTTTCCCAGTAACTGAGTTAAGTGCATCCAGGGGTAATTATAGTATATCTGATATAGTTCGTCCTATACTTGCTAACCTCGGCAATAGTTTAATATCTGAAACAGATTTTCCCCCTTATAATTTAGCCATATAAGATTTATCACTCAATGTGAACAGTATCATGTTAACCAAGTATTCATAAGCTAGCTATAATATAATACTTACCAGGAAACAAGTGTAATCCCAGAAGTATACTACTGTGGAGTCATTCCATAGAATAAGTTAAATATTTCATCAGAATAATTATTTATGTTATTTTTGGTATGAGGCAAGCCAAGCGCTGTCAATTATGTCTTGTGTCAATCTGTAGGTTCACAGAACCCCATTGTTCCACAGAAATAGATCTTAAGCCAACACGCCTACTGAGTAGATCATTTACTTCTTTAATCTTAGAGATCACAGACATCACTAGAGGTGTAACACTTAAACTTTCCCTCATTTAGGTTTTACCCACCCACTCTCCGCGAACGAGAAGTCCAGGAAGAAAATACTGCGTCTAAGCTAGTTAAGTGGATAAAATACCTCCACATTAACCATTCTTTCCGTTTTACTACCTTCTAAACCCGCTTAGGGGATAAAGGGGAATAGCGGGTAGTAACAACCTAAAAGAGAAGTCAAAGTACCTAAAAAGTTTGAAGATCATGTTGTTTATGTGAATTATTCAAGTGTAGAAGTTCCTGAGGATAACGAAGATGCAATCAACTCTAAGGATAGCAAGAAATGGAGAGATTCAATGTGTGAAGAAATTAAAAGTTTAGAAGATAATGAGACGTGGATAGTTACAAATATACCAGAGAACAAAAACATTATTGAAGTTAAGTGGATTTATAGGATCAAGTCTGATGGTAAATACAAGGCACGTGTTGTCGCAAAAGGTTTTCAACAAGCTTATATGGAAGACAAAGAAGTATATTCTCCTGTCGCAAGATTGCATACTCTTAAAATTATGTTATCTGTAGCCTGCAATGAAAATTGGCATATTGAACAAATGGACGTTCAAACAGCCTTTCTCAATGGAGTAATAAAATCGGAAGTGTATATTTACCCACCAGATGAATATTTAGTAGAACAAAATGAAGTTTTTCTTTTGCAGAAGTCCCTTTATGGGCTTAGCGAGAGTCCTAGAGATTGGTACGAGTGTTTTCATAATTTTATGCTGTATCTAAATTTCAGAAGGTCTAACCATGATTATTGTTTATATATAGCTTGTTATAATAGTAATCAAGTTTACATTATCTTGTACGTAGATGATTTATTGATTTTTAGTGCTGACAAATATTCTATTGAGAAAATTAAAACAATGTTAAGCAAAAAATTTAAAATGACAGATAAAGGGCAAGTAAAGCAATATTTAGGTATTGAGATTGAGCAAAATTTAATGAGGCGAAAAATTACATTAAGTCAAGAAAAATATATTGAAAAAGTAGCTGGAAAGTATTATGTTGAAGATTCTAAAAATTTTGATACTCCCATGGAAATGAATTTAAAATTAGAGAGAGCAGAAATTGTAGAACCTGACTTAAAATATAAAAATTTAATAGGGTCATTATTATACATAGCTAACGGATCCAGACCTGACCTAAACTATTTGAGTCGCTATAAAAATAATCACTGTAGGTCTCATTTCAAATATGCTTTAAGGCTACTTAAATATTTATACTGTACTCGTTCATTTAAGTTAATATATGATACAAATTACGTTAATATGTTAGATGCATATATGTTGATGCAGATTTTGCTTCAGACACTTTAGATAGAAAATCAACCACTGGGATTGTTATACGTGTATTTAGTAATGTAATTATGTGGAAGTCACAAAAACAAAAGATCGTCTCTAGAGCTTCAACTCATGCAGAATTTTATGCATTGGCTGATTGTGTAGAAGAACTGTTACCAATAAAATATATAGTAGATGACCTTAATTCAAAAATAACCAGTGCCATAAAAATCTATGAAGATAATAGTGGAGCTATAGCCTTGGCCAAAAATGGCAAATTCTCAAAGAACTCCAAACACATAGATGTAGGTTATCATTTTGTGAATGATTGTGTAAAGCAAGGTTTAATTAGTGTTGGAAAAGTGTCCACAGAAGACCAAATAGCAGATATCTCAAGGAAATCTCTTGGTAAAATTGAATTTCAAAAATTCAGAAATTTACTGGGTTTACAAAACTAATCTGTTTGTATAGTTCTTAAGTCAGTAGTGATTAATGAATCTACCTATTTCATTTGTTTTATATTTTTTTTTGTTACAAGATCAAGGTGGTATGTTGGAATAATGATTTTGTATTACGTCATAGTTTAGGTTGTGTTCGCAAATAATATATAAATGTCAAATGTCTTCTCTTGTCTTGGAAAAGAAAAAGTGATTTTTTTGGTTGGATGAACGATCAATAAAGATGAACATGTAATAAAATATCTTGAGTAATATACAAATAAAAATGGTATTTAATATGATATATCTCATCAATAAGGTATTTCTCTGTTGTCATCCGAACTCTTGCACATACATGAAAAAGTCTCGGCTCTACTAAAACGTAGTAATTTGACATCACCAATGACGCCACGCTTGATCACAGTTTTATGGTTCATCTGAACTCCAGTTGAATGAGAAGTTGTACAGCCGGCCCTCAATAATTTTATTCTAATTATATGGATTATGAAAAAGGTTCAAGGACATTTAATCCTCGTAGCCTCACCTATACATAAGAATATTTAAGTCTGGAGTATCCTTCTGAGCTTTAAATTTTCTTGTAATTTTCAATAGAACCAGCAAACAACCAGAGTTCAAGGACGAATCAATTAAATATATATACTGGGTGTCTCAGCACTTCATATATAATTTGTGTTTTACTCTGTTCGTTAATGAACAATGAGCCTCTAGAGTTATAAATTGAAAATTGTTCATTTATTTATAATTTTTGAACGATTTATTATTGGGAATTCATGAAAATTCAACTGTTCATGAATACCGAATTGAGTTGAGCCCTTCAGCATGTTTCGTCTTTCCTTTGAATTCGTATCTCAAACTCCTCTTTAATTCCTGTTCGTCGCCTCATCACGACTTCCAGTCCATCGCTTACCATATGGCAATTGTCAATTATATTATATCCTAAATTTAGCCACGGTAACCGAGGCAGCTGTTTCCCTTTCTCGAACTGATCGTCATGGAGAGAAAGCAGTGACAGCGACCATAGGCTCCATTGTAATAAGTACCCTTCTTTGTTGTGATAAGTTCACAATTATATTCCATAATTGACATAATTCCCTAGCTAGATGGAATAGCATTTGCAGCATGTGATAAGTATATCAGTTATACAACTATTGTGTTATATTTTTGTGCAAATATTTACAACCATTTCAGGTGCAAAATAACATTTGAACCATGAATTGGATTAATTCCAAAACAACACCGATATGAATTGTATATTATTCGGAATCAGTTCTTGAATAATAGACGAAGAGGTAGGTGGTGGCCTCGGAGGTACTATGATAGTACCTTCTGCTGTAATTATGAAAAGTGATTGAAGGACTATCAGGCAGTGCCATCTGCAAGAATTCACCTCAAATCATCTGCATAAGGGAAGGAAAATAAAAACAAAAATCTCAAAAAATATTACTACCTCCAGCTGAAAATACGCACGTTACTAGCAACTAATAGACATTTTTTTTAATTTTAATACTGAAAAATAAAAATTACTTCATTTATTTCTAAAATGTGAAAAAAAATAAGATTTTGTTCAATAAGTAAGAAGTTCAATATAAATGATCAAATTTTCATGTCTATTCCCGTATATCACGGATATTTACTAAAATATGAGCAGATGAAGTTTACGACCACCGAGTCTTATCATTCGTGCACAATACACGATATCTGGGTTTGACCTTGTTGGTGAAATAGGGTATGGTATACGTACGTACGTGAGCAAAGTACATATTTGATTTTCTATATTTTCTCATTATTGGAAAACCAGAAACGTCTTTCATAAAATTCCCATACACTCTTGATATAGAAAGGAAAAATCCGTCTGTGGATATTGTCTTTTCCCATGTGAAAATCGTATTAAATTCGACTATTTTCAGATCTATGTTACACCAACTAAATTGACTTTTCGAGTGCATTCAGCAGAAAGATCTACTTTTATTGACTGGATCATGAGAGAACAGAGCTTTTATTACACGAAAATTTTGCCAATCTCGAATTAATGAAAATAAAATACCTCGCTTCACGGAGATACGCTTTTGCACAACTTAACATTGAATAAATATGAAACTATGGGCGATTATTAAAAAATATTGCCTTCAAAGCACTTATAGTAGACGAGCACTAATGAGATGACTGATCCAAACCTAATGTAATCGCGTCGTTAAATCATTGGAAACAGAAAAACCTGACCTAAACTATTTTCAGTACAAATGACATCTGTTATTAACAATTTATCGCAAAATTTTGAAAAAGTAGTGTGTAGGTACTGCAAACTTTTTCAGGTGAATTGTTTGGGAATAATCACTTTTTTCGGGGGTGCAGTTCTCGAATCATTCTAAAATATCCAAATGCCCATTTATTCGCATGAAATTTTTTTATTAGAATCTATTGACGGTATTCTTAAAACCCTTCTCTTTGTAATATTTTTTTTCGGGTCGAGATGGGAAACTCATGTTCGAATGGGTCCTATCCAGGACCCAAACAGTGCTGGACTCATCCCCAAGGGATTGCCTACCAACCAAACCCACCTCAAACTTGCCGTTACCCCCGCTTCGGAATCACTACCCTAGCATACTTCGAGACGGGCGGCTGTCCTTCGCACACTCTCCGCTCACACCGTCGTCTTCTCTCTATCTATGACTCCTACCTCTCATGCCATATCGAGTGCTTCTCTCCCCCTAATCACGCTCTCCACTTACCCCCATCCATTCATCCTACCCCCTCAACATTATCTCCACCATGTTCTCCCAATACACCGCCATCCCTAGTTTCCTCTCCAACTTATTTAGCACTTCCTCGTTCATCCTCCACCTCACACCTCTCGCACACTCCAGTTTCTCTTTTCCCAATCTTGTGGAGGTACCCTACACTCGACTCATGTCCAGTGAGCACCTCTGCAAATACGTAGTTCACCTCCCAAAGTTCCGGTCCATCCAATATCTCCTACTCCTAATCGCTCCTTTTAGCGAGCCCTCATACACCTCCCACCTTCTCTTCATTTCCTCCTCCATCCTTTCCTGTACTTCCTCTCTGGTCGCACCCCTCCAGCGTTTATTCTTGGCGCTATCCATCACGTCTAAGGTAGGACCTTGCCAGCACCGCTGCTGCCAGGCCACCTTCTGACCTGTACCTCTGCGCCACCTTCAGTAGTATCCCTCTCTGCACCCGCAGAAGTGGCCTAGCCCTCGCATTCACGCATGCTTGTTTACCCCACACCTCCGGACCGTCCTATCAATTACCCTCCTCTTCCACTCTCCCGGCCCTTCCACATTACACATCAATCTCTCCAGTCATGCTGCCCTCACTTTTCCCTTCTCTGTAATATTAAGTTGGCATTGCAAAAATCACTAATTCCTCTACTAACTGCTTTATTTATATTTTAACCATAATAAATTCATAACTCCCATAAGCATATAACTCATAACTCCCATATAAGAATTTGAAATACTTGTATTGGCAACCAGCACACACTTTCTGGTTCCTGTGTACCTATAGAGCTATAATAATTCAATTAAATTCTGTTAGTTGATATGTTCACCAAGTCAGATATTGTTTTGATTATTGAATTGCTTTGTGGTTTGTGCATTTGATATTTCAGCCTCTTCCAGCTCTGCCAACTAGGCCAAATCGGCAAGTCCATTTGCAAATATCACGATTTAATACTTTCAATATAAATCTAACATCGAATTTCGTTCTAAATGATTGTTTATGCTTGCTAACACCACTCTTCGTATTTCGTTCGGTATACTTATGCGCAATACATTTGTCCACTGAGAATACTGCGAAAATTAGTTATTTTCGCATTCGAAATTATGGACGCATGCGAGAATTGCACTTCTTGCATTTTTCTGGAAAACGCACCTTTTTCCAGTTATGGAAAGTTGTGAACTAAAAAATTATCTCTTAACTTCTTCTGAATCAAGCGTTTAAAACATTCAGTCTAGTGTGGGGTCAAAATACCAAGCCATGTGAGCTGAACCCCACGGAGCTCTTGGCCATGCCTTTCACAGCAACTGACCTTCAAGTACATTCTACCAACTGTGGAAGAAAAGGAAATAATCCCCGTACTTGTGACAGAGATGAGTTTGTTCAATCGACCAAAGACTCGTTGAGAGTCTATGACAGCATGTACCAAGATTCCGCCATTGTGTGTAGGGTGGATTCTGCAATTTCTGATGACGCTTATTTGACTGAAAATAGGAAGTAAGCTGATGTCCCTGATGCAGTTCAAAATAAACAAAATTCTGCTGGTAGTTCTCAAAGTTTTCCCAAAGCTTTAGCTGATGATAATCAACAACCTTGCTGTAGTTGGCGGACTATAGGTGAAACTATACCAGAAAAACAAAACGGACTACCTGCTCCTGTAGGAACCAATCAAACTACTCCTGTGAAATGTACCCCTGGACAAATACTGGATATCATATCGCCTGTTCCAGTTGTTTCGGCTGACGTCGATTCCGTCCGACGAAGGAGCAAGCAGCTGGAAAAAATATTAACTACAGAAACGACAATTGAAGAGAAAAAGAAAAAATCGACAAGGAAAGAATATTAATAAAAAGGAACCAGTTTTGAAGAAATCAAAATCAATCAAAAGAAAACCTAACAAAGCTTCCAACTCATCTTCGGGCGAGGATTTAGAAGCACCGACATTGGATGGCTCTTCAGATGATATGGACGACGGTGACGAATCTTGCACTGGTTGTGGTGAGGTGTATTCCCAAACCACAAAATCTGACGACTGGTTCGAATGCTTACGTTGTTCCAAATGGTTCACGATTCCTGCTCCAAGTTTGTTAACTTTTGACACGAATGTGCAAAACAAAGTGACTTGTTGGCGAAAATACCTTTTTTTCTAAAGACGTCAAAAAATAATAGTTCAATACTATTAAACGCTTTACAAAATTAGAAAAATAAATTTCCAAAGAGCAGACCGTCCACTAAGAAGCAACAACTACTTCTCGGGCTATATGCCCCGACAGACATTGAATTACACTTCTAAAGTAAACGGGGTTGGTATATCTGTTAAGATAGAACCAACCATTCTGGTTTGCGATCAGAAGGAATAACATCACTTGTGGACCGGTTTCGGCGTTTTTGCGCCTCATCAGCACAAGGTAGATGCCACTCGTCCAAGAGCTCTGAGAGCATAATCCTGGACTAAAGACTACGTTGATACCACACTAATACATTAGCCTTAGTAAAGGAAATGTTAAGAGTGCGATATCGGCGACATCTCTACATCTAATCACAAACCAAAATTCTATATCGACAAAAAACCATCTCGGTTTTGTAGGTATTTACTTAATTACAGTTACCTGTAAATAATTGTCATATAAGTAAAGCGTGATCTAAAGACGTCAAAAAATAATAGTTCAATACTATTAAACGCTTTACAAAATTAGAAAAATAAATTTCCAAAGAGCAGACCGTCCACTATTATTTTTTGACGTCTTTAGATCACGCTTTACTTATATGACAATTATTTACAGGTAACTGTAATTAAGTAAATACCTTTTTTTCTAGTTGCGCCATATCACCTCAGCACTGTGGGGGAGATGGCGTTGGTGAACTATTTTAATTTTTTCCATAAATTGTTCCTAACACAATAAAGTTTATTCTTGAAAAGAAACGCCAATTCTAATTCGACGCATAAAAATATCAAAATGAAATTTCACAAGCTGGGCCGTCTATCCTCTAATTACTCTATTGTCGAATTTGAATTTTGACAGGCACCGCTAATTCTAACTGATCTGCGATACAAGCGAATGAGTATTTTGTGTTTCCCATGCAAATTTGAAAAGTCAATGAAACTTCAATGTGTACAGTTCAATTCTAACATTTCAATTATCATAATCGTGTTTATATAATTTTTGACTTTTTTTATTTTTCCATAAAAGTGATACCTTCAGAATTATGTGGGGTGGATATTTTCCATTGAAATGCTCTGAAGTATATACTTCTGGTTTAATTCCAGTGTTCAATCTATCATTTAAATATTAAATGACGGGTTGGGTTTTAATTACTCAAAGAACTATATGATCAACTAAAATTTTATCTGTTTTCTGCATTATGTTTTAAAATGCCATAATGACCATTTTTTTCCATTATCTATTGTACTTATATAAAAATAAGTTCAATGGTTAATGATGCAATTGTTTTTGATATTCGTTTTGTTTTCATTTCTAAATGCCTCACCTAGATTCCTCAAACATTCTTAAAGAAAAAGCATATTTCTGTGACAGTTCAAGAATTAAGGGTGAGAGATCTGGATAATATCATGTCGTACTTATAGAATTATTACCCCAGGTCAAAATTATGGACTACAACTGAATTTATGTTGAAATATCCTCCTGTATATACTTAAAGTAATTTATTAGATACAGACGACTGAGAGTGCTGAAGACATAAAAGGATACTGAAAAGATATTTCGAAAATCCGAGAAAAATATATTATTGAATTTCACACAAGGTGCATCTGAAGTTACGACTGTGTGTGACGTTTCTGGAATAGGAGTTTGAGGAAGGAGATGAACAAAAGTGTGAAGGGTTTTGAATGTGCATTTTATAACTAACAAGAACCTGCATAATTTGCAGTTAACCTGCATTTCCTTTACGCTATAAATTCAACCGTTCGTAATGTCTTTTCTAAATAATAAGAAGGTGTTTCACATTAAAGAATATCCTTTTCGAAACGACGTGTACTTTTTTAAAAACAAAATCGTTTCATTCCTTCCGTTTGTCCATGTAGGGCAAGTGCAAATATTATAATAGTACAACACTGCTTTTATATGTCATCCCTTTTATCGTACCTGATCCTGAACCCACTTTCCTTGCAATCTGTTCAGCCTCAGTTATATTCAAATTCTTCATAATTTCCGCTGGCAATATCTCGTAAAAATGTATCGCTAAGAAGCAGCGTAACAAAAAGATTTCTCTAAAAAATCTTGTGGTGAATTTGAAAATGAATAATTGATTCCACTTATGAATGAAATTGTACCCTTGGGTGTTAAGGTGTAATGTTTAATTATTGTTAATGAAATTGGACCATTCTTTATTGTTTTTTGCCATGGTGTTGCCTGCTGACCAGGTTTTATTCCATTTCGTCTACAATCACATCATTCCATGTTTTCTTTGGTCAGCCTCTCGTCTATTTTTGGATTGATATTGCTCCCCATATCCTCTTGACTTGTCTATTGTTGTTCAGTCTTGCCAAATGACCGAAGCATCTTAATTATTGTCTTTCTATACTAATCGAATATCGATCCCATTTCAAGATCATCTCTTTTTGTTATTCCCTTTATACCCCTTATAAATTTCATTTCGACGGCTTCATTCCTTCATATATTTGGGTTGTGCTTATCAGCCCAGGCACTTGAACTGAATCTTTGTAACATTTCCCATGTTATCTACTTCCATTCCAGAAGCTTCGTGTCTTCTATAAGGGCCACTAGTTTCACTGGAGGGATTTTCAGTAGTTGTGATGGTTGTATAAATTCCTCTACAAAGTGCTTCTGTCCTGTACCTGTGAGTTCTCGCAGAAGCAGAGTATGTGTTTCCTCATCAATTTCACATTTTCTGCACATAGGTTCACTAATTTTTCCCATTTTGTACAGATGTTTCGTCAAGATGAAGTGTCCTGTCATCAGGTCAGTAACTGTCTTCTAATGTCTCTTACCCAGTTTCAGTAGCCTTGTTGAGAGTTCCTTGTCTACCTTGTTCAGTGAACTCTTTGTATGAAAGTGCCCTTGTGTCATCCTCCATTTGAACTGGTGTTCTCTATCTAGCCAGTTCCCGATTTTCCCTCTCCGGATCTATGGAGTCTCCTTTAGAGCCTCCTTTAGCTAACTGATCCGCCCGCCAGTTCATTCATTCCCCTCATGTGCCCTAGGTACTTTTATACCAGCCCCGGTGCCATGGTTTGTTTGGAGCCATCGATGAACCAGATGATTTCTCCAGAATTACCTGGGTGCATCACCTGTTCCCTAGATAGGATATTGATATTCACTCGCTCAGTGAATATATTCTCTGTTGTCATGCTATCAAAGCTCATGTAAAATATGGGTTCGTCTAGTTATGTCCCAGTTGTATCAGTGTGTCCTTTTCGAACATTGTTCGGGGACCATGAGTCACCCTTATAAAAAGTTCTAGAGGAGGAAGTCCAATAACGGCTTCCATTGATGCCGTCCCCGTGCTGTTCATTTCCTCGGTAATACCAAGAAGGGCTTGTCTCTGGATTGAAGTTAATATATCAACTGCAGAGGACACTTCTATCCTCCTCCTCCGGACTATTGTTCCATAGGTGATCGTTGGCCCAATCACAGTTATGTATAGCCAGTGAACCACCTCAGGTCGTATTCCTCAGGTTTTGCCCACAACTCTTCTGCATAGCCAGAAAAGCCTAGTCGCCCGGGTAGTAATTTTTTCTAGGTGTGCCTTCCAATTCAGTTTGGAATAAAGGGTCACTCCCAGATATTTAACTTATTTGGATATTTCTAGTTCTTCTCCGAACAACAGTACTTCACCCTACGGGAGAACTCTTCTATTCTTAAAAGCAACTAGTTTGGTTCTTTTTGGATTAACTGAAAGGTCCTCTTCAAGGCACCATTCCTCCTCAATTCGCAGTGCTTCCTGTAAGACATTCATAACCACCACTAGGAATTTCCCATTGGTGACAATCACTATGTCGTCCGCAGAGCCCTGCGTCCATATGTCTTGATAATTGAACCTACAGATCAAGTCATCCACAACTAGGTTCCACGAAAGTGGTGAAGTACTCCACCTTGAGGACATCCTTTAGTTGTCCTAACGGTGTATGTTTTATCATGCACATATGCTGATATTCTCCTATGCACGAGCATGGATCCTATCTATTTGCATGTGGTACTGTTAATCTCTCTTTTTTTGAGGGATATGATCATTGATGTCATCGATGTGTTATCAAAAGCACCTTCGATGTCTTGAAAAGCTGCAAGGGCCACTTTCATAAGATTCAGGCTCCTTTCGAGACCTGAGACCAAATTATGCAGGGCAGCTACACCTGATTTCCCTGCTTGATAAGCCCATTGTACTCGTAGTTTATGTAGAGGGATGATCTTGAGCGCTCCTTCTTGTAAGTACTTGTAAGACTTTTTCCATGGTTTTCACCATGAATGATGTCAGACTGATTGGTCAGTAGGATTTAGCCTGGGTGTACGTTTCTGTTCATGGTTTAGGAAAAAACACCACCTTTGACTCTCTCCATGCAATTGGTATATACCCTAGAGCATGGCTGCTTCGAAGTATCAGAACTAAAGGACCCATTATGATGACTAGTCCCTCTTGCAGAAGCTTGGGGAATATGCCATCTGGTCCTGGAGTTTTGTAAGTGTCAAATGAGTTTACAGCCTATCTGATAAGATGGGGTCTGAATAACGATATCTTGTATTTCACTTTTCTGTCGGTTAGATATTGTCCAGCTTTCACATCCATATGTAAGTATAGGTTTGACGACTGTTTTATATACTGTCAGCTTGGTTTTCTTGGATATCTCTTTTTTCCAAATAAATGTTCTATTCCGTGTATAATACAACTTTATTACGCTCTCTACCCTATTGTTTGTTTCTGCTTCATTTTTTTCTTCCTCGCTTTTGGCGCAAACAATTAAGTCATCTGCAAATTCCATTTCTGTTATATAGATTGGTTCCAAGTTTCTGTATCCAATTAGAAGTTTCTTGATAGTGGGTTTTATTTCCTTGATAACGTTATCTAGAACTACGTTGAACAATGTTGGACTTAATACTCCACCCTGTCTTACACCTTCATTAGTTATGAATTCTTCTGATTCTCTGTTATTTGTTCTGACGTAGTTTTTTGTTCGTTGATATATACTTTCAATGCTATTTCGCAATCTGGCGTTAACTCCCCTTCTTTTCAAACTGCTCCATATCGTTTTTCTAGGTGCGCTGTCAAAGGCTTTTTCTAAGTCTATAAAGGTCATATATATTTGATTTCTGTGATTTTTCTCGATAATATGTTTAATTGCAAATATGTGATCTTCTAGTTGGAAATTTATGTGGTCGTTCCACTCGGTTTCCGATTCTTCACAGCTATCTATCATTTCGGTTTCCCTTAAAGCCTTTATATTTAGTGTTTCTTCGAAATGTTCTTTCCACCGTGCTATTATCTTCTTTAATTCTGTCAATATTTTCCCTTGCTTCGTAGCTATATTGGTGAAATTATGTTGCTTGCCTGATCTGAGTGTTTTTATTGTCTTGTGAAACAATTTTTGTTTGCTGTAGCTGACTCTTTCCATTTTTGCCCCGAATTATTCCCAGGATTTTTGTTTTGCTCTGTTAACTGTCTCTTTTACTTTTTGCCTCTGGGTCGCGTATACCTTGTAAGTATCGGAATTTCAGTTGTCCAAGTATTTATGCCATAATTGCATTTTCATTTTAATTTCCGATTTAATTTCCTCGCTCCACCAATTTGTCTTTGTCTATAATTGTAGTTTGTATCAGTTGCTGTTTTTATTATGACATCTATAAAATATTTCCACAGATTTTCTAGGTCTAAGTTTCCAATATTGTTATATTGCATTTGGAACTCCTTTTCTGTTTGGGCTTCAAATTGTTTAGCTGTTTCTTCTTTCCCTAGCTTAAAAGTTTTTATTGTAGTTTTGCGTATGACACTTTTCTCGGCTATCCTCGTTTTCTATCTTTATGGCTAAAATATGTGTTAGTTATATTAAGTTCCTTCGTCTAGCAAAAATCAATTAATATTCGCCCATTTCTTGTGCCTTCTCCTTGCATTCCAATTGTTTGTCTTGATTATTCGTCTCTTTTTCCAACTCTACTGTTAAGGTCCCCAATTATTAATAATCTTCCTGTTGCATGTTCAATTGTTTCTGTTAATTGCTCCCAAAATTCGTTTTTTTTTTCTTGTGTTTTTTCGTCATCTCCAGGGCCATGCACTACTACTATTGTTGTCTTTCACTGTTCCTCCATGTTGATTTCGATTCTTAAAATGTTTTTGCTAATCCCTGTCCAGTTTCTTATTTATGTAATTTTGGAGTGTAAGTTTCAATATACACCCAACTCCTTCTCTTGCTCTTCGGTTATGATCGACTCCGCTGTATATAAATATGTTTCCTCCATTCAATGTTTTTTCGCCATTTCCTTCCATTTTGTTTCTGTAATTCCTAAGATATCCAAATTTGGTTTGTTAAATTTTTCCTCTGACTCTTGCTCTTTACCTGCAATACATTCCAAGTTCCTATTTTCCAAACCATCCCATCTATTTTTTTTCCTTAGTATTGCTGCTTCATTACCTTTTTCGTTATAATTATGCTTATTTGTATCTTTCTTGACTAGTTTTTTGTCATTCTCAAACTTTTTGATATTTGTCTCGTTTCTGCGAGGTAATTTGGAGACCGGCCAATCGTTGTTCTTTTCAAAGATATTTGTGATGTGTCCGTGTTATTTAGTTCTTCAAAATTGTATGTCTTATTGTTGATTATTAAAGTATTATATCTTAAACAAGCACTATTTCCCCTAGCTCTAGCATATTTCATTAATGGTATTGATAATCAGTTGCGAGTTAACACCTTCAATATTCAACATGGTATGAAACACGACCATAGGTCACCTTCTGGTGTTTCGCGCCACGTTATAGGTTGCGCATAACTTATCGAGATTATCAACTCCTCCCTTGGTATGATTGTAATATGTTATTATCTCCGGCTTGGATTTTTCAGCAGTATTTCCATCTATTTTATCATCGTGGTGTAAACTGGATATCAAAATTACGTTTTGATATTTTTTCGGAACATATAACACCATTGTGAGATTTTCCTGGAATCCAAACAGAGAGGAATATTATGGTCGCGTTTTAGTGATATGGGCTCTATAAATCGTGAAACGATGCTCCATGGATCATTGTTCTGTTGGTATAGGCGATCTGGCTGTTTCCTACATAAACTTCCAAATTATTGCAGCATCCACCAGGACGAATATCTTTACCCCATATTTATTCGGCTTACTCGGTAGGTACTGCTTAAATGCACACCAACCTCTGGAAGCTTCAAGTTTCTCATTTATGGTTGTATTTGCACCTACCGTATAAGCATTTTTGCAGTTGTCGACAAAAGAATCAAATAATTCTCTGAGTTTAGTAGAAATCGGAATCGTTGCTCGGACATAGTACCCAGAATCTTTCAATTCCAGTACCTTTTCTTTCTCACATCTCTTTTGTATTGAGTCGACTGCTTTTGAGGGTACCACCTAGATACAATAATCCAAGTAACGTGTTCATTTCAATCAAATCAGTCAGCCTAGTTGCTCTGACCCTCTTGTAATTTGAGGCGATTCTAGAGATATAGAAATTCGTACTATCGACTATGTTCTGTAACATGTCATCATTTTTTGCATAATTTTTCACTCCAGGAAGGCGCACAATTATATTTTCTTGTCTGTCTTGCTTCTCATTGCACGACATAGGACTTTTGGGAAGGCTAGTGAACTCGTGAAACGTGAAACGCGATAACTCATTCAAGCGACTGTGCGCAATCTCTCTTGCCGCACTGAGCTGAGTGAAAAATTGTCAAAAATGGTCATAAATTGTCAAAATCTTTAAAAAATGGTTAATAATTGCCAAATATGTTAAAATTTTTGAAAAGATGTCAAAAAATTGGAAGAATGATCAAAAATTGTAAAAACTGTCAAAATTTTGAAAAAATGGTTAATAATTGCCAAATATTTTCAAAAATGGTCAAAAATTATCAAAAACTCTTAAAAATGGTCAATAATTGTAAAAAATTTTGAAAAACGTTTAAAATTTTTGAAAAATTGTCAAAAATGGTCAATTATTGTCAAAGACGGTCAATAATTGTCAAAACCAATAAAATTTCGTCAAAAATTGTCAAAAATGGTCCAAAAGGATCAATAATTGTTAAAATTTTGAAGAATGGTCATAAATTTTGAAAAAATGATCCATAATGGCCAAATATGTTAAAACTTTTGAAAATTTGTCAATAATTGTCAAAGACGGTCAATAATTGTCAAAATTCGTCAAAAATGGTCAATAATTGTTAAAATTTTTGAAAAATTGTCAAAAATTTTTAAATATCGTCAAAAATTGTCAAGAATTTTGAAACATCGTCAAAAATTGTCAAAAACAGTCAATATTTTGAAAAAAGGGTTAATAATTGCCAAATATTTCCAAAAATTGTCAAAAATTTGGAAAATTGGTTGACCCTCTTGTAATTTGAGGCGATTCTAGAGATATAGAAATTCGTACTATCGACTATGTTCTGTAACATGTCATCATTTTTTGCATAATTTTTCACTCCAGGAAGGCGCACAATTATATTTTCTTGTCTGTCTTGCTTCTCATTGCACGACATAGGACTTTTGGGAAGGCTAGTGAACTCGTGAAACGTGAAACGCGATAACTCATTCAAGCGACTGTGCGCAATCTCTCTTGCCGCACTGAGCTGAGTGAAAAATTGTAAAAAATGGTCATAAATTGTCAAAATCTTTAAAAAATGGTTAATAATTGCCAAATATGTTAAAATTTTTGAAAAGATGTCAAAAAATTGGAAGAATGATCAAAAATTGTAAAAACTGTCAAAATTTTGAAAAAATGGTTAATAATTGCCAAATATTTTCAAAAATGGTCAAAAATTATCAAAAACTCTCAAAAATGGTCAATAATTGTAAAAAATTTTGAAAAACGTTCAAAATTTTTGAAAAATTGTCAAAAATGGTCAATTATTGTCAAAGACGGTCAATAATTGTCAAAACCAATAAAATTTCGTCAAAAATTGTCAAAAATGGTCCAAAAGGATCAATAATTGTTAAAATTTTGAAGAATGGTCATAAATTTTGAAAAAATGATCCATAATGGCCAAATATGTTAAAACTTTTGAAAATTTGTCAATAATTGTCAAAGACGGTCAATAATTGTCAAAATTCGTCAAAAATGGTCAATAATTGTTAAAATTTTTGAAAAATTGTCAAAAATTTTTAAATATCGTCAAAAATTGTCAAGAATTTTGAAACATCGTCAAAAATTGTCAAAAACAGTCAATATTTTGAAAAAAGGGTTAATAATTGCCAAATATTTCCAAAAATTGTCAAAAATTTGGAAAATTGGTCAATAATTATAAAAAACTGTCAAAAATGGTCAATAATTATTAAAACTTGTAGAAATTTTTGAAAAATGGTCAACATTTTCGAAAAATTGTCAAAAATGGTCAATAATTGTCAGAACATGTCAAAAATGCCCAAAAATTGTCAAAAATGGTCAATAATTTTTAAAATTTGGAAAAATGGTCTAATATGGTAAAAATTTTTGAAACATAGTCAAAAATGATCAATAATTGTCAAAAATGATCAATAATTATTAAAATTTGGAAAAATTGTCAGAAAATGTCAAAATTATGAATAAATGGTCAATAATTGCCAAATATGTTAAAATTTTCTAAAAATTGTCAAAAATGGTCAATAATTGTCAAAGACGGTAAATAATTGTCAAAATTCGTCAAAAACTGTCAAAAATTGTCAACATTTTTGAAAAATGGTGAAAAATTCACGAAAAATGGTCATTCTATTGTGCATAAGAAGCAAGCTTCTGTCGGCGGTCCAACGAGCACTCATCTTTTTTCGTTTTCTTGATACTCTCCCGGTGTTTTAATTTCATCTATTTCTTCGTTTTTGATATCTGTCCCTATTTTACCAACTATGGATATTACGATCTCCTGCGTTTCTTTTCTGGTTTAGTTCATTTTGTCCTCAACTTCGCTGATTATTATATTTTTTCTTTCATTTTCTCTCTCCGACGTTGTAATCTTATGGTCTTGTTTTGTAACGTGTCCCTTGGATTTCTCATTTTCATTCAACACAATTTCTAACTTATCGTACATTGTATTTAATTTCTCACTTATTTCTGCAAACATACCAGTAATTTGTACTTACAGATTCCATTTTTCGAATTGAGAAACGAATCAATCCCACCTCAATGGTTCAGAGGATTATTTCCTATCAATTCGTGTTCCAATGGTTAATTAACTTTTAGACACAATCTGACAATACTCAGCTGCGGCTCTTCCATCACGTTATTGGGTCAATGACCTCCCATTGAAAAATAATTTATTGAAATAAAATATACCCACTATACATACAGTATAGTATTCCTCTTATATAAAATTCACCCAAAACGTTTCAAGACCCCCATGTAAACGTTATTCCGCATCAAGCATCAAGTACTCGGCGAAAACCAAAATTGGAAAGCGGGCTGGTGTCCACCGACGACCTCAAGGTGTTATATGGGAACGGAATTTGCCGAACGCTGACGATCTTCGCGGCGTGAGAGAAACACGCCCGAAGTTTACATGTCATGGGCCAAAAGCCCGGTTTAATATCGACGATGAATCGAGTTACGTCGGCTGATTATTACACGCTTAGAAAAGATATGAGTAGGGGGGTTGGCAGGCCGCGCTATATTTTGATTTAAAGGAGAGCATTTGGAGCGAAATAATGAGAATAGTGAGCTGTCTTTTGACGTAATAAGTTGTTGCAAATAAAAAAGATCGAAGGCTTCACTTAAATTTTAAAAATATTTAGACTAATTATTATTTAATTTAAGTTTGTCATATTTAATATTTATAGAAATTAATAAAATATGATTGTTTATTAAGAGTCCATTATTTTTATATAAAACAAGCGTGGCCCGAAAAAATTTTTAGCCTCCGGGGCTTTGGAAAGGAACTTCAAAAATGTTGCTTTTTTAACGATTTTAACGACTTCTGGGCAGAAATTGGGCGTGGTTTTTTGAAAAATTTCCGCCTACGGACGATAGGCCTCCGAAGGGCTGGTCAGTAGCGTTCTATATTTTAAGATTTTGCCCACATCCCCCATGACCTCCCTATCAAATTAAACACGAGTCGCCACTGGCAATACTGTATTAGATTCAACCTGAATTCATTTCTTATCGGCCTTAATGATTGTATTTAGACTTATGTTTTGGTTTCTGCTCCAGAGAATAGGAAACAAAGGATAGCTATTCTAATAGGCCTGTCTTAGGAAGTCACAACTTTTCTCACTGAAGTGATGGTGATTTACCATTGCCAAGCTTCACTGAACTGAAGACACTTGATTCCATAGATATCAATTCTTGCTAGTATGGGATTCCGTACGTGCTTTGAACACATTCGGAGATCGAAATAAAGTCACGGCTGCCAGGGTAACATGGCTCGAGTGTCATAACGGCAACAAGAAGGTGGATGAAATGACCAGACAAGAAACATCCATGCGATTTATTGGATCGGAACTCTTCTGCGGTGTCGCAGAATCATCGACAATGAACAAGAAACATAAAAAAGTGAGTGACACACTAATCGTTGAAGTTTTGGGAAATTTCACCAGTACAGACATAGGTGAGAGAGTTCATTAGAGGACATTCGCCAAAATTCACGGCTTCACGGCAGAACTACTAGGCAAATATGGGAATCATATCTTAGCTGTAGTAGGTGTGCTAACAGGGACACCGTAAGCCTAAGAGGCACGCAAAGCTGATGGGACTGAAGCTATGTGCAGGAGATTACATGAAAGGCTGAGTCTCGAGTCTAGATTCAGAGGTCTAGAATAGATCTGGAAAGGTCGCAGTGGAACAGGTTAATGAGCCACCTTATCAAATCTAACCCGATCTAAGTAAACTAAATCATTAACAACAATCTTATACAAGATACGAGCACCAAAAGATCAATTTGCACATTCGAGATAGATGGTACGAATATTTCGGCAAACTTCAAAATACACGTTTCTCATCTTTCTCCATCTCCATCTTTGAGCAATATTTTTTCTCTCATTTCAGTAGTTCAATTATGGTTAGTTATCAATTGATTCAATGAGTTTGAATGTCAAGATTAAATTAATTGCCGAGCTGAATTCGCTGCTCCTCTATAACCACTAAAAAATCTTATTATTCTGAGTTGTTGGTAGCAGTACTCATATCTCAGCTCTGGATTTTTACAGCTGTAGGTTGAAAATTGTTTTGATTATGTGGTAATTGAACATTTAATCGTCGACTTTACTCCAGAGTATAATATGGGTGTATTATTATTTAAATCAAACAATGTTCTGTATGAAAGACAAAACCATAATCACAAGAGAATTAGCAATTTCACAAACGAATAAATCGCTGAAGTGATAAGACGAGTTTCCTGCGAAGTAATGTCGTATTGTTTTCTGAGTTTTCATACGGGATTAGATGCTGCTAACAATAGACTTTATTAATTGTTATGTTCATTGTTCATATAAAATAGTATCTTTGTGTTGGTGGTAAATATTCATCAAAGCTGGAGTTTAACTTAAATTTGTTCTCTTGAACAATATGTCATTTGAATAAATAGATTTGTTTTTAATAAATTAATACATCCATTGTGGTGTCAATGATTTTCCAACTGTTCCTCAGTTATTCTATGTAGGAGTAGTTTTTCTATAAGTTTGGACATTGTTGGTAACAGGCTTATTGGACGGTAAGATGAGACGTTGGTTGGGTCTTTTCCTGGTTTGCCAATCAATATGATTTGTGCAACTTTGAATGAATTTGGACAAAATCCGAGTCTTATGATTGCGTTGTAAATATATGTTAGCATGATTACTCCTTTTATTGGTAATTCTTTCAGCATTTTGGTGGTTATTAGGTCGATACCCGGTGCTTTTTTCTGGTTTAGTAATTTTATCTCATTACGTACTTCTTTTGGAGTCATTGCTTTCATGGGACGTCTTGTGTTTATTGGATTTGATAAGATTTTTTCTAATTCTTGACCTAGTTCGTGACTTAGTGGTTGGAAGACTGTAGTCAGGTGATCTGCAAATAAACTTGCTTTTTACTTGTCGCTTCTAGCCCATGGTTCGTGTTCGTTTTTTCGTACAGGAGGGACTGATATCTTGGGTTTTTTTGAATTTTTTACTGACTTCCAGATGTAATTATCTGTTCTTGTTAGTTTAGAACCGTGTTCTTCGAATTGTGCATCCCTTATTTCTTTGAGTTTTGTCTTTAATTTGTAACTAAGTCGATTATAGAAGGAGTGGGGATCCTTTGCCATCTTGCCCGGGCTTGTCTCTTTTCTGCTATTAGTCTCTTGATTTCGAGTGGGACGTCTTTGTTTTCTTTTTTCTGTTTCGTGTTTGGTGTAGCAGTTTGAGCTGCTAGCTGAAGTTGTGAGCTAAATAGTTCTGTTGCCCTTTCGATTTCTTCTGGTTCTTTAAGCCTTATCTTTAAATCCACTGCATCATTAATTTCGTTACGGTATACTGCATGATGTGTGTGATAAACTTTATAATAGGGTAATTTAAAGTACGTCTTATTTGTGAAATGTGTCTTGCTTACAAGTAGTATATCTATTTGGTTTTGTATTAAAAATAGTTTCACTTCTTCTTCATGCTGTTCTAGGCCATTGGCGTTACATTGCGCTATTCTAAGGAACTTGGCCATTAGGAAACCAGTTCATTGAGTAATGTTGTTAGCATGTTTAGAACCTTCTTATTTTGCTGGATTAGTTGGTTGAACATGACTTCAGATTCGTTGAGAAACTGTGTTAGTGCATTTATATCTTCTGTTGATCCAGTGGTGTTTTGGGAGTTATTGCTGGCTGCTTCTGCATAAGATTTGCTTGGAATTCTTTGGTTGTTTGTTTTCTGCAGAGGTGTATGTATTTGATCAGCATTTGGAGGTATGTTCTTCATGTATCTTGGATTGCTTGTGTTGCTATTGTTGATCAGTTTATGGTAATGTTCGCATCCTTCATAATTGGCAGGGTGTTATCCGCCGCACAGAGCACATTTGGCTGGTGTGTCCCTTGTTTTCTTTCAACTTGTAGTGTTGTGACCTTGTCCACATTTTACGCATACGAATGGTTTGTTGCAGTATGTTTTTGAGTGGGCGTATTGCTGTCATCTCTGCACTGTACTATGTTGTTTTTGTTTTTGTGTGGTGGTTCAATTTTAATGTTTGTGTTTTGCAGTTTTTCAATTTTGTATACATCTTTATTGTTTTTTGCTGGTTCCAGGTCTACGAAAAACAGATTTATCGATTCTTTGGTAGTTTTTTGTCTGGCATTTATCACATTTTGACTTTGTGCCCTAGTTTGTTTAGCTCTTCCTCTATTTCTTTCGTGTTAAAGGAGTGATGCAAATATTTAATTACGACTCTGTAGGCCCGTTTTTCTTTGAGTTGGTAGGTGTGATGTATTACGTTTTAAGCTTTTAAGTAATTGAATAGTTTCCTATAAATGTCTGTGGTGTTACAACTTATTCTGACAACATTGTTGGCCAGGCTTTTTGTGGTATACTCTTCTTGTTCTAAACAGTCCCATATCTGCTCGGTCATTTGTCTGTACTTGATTACTCCATATACGTAGATAGGAGGGGGTTTACTTGTTTGTACATCGGACTTGCTTTTGTTTGTAGCTGAATTTTCTTCTATTGACAGAGAACTGTACCTGTTGTTTGTTGTAGTGGTATTGATTTCCGTTCTGTCGCTGGTTCTTGCTGTCTTTTTCCTTTTTGTGCTTCTGATTTGCTGTCATGGTATTTTACGTGTGATCTCCTCTTCATTACATTCTTCTTCACTAGTTGACGACATTTGTACTAGTTGCTGACTGTTGTATTCGTGTAGTGCACTATTATTGGATGCAGATGGTTGTGGATTGAAGGGTGCTTGTTGCATTGGTATCAAAGGACTATATGCTGTTTGTTGTGGCATTTGCCCAATGTAGCAATTTTGGTTTGACGGTATGGTTTGTTGTTGTGAGTTTTGTAATGTTGGTATAAAACTATTTTGGTACGCAACTGGAGTATTAGGATAAATGGTTCTGGTGTTTGGCTGGTAATCCACTTTACACTTATTACTAATTAAAAAAAACTAATTTCAATGCTTTCACTTCACTTTATCACTCCAGTTTTTTATTTTAAACATTTTGTCTTTATTGGCCTTAATGTTTTGCTTGATAGCAATTCAATTGTTATCATCAGAGTTCCACAGCGCTTCGGATAATTTAACGATACCTCTTCACGCTACGAAAGTCGGTTGAGTACTATATCAATTAGATGAAATAATATTTACCTTATGGACATCTTGCTGTCATTTGAATTATTTTCAAACTGAATATTTTTAATTATAAAACTTGTTTTATTCTTTTGTGCAAATGTTTGAGAACTTTTTCTGTTGCAGAATAATCTTTTTAACCCTAAATTGGCACCATTAGAAAAAAAAGTGAGCGTTCATCGGACCACCGACAGAAGCTTGCTTCTTATGCACAATAGAATGCGAAGTTGGGAAAACCATCAATTAAAACACGCGCAATAGAATGCGATGTTGGGAATTAGATTAGGCCCAGTACGTTCTACTAAGTTTTATTTTACTGACCATTTTTTCAAAATTTTTGACAATTATTGACCATTTTTTCAAAATTTCTGTCAATTTTTTCAAATTTTAACAATTATTGACCATTTTTGAAATTATTGACCAATTTCGACAGTTTTGACAATTATTGATCATTTTTAACAATTTTTCAGAAATTTTGACCATTTTAGACCATTTTTGACAATTTTTGAGAGGTTCTGACAATTATTGACTATTTTTGACAATTTTTTAAAAATTTTGACAATTTTTAACAATTATTTTTGACAGTTTTTCATAATTATTGACCATTTTTTCAAAATTTTGACAATTATTGACCATTTTTGACCACTTTGAAAAAATTTGACAATCATTGACCATTTTTTTAAATATTTAACAATTTTTGACCATTTTTCAGAATTTTTGCCAGTTTTTGACAATTTTTGCCAGTTTTTGAAAGTTTTTGAAAGTTTTTGACAATTTTTGACAATTTTTGACAATTTTTGACAATTTTTGACAATTTTTGACGATTTTTGACGATTTTTGACCATTTTTGATTGGTTTTGACAATTTGACCGTCTTTGACAATTATTGACCATTTTTGATAATTTTTCCAAAATTTGAAACATTTTCCAAAATTTTTGACCATTTTTTCAAAAATTTTACAAATATTGACCATTTTTGACAATTTTAGACAATTATTGACCATTTTTCCAAATTTTTGACAATTTTTGAACATATTTGGCAATTATGAAGCATTTTTTCAATATTTTGACAGTTTTTGACAATTTTTGACAATTATTGACCATTTTTCCAAATTTTTGACAATTTTTCAAAAATTTTAACATATCTCTGTCTCTCCCTCTGTCTGTCTTCCGACCGTTTGGGAATCCCTCGTGCCGGCGTGTATGAGAGAGAGAGAGCGAGAGAGAGGCGTGCCGCTGTGTAGCCTACGAAAGAGAGAAGAAGAAGGCGGCTGAAGAAGAGAGGAAGAGAGGGGAGCCGAGGGCGGCCGAGAAAGAGACGAAGAATGAGTCATCGCGTGACGAACGCTTTTTCGTAACATCACAGGTTTCACGAGTTCACTAGCCTTCCCAAAAGTCATATGTCGTGCAATAAGAAGCAAGCTTCAAAGACGTGCTCGAAGTAAATTATATGTTCAGAATAACCATGTAAATTCATTTTTTTCAAGCTTAATATTATTATTGGGCATTAAGCAATTGTGTCCCATTTTTCCGAGACTTTTTAAAGCTTCAAAACAAGCATTTTCGTCATTAAATTCATTTCAACCTAAAACATGCCCATGCTGGAAACCTTTCAGTAAATTCAATATTTCATTTATTGCCTTTCTATTGTCTTCAAAAGCTAAATAAACATTATGTGGCTGATGAGATTTCCCCACACATCCCTAATCCGCCTAAGCTTTTAGGTGAGCACACCCTAGGATATTGTTGGAGTCTTCCATCCCTAGAAGACCCACTTGAAACCACGGGTAGCCCAACCCATTGACACACTTGGCATAGCTGAACTATCCTTTCAAGACAGTCCTCCATTTGAAAAGGAAATATAAGTTATGTACCTCAAAGTACAGGTTTCACTTGAACTACTAACCACATTGAGGCAGAAATAAATATTTATGTCTCAATTTTCGATTTCTAATTTCATAATATATGAAAGATGTGGGAGGAACGTGACAGGAAGTTCTTAACATTTTTCTTATCATTATCTTCACTTAAGTTCCACAATGTGTTTCTACCCTTCTGACCGCACAATTCTTCGCTGATGTTTGAAAGACTAACCTAGTCCAACATAAACATGGAGTCAAACCACCCTAGAGGAAAGTCCCATGCCGGGCATTCTCTTCTAATGTGGCAGATCAGCTATCAACACCACGAATCAGAGCCCAAGCACATATTGTGTAACAACCACGACATCAATCATCAGTGAGTTTGTGATGCCTTTTGGCCCAATATAATAATGTAATAATAAATATTTAAAATAGTAATTAAATTCCCTTGATCTCATTTCAACAAAACGTTCGAACATTTCATTATTATATAAATATAAATTAAGAAGGTTATGATGATCCTCCAAGCGCAACACCACCGATTCACAGGAGGCCTTTCCACACCCCTAGTCAACCAACGTATCCAGTGGAGACGCATCCATTACAAGTTAGCTCAAGCAGGTTACAAGTCGCAGAGAAAAATGTGCTAAGAGATCTAAGAAACCTAACTTGATTAGTCTGTATCTCAAAAACTAGAGGTTATAGATGGAACCTAATAGAGGCACAACATTGAAAAAAGTCTGTGTCATAATATAATATTTTTATCTCACTAGCAGCCGTTGGTATCGATCACTTAATTGACTAGCGGGAGGAGGAATATCAATCAAGCAATAACCACCGTTATAACGAATAATGACGTTTGTCAGTGTTGGATTAAAAGATAAAGTAATCACCGATTTCATTAGATCTTTTATTGTCGTAATAGTGCTATAACTAACGTCATTTTGATAATGTACGTCACATAAAATTGGATTGCCAGTTTCAATTGGTTACCTAAATTCTTTCTCCGAAAGTAATATATTTTTCCAGGAAATGTATTTGTTCCGGTTTAATATATTATACTGAAAAGTATTCTGTGGAAATTTTTAAGTCTTTTACAAAAAAAAATAATAATAAGACAACGTTTTGTTTAGATAAAAGGGATGTGAGTGCTCAGAAAATAAATTCATGCAAACCTATAACCTGCAACAGGGGAATTCAATACTTTGTGAAGACGTGGAACAAAAAAAAAGAATAAAGAAATCCTAATATGATTTACTTCACCAAGTGGAAGGTATTCCCAAGACATGTTTGCGTATATATATTGAGTGTCTCGACAAAATGAAAGTATAGAATGAGTTTTTGTAGTTTTTTTGGCGGTTGTCATGTTTAATATGTTTTTTTTGTGAATTATTACCAGTTTAAAAATAACAAAAAACAAATTCATTGTTTGGCATTAAAAGATGTGAAGTTTTCTTGTGAGATGAAATTAGAGTTGTTTCTGTTCAGGACAAAATAATAGCGAAGTTTTTGGCATATTTTGAGCAGCACCTAGTTACCTGATATAAATACTGCTCCTAAGCAGAGGTAGGTGTAGGATCCTAAACTGTAGGAGTGAAATATATATATATATATATATATAATCATATACCCTTATATCCTTAGGTGTCGGGTTGGGAGTGAAATGAAGAAAAGATATTCACAATATTCCAAACGGAAGTGCAGCAATTGACCATTACGTGGAAAAAGTTAGAAGGCAGGAAATAACTTACAATACCATATAGATCGATTCTAAACTAGTATGGGATTGCGTGAAAGCCGCAAACACACTTGGAGACCGTTGCTAGGTCACGGTAGCAAGAGTACCAAAGCCGAGACTCATGAAGGCAACGAAAAAGCGAATGAATTGGCCAGATAAGGCGCATCAATTCCATTTAATTATCCGGAACCCTTCTGCGGTGTTGCAAAATCAACAACGAACACGGCCACAAGAAAGTGGGTAGCATGGAAATCTGTAGAATGGTGAAAAATCTCTCCGGCACAGAAATGGGCGAAAAAGTTCATTAAAGGATATTTGCCAAAAATTTACTACATACCTGATAAGCAAAGATAGGAAAACTGTCAAAGCCATAGTAGGTTTGCTAAGACTAATAGACACGCAAAACTAATTGTGTTGACAGACGAAGTGGTGGATGAACTCCTAGACATGGATATAAATAGTAATTTGGTATTTTCACACAGTTTTTGCACCAAAGAGAAGAAGGAGGCTCTCCAAAGCTTACAAGCTTACCTATATTTTGAATTTTTATCTATACTGAAAGTAGGATCTACTCTGATGAATAGAGTTTATGTTTTGGTAGACAAGGTAGGGAACGCGGGGCAGAATGAGATTCATGTTTGTCTCTGACTGCCATGCGCCGCCGTCTACGATGATATGCATAAAGTACCATCACTAGTCTGCTGTTCATAAGCGGTAGTGATCATTGTCGTTTATAAAGCGAGATAGTTTTGGTTAGTTTTACGTATTACCGTGTAATTTTTGTCTATTTATTATACAGAGGTAAGCAATATTATTTTATTTGTAACTTATTTAGCAGAAGGTACTAATTTAAGTAGGTTTTTTGGCTATCTATTAACGCATAAATCTCTAAAAAAATCGTGTTATAACCTCACTATAGTTACAGATGGTTTACAAATACGTTCGAGAAACAAATAGACAAAATTGGTCTGTGGATTCCATACGAGCCGTTTTAGAGGTTATTGAAAATAATGTTACTTCAAACGGAGCAGCAACAGAGTTTGGTGTTCCAAAGTCAACATTGGCCAGATATGTGAACAAAAAGCGAGATGCTCCAGATTCTCAAATCGATAAAAAAAGGGGGTAAATTTCAGTGCGTCTTTAAGGAACAGCAGGAATTGGAACTTTCTAGTTACCAAGATATGGAAAAAAGATTATTTGGCTTGTCCATGATAGATTTACGTAGCATGGCATATCAGTTATCTGAACAAAATAACATAGTAAACAAGTTTAACAAAACTTTATAGATGGCTGGACAAGACTGGATAAATCGCTTTTTGGAAAGACATCCTGACTTAATTGTAAAGAAACCTGAGGACACCTCAGGAGCTCGTGCCATGGGGTTTAACCTAGTAGCCGTAACACAATTCCAGACATTATTGAAAGAGTGTATTGCCAAATATAAATTATCTCCTGAGAGAATCTGCAACTGCGATGAGACCAATGATGATATTTCCTAGAAAAAGGAAACAAAAGGAGTTTGAGTTGAGTTTGCCAGCGGGAGGATGAGCAGAAGTGTCTGATTCAGGGTGGATTACATCCGAAATTTTCTTTATTTGGTTCCAAAAATTTATACTCTTTTCTAAAGCCTCAGAAGCTCCGGTCCTGCTCTTGTTCGACATACATTCAGCTCATACTAAAAACAATAATCTACTTGATCTTGCCCGAGCTAATGGAGTCATACTGCTTTGCTCCCCTCCCCACTGCTCACACCGTCTTCAGGCCTTAGATGTTTCGCTTATTACGAAGAAGAAGTGAGAAAATGGCTAAGATGTAACTCCGGAAAAGTTATAACATTATTTAAAATTTCAACGCTATTTGGAGCTGCATTTATCAATGCGGCTACAATGAAAACAGCCGTGAATGGGTTCAAAAAATCGGGAGTATGGCCTCCAGATAATAATGTTTTTACTAATGACAATTTCCTTCCATCTGCACCAACAGACATACAATTATCTGATAGTTCAAATCCCGATAATTTTAATGAATTGCCCACAACACAGCCAACACAGGAAGTAGCTACGAATAATCAGGAACAAACTAGTCAACATGATGATAATACTTTGGGGTAAACAATTTCTAAAACATTTTCACCAAATAATTAAAACGAATCGATGTTACCTCAGTGTTCATGGATGCCAGACAATAATCCAGTAACAGCTAACACCTCAACGTTTCTCAGTGCTTCTCCAGCTAACACCTCAACATTTCTCACTGCTTCTCCTCAGTTAATCCTACCCATACCTAAAGTTCAACAGGATCAGAAAAGAGGTTCTCGAAGAAAGGGAAAAACAGCAATTTTGACGTTGAATTCCTTACTTGGAAGAATTGAAAAGGGCCAAAGAAGAAACAAGGATCAAGGAGATTCATAAGGTAGAGCGTGCAAAACGAAAAATAGATTCTACAAAAGAGAGCGTTGCAGCTGTAACTGCAACAGTGCTAAAAAAGAAGAAATGGCTAATTAAGAAAAAGCTGCAAAAAAATGATGAAAAGTCCTGCAGAATTAGTTGACCACGATAGTGATAGTGACAGTGATGCAGAATGTTTATATTGCCAGGGGTTCTATTCAACTTCGAATGAAGGGTCGATATCGTGTTCATTATGTCACAAGTGGGCACATAATTCTTGCGCTGATATTGATAGCGAGGATGATGAAAGGATTTTCACATGTGAATTATGTATCAATGTATCCATTAAAACCATTTTTCTATAAAAATGATATTTTTACATATTTTTTATTATTCTTCTACCTCTCTAGACATTCTATGGATCTTAAATTATTAAAATTATAATATCCCATTCCGCCCCATTCCACGACGCAGAATAGGAAGAAATTTTTTTTTTTAAATTGAAAATTTCCTAAACCATTGTTGTGTTTTTTTTGTTTTTATGGTCATTTATTTTGATTCATGATATGAGCCATCTATTCCTTAACTTTATTTTAACTTGTTTTACTTTTTAGAATTTTAAAACTAGCTTCAAAATAAAGTGTGCCGTTCCGCCCCGTGTTCCCTAATACTTAAGTTTAATATTTTGGATGCTATATTAGCAATGTCCTATATATTAAAAAAAGTACCTGAGAAACCCTACGTCTATAAAATTAGCCTCATGAACCCATTTATAATCAGGTCCAAGACACCTTAGAACTTAGTTCATTTTATGTGCTAATTAATTGCCCTAATCATGAATTTGTTGCTCATATAGTAACCGAGAAAATGATGACAATGCTAACTTTTTTTAAAGTTAGCCTTGTCTTATATTATTACACGGTAAAATCATACAAAAACACACCAAAAATTAGTTGCTTATTAGTTGCTCCATAGACAATGATCAGAGCAATCGAATTATAGCAGAAAAGTGACTTTGAAATATCTTATTTTCCTAAATAGACTCAAAAGCGTCTCGAATGACTTAGTTGCTAATTAGTTGTTCCATTGACAATTTTTTTTCCATCATTTTTATACATTTCCGACATAATTACGTCGATTTCCGAAAGGAAATGTTTTTAATACGTCATTATAGTTCCCGGTGCCTAGTCCAGGAGCCATAAGGGCGTACCAGAAAATTTCAAATTTGACAAATTCTTTGTCCTCCTTTCCATACGTTTTAAAAACAATTACGTCGATTCCTGAAAAACAATTTTTTGGTACGCCCTTATGCCTTTACAACGGTTTTCCTTCACGGTATACACAATTATGGCATCTGTAACGAGACATATTTTCAAAGATAAACATAGTGTTAGAGCTTTGCACGTGCATACTCGCTTGTTGCAAGAGCAAGTAATTGGCAACTAAGTCATTTGAGACGCTTTTGCGTATATTCAGGAAAATAAGATATTTGAAAGTCGCTCTTCTGTTATTTGATTACTCTGTTCATTGTCCATTGAGCAGCTGATTTGACTAAGCCCTTTGAGACGCTTGTAATCTTATACAGTAAAATCAGAAACGGAAGTTTCGATAGGTGAGTAAGAATAGCTAGATTAATTTCAAAATTTTATTGCAAGCTTACCCTCATCCCATGCAGAAGTTTGACGAGCTAGAAAAGCTCTTGTTTGTAGTTATGTTGATGATGGTAGACCAATGATATTGTGTAATCAAGTAAATTGTAAAATAAAATGATTGCGTAAATTAAAAAACTGTTACCTACGATTCATGGTATTGCAGTGTATGTTTGAAAGAAGAACTAAGAAGAAATAACTACTTCCCGGGATATATGCACCGACAGACATTGAATTACACTTCTAAGTTCAACGGGGTCAGTATTATCTACAAGACTTCACCAACCATTTTGGTTTGCAATTAGAAGGGACAACATAACTTGCAGACCGGTTTCGGCGTATTTGCGCCTCATCAGTACAAGGAAAAATATTTTTCAATACTTTGTTGTAAAGCGTTGAAGTAATATATTTATTCTCCGATATCTATTGGTAACACGCTTTACTAAATACGACAATTTTACAGGAAACTGTAATAATACTTTATTGTTTCTAGCCTATCGGCTTGTTGTCTAATTTTCCGAATTTTGGTTTGTGGTTGGAGGTGAAGATGTCGCTATTCTCACAACTTTAACATTTCCGTTACTGGTAGACATGTATTGATTCTGATTTTAGTTTCAAATTCAGTCAGGGACTAGACTCTTAGAGCTTTCAGACGAAAAACATATACCTTGTACAGATATGGCTAAAATACGCCGAAACCGTTCTGCAAGTTGTGTTGTCACTTCGAATTGCATACCAGAATGCTGGTAAAATCTTGTAGATCATACCAACCCCGTTTAACTTTGAAGTGTAATTCAATGTCTGTCGGGGCATACAGCCCGGGAAGTAGTTGTTTCTTCTTAGTTGAACGGTCACTGTTTTTGGAAAACATTTTTCAAAACTTTGTTGTTAAGCGTCCGAATATTATATTTAAATTTAAATAAACACTCGTATTTATCAAAAGAACAGAACCATATTTTTGATTGCCCTAGAAATCTATATTGAATTTTATTTGACAGGTCGCTTAATAGAGCACATTGTGACTGAAATTGAGCCGTTTGACATATTAAACTGACTCATCTCTATATCCAAGAGTTCAGCCATATCTGAAATATGGTTAGAATCAAAAAAGGGTTGAATAAGACACCTAGTCTAACGACAATATTATATTTATTTCAAAAAGAATTTTCACATTTTCCTGGAAATTTATTTCCATTTCGCTCAAAATTTGAAAATTTACGTTGGGTAGACTGGGTAGGATCCGACACTGGGGTGCATTCGACAGTATCAATTTTGCCGCAAAATGAAATGTTAAAAATTCGGCAGAATAAATGAATACTCGAGGTACTTCATAGAATAACCCCACAATAGTTATTTGTGTATTTAGAGCGTAAAGTAACAGATTGTCGCTTGAGAAAAAATGTTGCCGCGCGGCGCGGTGCGGAGCGCGGCGATCTTCCGATAGCGGCAATCTGTTACTTTACGCTCTAAATACACACATAATTTTTTCTACAGTCGCCCTCTTAATAATGAAAACAGTTTTTTATATTATCTTAGGTTATAATAGGAGTGCTAGAATAATCGTCATTTTCGCTATTCATCATGATTAACCCTAAAAAGATCTACTGAATAGGGATGTTAAAAAATAATCGATTTCTATTTAAATCGATAATTATTTACTTACGATCGATTTTTAGTTATCGATTTTTAGTGAATCGATTTTATAAATTACGTGTTTAAATGGATTTTCGGAAAAGGCTCGTATTATTTATTGACTATTTCTCAAAATTTTTACAACTTTTGACGATTATTCACGATTTCTCAAAATTCAGACAATCATTGACCATTTTTCAAAATTTTAACAATTATTGACCATTTTTCAAAATTTTAACATTAACCATTTTTGACAATTATTGACCATTTTGACTGTTTTTCAAAGTTAGTGATCATTTTTAACCATTTTTAACAGTTTTTGACAATAATTGTTCATTTTTAACAGTTTTTAACAATAATTGAAAATTTTTAACCATTTTTGATAGTTTTTGACAATTATTGGCCATATTTCAAAATTTTTCAAAAACTTTAACAATTTTTGCCAATCATCAACTATTTTTCAAAATTTTACAATTTTCAACAATAATTGTCCGTTTTTGACAGTTTTTGACAATTTTAGATAGTTTTTGACAATTATTGGCCATTTTTGACAATTTTTGAAAATTTTTCAAAAATTTTATTGATTTTTTAAAATTTTTGACCATTTTTCAAAATAATTGACGATTTTTGATAGTTTTCGACAATTATAGACCATTTTTCAAAATTTCAACAATTTTTGACAATTATTGAGCAATTTTGACAATAATTGTCCATTTTTGACAGTTTTTAAAAATAATTGACAATTTTTAACCATTTTAGATAGTTTTTGACCATTTTTGACAATTTTTCGAATTTTTAGACCATTTTTCAAAATTATTGACCATTTTCGATAATTATTGACCATTTTTGATAATTATTGACAATTGTTGACAATTATGGACCATTTTTCAAAATTTTTGACCATTTTTGACCATATTTCAAAAACTTTGACAATTTTTGACAATCATCAACTATTTTTAAAAAAAAATTGACAATTTTTAACCATTTTAGATAGTTTTTGGCCATTTTTGACAATTTTTCAAGATTGTTGACCCTTTTTCAAAATTATTGACCATTTTTGATAGTTTTTGACAATTTTTGACAATAATTGTCCATTTTTGACAGTTTTTCACCATTTTTCAAAAAAATTTTGAAATTTTTGACAATGACTATTTTTGAAAATTTTTTACCATTTTTCAAAAAATAATTGATGATTGACCATTTTTGAGAATTTTTGAAAATGTTTGACCGTTTTTGAAATTTTTTCTTAAGTTTTTGACAATTATCGACCATTTTTCAATTTTTTTGACAATTATTGACCATTTTTGACAAAAATTGTCCATTTTTAACAGTTTAACAGCCGTTAGATACATTTGCTGTTCTTCATCACGTGTTTAAAATTCCAAAAATTTTCGTGACATCCTCACACGTTCCATCGTTTACAACACTGGGACGTTGCCGTCTTGGGCCCATTTAAAACCTATTGCAAAACTTCCTTTGATAATCATTTATTTAACAAGTAGTAACCATTTTTGAAATACCTCAGCTTTCAAAACTACCATTTCAAGGAGCGTTCACGGCAGAAAATATTGAAAAATCATTTAGACCTACGGGTATTTATCCATTGAACACTAAAATTTTTCCAGAAGAAGAATTTTTCGTTGCATGTGCATACTAGAGAGCCACCAACAGTAGTCACCGATTTAGAATAAACTTCCGATCCATCTCCTTGCACTAAAAATATTATAATGAATATGTTACTACGGATCGTTTGCGTCCTCTTCCAAAAATCGCCGCTGCCAAACATAAAAAGGGGGGGAAAATCAGTTATATATTATTATGGAATAATATTTTTTGTGTTTGTTAATATGTATTATTTGTTTAAGTTGTTTGAGTTATGTCAAATATTTTGTTATGATAGTTGTTTACGAGTTGGGTTCGTTTGTGTGAAATACTCTTACCACTAATATTCGCACCACTTCGAATTACGGAACGTCAAATGTTCGCTCCGTTTAAACAGCTGATCAATTTTCCTCACAGTAATGTGAGGACGTAACCTAAATCAAATATTAATACCACTTACTTCAGTATCATGCGAATATTGGAAAATTTGATATCAAATTTAACGTAAGTATGCAACTATTAATAATAATGAATACAACCTGTAATTAAATGCCTTATTTGAACACTCTTAATCACTTTCAATGCGTTAGTTCTTCTTTTATAACCTCAAATTCGTGAACCAAATAAATTGTTGTAAATAAGAAACGTAACAGTTCTTATTTTCTTCCAGCTCCTGGCCACAGCATTCAACTCCTCCAAATATTTATTAATTAATCAATTATGATATAAAGCTCGAACAAAATTTACTGGATCGCAAATACAATGTATTAATAAATTGGTTATCTCACCATATGCATGAATAGGTTATCCTAATGTGGACTGATATACCACAACTGGCTCGTAGACCTCGTTCTGGCACTTAATACATAACTCTTTCCTTCTGGTTTTTTCTACCAGGAAAGAAATGTACACCAAACCAGAATTATCTGACGCTTCCTGCCTTCCCAGGCAACAACTTCTTCCTGGATTTTTCTACCAGAAAAATTATCTGACGCACCTCTCGCGTCCTCTCCCTAGTTTCCCCTTAACAACCACTTTTTTTTATTTTTTCAATTTTTTTTCTTTTCAAAACATCTTACCAACCTATATTTAATATTTCGGGTAAGTACTTAAATTTTTACTTTGACATTTTCTTGACATATTTCTATAAAATATTTAATTACAATATTACTATCTAAAATTCACGAATTATACAAAATCAGAGTATCAGTACCACTGGTTTATACCTTTATAAAATTTAATATTCAACATATGATTTACAATAGTGAAATACAAACATTACCTTCCGATTGTATACCCTATTGACATTATACTCCAAATAATTATTATAATGAATCAGCCTTTAGAAATGAAATGTTGACATCCGTCAAAATATGTATACAGGATGTATCAAAATTGTTAAAAATAATTATAAATTTCATTGTTAATATAAAATAATTTGAATTTATATTCTAACAAACGTGATCTTAAATTTAATTTGATACAATCGTATCACGATTCCATAAAATCCATAACAATATACTGACACCCCGGAGAAGGATAGTTTATTGGGACTGGAAAGGAACAGAAACATGGAAAAATCTGCAGCTGAAAGAAAGCAAGAGGTCAAGAAAATTTAAAGAAGGGCTGAATTTTATTCTTCAGATTCAGCTGAATCAGAAACATTCAGGGCTGCTGACACAGACAATTCAATTGGGCCATTACACGAAGCACTAAGTGATTTCGATGATATAGATGACGATTATAGCCAAACTGATCAATTCAAATTGTGCGATCAATATACAATGGATTAAACGAGGCAATTTTGTTATGGTTAAGTTATGGGTGAGTTCAAATGTGAAACTGGCGATAAGTTTTATGAAAGATGCATGATAGAATAAAATCCTGAGCAAGGACTGAGCAGACATTGCCATTATCTTAAGAGACGAAATTGAGTTGAAAATGCCAGCACCTATCCATCCTCCCGGAACATCACGATCAAGTACTATGTACAATTTTAATATAGATTCAAGCCGATATAATGTTCCCTAAGCTACTTATGTACAGTACATACTTAATTCTTGTTTATATTTTTTTTATTTATTAAACAATAATACGTCAATGTCTAATGCATCCCAATTAGCGTCATATCTACCCCACCCTGATGTCGGAGCTACCCCAGCCAAGTGGGACATTCGTCCATTTGGAACAGTTTCCTTTTTTAGGAAAAAACAATATTGCAAAATGTTTTAATCCAACTAACAAAATGAATTTATAATAACAATATATGTAGCAAAATATTTCAAGTATTCCAGAACCAAAACTTTGCGAATATTACAAAATTTAAAAAAGTGTCTGATCCTCCCCAGTCTACCCTACTTATAATTAATCTTCAGCTAGTGTACCACATTTTTACTATTTTTTTAGCATGATGATGATAATATTTTACCAAACCTAGTAGCGAAACAATCTTGCTTAGGATTAACATAATATTGTAGTTTGACTTGGTGTTCTATTAAACCCTTCTTTCAATTCATCTCTTTACTTTATGAATACAAATGAATCATTAAAAGAAAATGGACGTAAGATAGTCCATACTACGTGTGTTATTAAACTCTTTTAATTCTATTTGATTCTTCTTTTTTATATAAATTCGGTATCTCAATTTCAACATTGTGTAAAGACTATGAATTCTTCCGGCATTCCACTGCATAAAGTTTTATCACATTCAAGTTTAGAGTGGTTTTATTACGAGTACATACAAAGTTGCAAGCTTGTCCTTTTGTTGCTCAACAGCTGAGTTTTATGATCCTGCAGACATTTCGTGATTGAGTGTAATCACATATACATAAAATAGCGATTTGAAAACGATTTATTCCATGAAAATTAGAGTTCTTTTGTTCGAATCTACGCATACGGATAATTTTATATAATTTCCTATTCTGCATCGTTGTTGGAATACTGAAAGTACTGATATCAAAATTACGTGACACTTTCAGACGTTTCAAAGAGAAAACGAAAAATTTCTTTATTCACCTCAACGTCCTTGAGAACTATGGTTACTTGCACAGGGACGATCACAGAAACTATTATTAATATTACAACTTATTGAAACATAGTGATGTGGTGAGGAAAAAAGAAAAAAAATCAAAATTTTAAAATGAATATTTTTGGTAATATATTTGGGTTGAGTCCCCCAGGATACAGCTGGAATATGAAATTGAGCTGGCGTCCTTTGGAATTGAATTGGCAGCATTCAAAGAGGATGTATTTCACAGTTAGTGGACACTGGTAGTCTTGACAACAAGGTCTGTTGCTTGAGACCAAAAAGTCTATCTTATGTGTATCTGATGGTGGTGGAAAGTGCTACAGAAAGGACAAATTACAGACTTAGTACAGAGGGAATCTTCAAAGAAAACCACCTTTCCGTTGTTTTTGGAAATCAGAAATCCTGGAACATGCCACAGGATGGTATGATAAAAAAGTATAACCCTTCGAAGAAATTCGATAAAGAATTCAGTAACAAAAAGAATTAGTATTCCCATAACATTAACAGACTTAGAAATAATGGTATGCAAATGGTATACAGATGGGTCAAGAGCAATAAAAGGAACTGAGATAGAAGTGTACGAGCCAAACCCTCCAAAATCTTGGGAAAACCCAAATAATCTTTCGGATAGTCAAGCATCAATTGAAGTACTGAGTACTTGCGTAATAAATTCTAAAATGGTATGGGTATGCCTAGGAAAATAGATACAATGATCTAGGCGAGAACAACATCGTCACCTTACTGTGAGTTCCAGGGAACACTGGATTAATTAGCAAAGAGAGAGCTGAAACGAAGTTCTTGTAATATTGAGACTTCTCTAGATAATCCAGTGGTATATTGAGAAATAGCTGGATCTATGGTAGGAAAGTATTGGTAAAGCTCCAGTTAGTTTACCAAAATCATCTGATGATTCTTTTTGCTTCTGCCTCAATATATTTGATAAACTGGATGTTGAAACCACACGTTCAACAATTTGTATATTTTATTTCCTTTGTATATTCATGTAGAGTTAAATTTTAGTTCTTTTATTTTCATTAGAAATTCGTACCGGCAAGCCACTGCCTCCAAAACACTTCTACCTTAGTTCAAAATCGCGTTTTGTTTTCTTTTCCCTGGCTGCTGATCGGCGCCTTGCAAAATTTACTATATTTAGCTCTCTCGTTTTACGAGTCTAGTTGAGCTAGCAAGAGTCGATGTTGAGTTTCCAATCCGATCGGTCTCCCAGCTAAGTCCTACAACTCCTTTACCGGTATAAAACCGATATTTTAAGACCAAATGGGTCAAGTTTCATAGTAATTAATTTAATTCTTTTATTTCCTGTATAATAAGTGCATTTTTCTATAAAGTTAAGGTTTCTATAGTGATTCAAACCCAAAGCAAAGTTATATTTCAAATGAATAGTGCTTCGAAAACCACAAATGAAAAAGTGAGATCGTTCCAATAATTACTATTTCATACTGAAAGGCTTGTCTATATTCATCGTTCCATCTGTATGTATTTTCGACGTTAAAGTTTATTAAATTATTAACGAAATACAGTTATTATTTATGCGAGAGAACCAGTCATCCTATAGAATTCCAGAACACTAAATCGAAGGCATCCTATTTTTTACGACAGCATAAAATTTGTTGTCATTTCAACTGATGTGGCATCAACGGCCACATCACTGGATATAAGGAATTCTGACAGAAATTGAAGTTGTTTTGGCATGCTTATCGACCAATTCATTGGCAGGTATACCAATATGTCAGGGTGACATTGTAATTTAAGGAGAAGAGATGGTGACATTATCATAATTGCTCAAAACAATTACATAAATCACTTAACTGTTCGAAATTTTTTGAGAGGTTAAGTGAAAAATATAAAATTTTAAAGGGCTGAAAAATACCATAATATTATAATTCATTCCACATGAGAGTATTGTGGAAACAGTTGCAGGGTACAGTAGCCTGGGTACCAGTGCACCAAAGTCATGAAGGCAACAAAACGGCGAATAAAATGGCTGGACAAGGGTGCATATATAATTTGGCTTTCATATTAAGGACGGTCAGAATAAATGTGTAATTTGGTTTCCAGTATTTCAGTTATACCTAATTTTTATGTGTAATTTGGTTCCCGACATTTTCAGTTCAGCTGGTCTATATTAGTGATTTGGTTTCCGGAAAGCAATGACACCCTATTTAGTTTTTATAATTATTGTTTATCATAGACAAAGTATTTACAAAATGAAGTTTCTACAAAAAATATTAACTAAAACACACAAAGAAACATGTATTATAGATCGAGATATTCTCGAGTATTCTTCGAATGATTGTTGCAAGTTTTTCGGGCAGGTCCTCTACAGCTTTTAGTTTGCAGGAATAATTAACGATTCACGGCACAACTGCATAATGAAAATGTTCTTGTATAGCTATATGTTTTGTAAATGTTAAACACTAATCACATTCGCTAAAAGTGAGAACAAATGTATTGCACTTTTTGTGCATTGCTTCTAACCACTTTTGAGGACCTTTCAAACACTTTATTCTTTTTTTAATTTGTATAACCGGCTAGCTATTGTAAAAGGGTTTCGACTCTTTATCTCAGTTTGCGGTTCCCTCAAATTAATTTTACAATGAAGAATAATTTAATTGATTCTTTTTAAAATTTTAATATGATGAATGTTTGAATTTATAATGAGAACATGAAAACGAATTTCAATTGAAATTTTAACTTTTACTAAAAATTTTTTTATATTCCGCTGTAACTAAAGACTCTCCTTTTTCTTCCTTTTTGTATTGTAATTAATAAATTTATTCTGGTAGTTTCTAGTTTAAAATCTCTAATAATTAATTGTCGCATTCCCCTCGTAACACAAACAAGAATCGGAGGAATCGCTTTAGATTTGTGTCATGCGCATAATCACTGTGAATGATTCTATTCAACTAAAATGGCTGGCAACGTTATAAACACGTGTCTCATCAAAAGGAGTATGATTGAGTTGCTTTGGATTATTTATTTTAATAAAGTAAGCTTCCTTTTTAATTTATAACTACTAATATCAACAATCTTAACTAAATATCAAATAAGAAATACGCAATTGGTGAATAAATGTTCTTACGATGTGAAATATTTATAGGTTATTTCTTTTTAGGAACAACGTATAAAAGAATATTCACTCCTCTGCGAAGTGGGATATAAAATAACATCAAATCTGCATGCTGATGTCATATATACACTATTGTAGAAAGTAAATTGAACTTTATCTAGAACAAATTGTGTCTGGTTTCCTTCGAATACCTGGGACGCTATCTCCAGTCGAGTTTAAATATGTGAAATTAAGCTTACCGCTTTCTGGTTGATGATAAATGGATGTTATCTCTTACAAGGTTAGTACTTCCTAACTTTTCCACTTCTCTGGTTTGATTTTCCAGACTTTTTCTTTTAATTTTTAATTTCTTATCTTCACCATCAATATTCTTGTACTTCCTCCTTCCTCGTTTCAAAATCAACAACATTCAATTTTTTTCTTGTTTATCTTTCACCTGACGATAAATTGATTAAGAGTTACTTTTATTGATTTCTATTGATGATAAAATTACTTTCACATGTTTTAATACCATGTCCTCTATGAACTACACTTTTTTTATTCGGTTGATTCTATTCGCAATTATTCATTGTCACTTCACAATTTTTTTAATAAATGACATAAATCTGTTTGGATTACAACATTTTCACACTATGTACAAATAATGTGTTCATTCTAACATCAATTATTGAGGTTTATAAAGATAATTCTGTGTTTTCATTATTTGACTTCATTTCTGTTTTTATCCGATTCATTTATTAATTTTATTTGATTCTTTCTAAAATAATTTCAATGCAGGGTGTTTCAAACTAATTAATGCTGAGATATTCTGTTACTAACTAATAATAATTGTTTCATTAAACAAAACTTTCTTTAATTTCAGGTTATTCACCTACAATTGGAGCTACCAATTTTTAAATCACCACAATATTTTCTATAGTTATTAATATTTAATACCCGTTTTCCTCGTCCATCCAAAGTTATTTCGGGCATCATGGGAAAAATTTAACGAAACTCTAAAGGAAAGTTAATGAGCAAGCACAATTGAACACACAACTAAACGTCATAGAGGAAGTAGAACTCTGAACAAAAGTAAAATTCATAGAACAAGCACATAATAGATAATAACAATAATAATAATAAAATGAACAAGGGATCACGCAGGTAGTGCCTCTAATACAATAATGCCCGGAACCAAATCACCAATGACTTATTTGGGACTGGAAACCAAATTGAAAATTATTGGCAGGCATTTTAAACTGATATTTAATCTAGTACCTTGCGGGAACCAAATTACCAACACCCTTGGACAAGGCGCATCTATGCCATTCAATAGACCAAAACTATTCCGCGACGTCGCAAAATTGGCAATAATATGGCTACAAGAAAAGCTACAGAAATCTCTAGAATGGTGAGAAATCTCTCCGGGCCAAACAGTTCATCAAAGGACATTCGCCAAAATTCACGGAAAAACTAGGAAGCAAAGATAGGAAAATTGCCAAAGTTTGCTAACCGGGCACTGTAAGCTTAATATTGGCAGACGAAGCCATGTACAGATTTTGTGACCTAGAAGAACTACAAAACACTGTACGACTGCCTCAAGATACATTCTATATTACCCTTGCATAACTTGGAACGCTATTCTCGGTTGTATCAAAATATTCACTGGTATTTTCCAACAAACTTTTCCAATGAATTAACTGGATTCGTCATTCAACATACTTCAATATTTTATCTCAATATTACAATACTTGAAGTGTATTTGTTATGCTACCTTGAAATATCCATCAAAATCCAATTATCTCAATATTTAGCTAAATATCTGTAAATATCATTTTTCAATATTACAAAACGGATTTCGATGGGTAGAGATATTAAATATCCCAGCCAATTTTACATGGAATTCGATAGTCATCATCCGACTAATATTTTTCAAGTTGAAACATTTCCGTATATTAATAAAATTTATCACTGACAGATTCAACATTAAAGAAGTCGATGTACACAACCAATTTAATTTTATTTATTAAAATTAGTTTCCAAGGCAACAAACAAAAATAATGGTTAGTCCCCAATTTTCTAAAATTAAACGAAAATATTTTATCGCAGACTATGATTAACCAGCAGTACCAATCAACGACCCAATGCCAAACATTTTATCCCTATGGTATGGTCCTTAATATTTTTAGCAGGCAACCACAGTGCATTTGGAATTCAAAAACGTGTGAAATGGCTATACTTTCACTCTTATTTGCACTGGCTTTGGTTTAACACATATGCGACAAAACGGTCCAGCCTCTGGTCGTAGTGTCATGGATACCTTCCCAGGATTAATCATAGTGAAGATTTCCTGTCTAATATTTTTTCATTCCTGTTAAATCAGTGTATATTCAGTCACACACTTTTCGCAATTCTATTAATACTTGCTTTTTTGATAGATTTTTAGAGAAATTCGATTCTAATTATAATTATTCTTGTGCTCATATAACTATAGACGACATAAGTACCTACTTATCTTTAAGTCGTTTTTCTAATTATGTTATTTTTCATACATTTTAAATACTTTTGAGCTGATCAAGTCTTTGTCTATCTCAAATTTAGAATTATCATTGTTTATTATTTCTCTAGCACCAATTAGTTTTGTCACAATATACTTCACACTTAAAAAATTAGTTTGTTGTTTTTGCCAAATATCTATCAATTAGTAAATAGTAAATATTATTGGGACAAATGTTCAATTTTATTATTAAACTCAATTTACCACCATTTCAAACAATAACACTTCTAAACACACTGCAGCATCTTCGTATAATAATTGCCAAATGGGGGTACCAATTCAATTTCATTGCAGGAAAGAGTTTTCACCTGAAAAGGCAGGAGTAGATATAAAATGAGAGTCCAAAAGTGCTGAGTAGGAAGTTTTCTAATGAGAGTCCAAAGTTGCTAAGTACGAAAGTAACTGACCTACTTTATATAATGCACGGGTAATGACCGCAGTTGGCCTTCAAATAATAGGAGGATAATAATATACAGAGAGCATTATATAATGTAGGTCCGTTACTTTCGTACTTAGCCACTTTGGACTCTCATTTTATATCTACCGGCAGGTGAAAAGGCATTATATCTTTGCGAATATAGTTGAGATAGCGAAAGAAGTTGGTATATGAATAAGAGAGTTTTTATGGAGACTTTAAGAAACTAAAACTCTTCAGCTAGGAGTCATGACTAGCTGGGTACTGACAATAAAAAACAGATTAACTTCTATGTAGATGCCTGGGAATTAAACTGGTAGTGGAGCAGACAGTTTTTGTAATAAAGAAATGAGCATATAAAGCTTTCTAAATTTCTAAATCGAAAATGTAACATTGAAAAACATTGGAGCACGCCAGGACTGAGACTCTCCGTTTTGGAGTGCTCCACTCCAAAACGGAGAGTCTCAGTCCTGGCGTGCTCCAGTCTAAGAGGGAAAAAAAACTTATTGAAAACACTTTGAGGGAGTTTTAGACACCTTGAGAGATCTCTTTGAATGTGTTAATATGGTCTCCTATACTCAGAAACAAAATCCATTGAGATTAATATTAAAATTTCCATTGTCAAGATTATTAAAAAGTATTATTATTCACTATTTAGGTATACTCACGTTTAAAACAATTTTTATCAGTGCATTATTTACTTCCAATAGCTTAGTAAACATATATCACTCCAAGTAAAAGTTGCACTAAAAAAAACTCTAACAACCGACGCACGTACAAACTAAACAAACAAATGAAATTTGGATAGCGTTTTTCTATCACGGTACCTTGTCAATCGTATTATCTTACCTCTTATCTTCCATTTTCATTTTTTCAATTTTTCGAGAGTAATGACATTGCTTATCGGTAAATTTAAAATTGTTATCTATACTATACTTCGGAAAAGGATTCAGGAAGGTCAGTATATCATAAAAAAAAGTACACTTATTTCAAGAAACGATTAGAGTGGAATTTTTCTTGATTTATTATAAACGGCTCCCAATAACTCAAGAAATTATAACAGACGGTATTATTGTGTGACAATTATTATGACAGCTTTTTCGCTATTATTTGAGAACTAACAAGAAAAAATGGTCCATGATTATGAATTACAAGCATATTCAACCGGCAAACTTCTTAATGCTGGTAGTGATCAATTTGCAAATCAAAGAGAATTTATGTAGTCTGAAACTCACTGAGTAATTCTGTTTTTTGATGAAGAACCTAATAATGACATGAGGCTATGAAAGCCCAATATTTTGTGGTCTATCATTAAAAATTACCACTCCTATGTAGTCGACACTCTAGCTGTCATACAAATTGACGAAAAAGGTATTCCTATGATATTAAAATTACCTAAAAAGCATTAATAGTTTCTTCTTTTGTCTGCATTATCACAAATAATAAATATACACGCCCATGGTCGACTGTTTTGCTGGTTCAATTGGCTGTAGTTGTGTGAGGACGATAGTGAACTAGAGTTATACTTGTAGGTAAAATTAATTTGAGTCGTTTCACAATTTGTCGGCGAGTAAAGAAATCTAGACTCATAATGTGAATTTGCGAAAAATGATTGCCAAATGCCAGAAAATATTACAAGGAGTATAATAGGAACCCATAATAGTAGAAAAATCAGTTAATCCTCCTGTGAGCCTTCTTCCTCTCTCGATGTATCATCCAGCTCAATTACAAATGAATGAACAGGAAAACGTTGTCTATAGGTTTCTTTTATATCTTTTACATGCTTGACGCAATTATACCACACATCGAGGCTCAGTTCAGAAAAAATATCTCTGATAAGTTTAATCACACTTTCAGATAGAGTTGGCGAAACATTTTTTTTTATTCCCTGTTTGATGTTAGACCAAATTAACTCTATGGGATTAAACCCACAATAGTAAGGGGGTAAACGAACCACTTCATGACCATGCTGCTTGGCAAATTCATCCACTACATATTTGGGTTGTAATTGAGCTCTTGTAATAATTTTAGCAATTTTTTTTAGACACTGTGTTGGAATGTTGTCACCCATTTTTTGCAGAAAATCTGCAATTAGATAGATAGATAGATAGATAGATAGATAGATAGATAGATAGATAGATAGATATTTATTGTTCATTCATACATAGTAGATACATGAACAAGGAGACGGTATATAACAAAAAAAGAGAAAAAGAAAAAATACAACTGATTAATAAATAAATAAATAGATAAATATACTTACAGCCAAACCATGCTGGATTTAGGATAGTAGTAAGGGTAGGCAGTGAGCCACAATAGACTCTTGCGAGTCGCAGAGGAGGGCCTTATAGACCCACTCATCAAAAACCTAACCTAACCTAAGGGTAGGCAGTTAAACAAAAAAGAAATAAAGTTAGTGTTTGGATAGAAATGCTATTCATTAATAATAAAAGCTCGTAGTTTCATTAGACCGCCTATAAAGTTATATATTTTTTGTAGTGTGATGACTGATGACATTCGTTGTAGACAAAAGAGAGTCGAGGGCATCTGAATGGCTTCGCTTCTCGAATATAATTGTGTGTCTTAGACTATCATACATTGGGCAATCAAAGAATAATATGCTCTAAAGTTTCCAATGATTGTCTATTACAAATCTGGTTAATTTTTATTTTGTGCGAGATATTATTTTGACAAAGATAAATCGTTTCATTATTAGTTGTGCGTAGTTGTGCTGTTAAACATTTAATGTGCAGTGGAGATGGTCCGCAAAGATAACTGATAGGCGTACTATCCCTAAGTAGAAATTTATATGTTAGATGGTGGACACTAAGTAGTACTTTGTTCCAATCATCTTGAGTGTTTCTAACTAAGTATTTGTTTAATATGTATTGTTTGATATTTTCATTGATGGCGTCTGGATTAAAGTTTGGATAGTCTATTCTAATGATACGGGTTAACTGATCAATCCAATTATACTTTAGGCTACCGCATTCAGAGTTTTGTAGCTTTGTAAGCCGTACTAAAGCTCTATGGGGGAATCTCTTATTATCTTGACTGGTTATTCTGATGATTAATTGTTCAATAGCTTGTTTAATTATATAATATTCTAGTTTGCACAGGTTAGCCTCAATTCTTATAATATATGCAGCCGTTGTTCTCTGTAGCAAAAGGAGATTTTTCCAGAAACAAGATTGTATTTTCTCGGATTGATCTAGATAGCGCAATCCCCATACCTATGCTACTAGCATAATTGAAAGTCGGTATTACTACATTGTTGAAAAGGGTCTTAATGGAAAAAAGGGACGAAAGTTTTAATGAATTTATTGTTTGGAGTATGGTTCCTTGGGTAATTCTGGCTTTTCGTTCTCGAGATTTGAAATTATTGAGAAATGATCCGTTAAAGGTAAAAACGACTCCTAAATAATCAAAGGTGTTAGAAATTTCTATGGTTTTATTTTGGTATTTAAATTTAGACTGTTGTCGGATTTTGAGGCTTTTACGGAATATTACTATTTTCGTTTTATCGGTATTGCCTCGGAGTGCAATACGACTCTAAGATCATTTGATTCCTTTTCATTTGCGCTTCAGATTCTGCGGGCACCGTCAGGTCGTCTGCAAATAGTAACGCCCATATGTTATCTCCCTCATCCAGCGTGACCCCCTTGCTGCCCTACTCTTGAAAATAAGAATTTATGTCGGAGATAAATAGTGCAAACAGGAGAGGGCTAAGCGGATCCCCTTCCAGAACACCTTTTGTTATTTGTATTGTGTCGGAAGTGTTACCGTCTTGTTCTATTAATAATGTTGCTGAATTGTACATTAGTCTCAAGATTCTAATAGTTTCTGCACTTATACCTATTGAATATAGTTTTTCCCAAAGAATTCCATGATCCAGCGAGTCGAATGCTTTCTTAAAGTCTACAAACAATGTATAAAGTTTTCTTGCAGGGAGACGTAAATAGTTATGGATCAGAGCATATAAAACAAATATGTTGTCCCCACAATTACGTGTTTTGCGGAAGCCAGCTTGACATTCAGGTAGAATCTCAGAAAATCTGCAATTACTTGTTTCCTAGCCTTTGGTTTAGGAATTTCTTTCAGTTTGCCCGGAATGGTAAGGAGCATTATCCAGAACTATCAAAGAACCTCCAGGGAATTTGGAATTAACTGTTCCTCGAACCATTTCTCTAATAACGCAGCATTCATATCTTGGTAATGGTAATCCGCTGAACAGCTTGAAATATTTTTGGCAGATAACAATAAGCCGTTGTTAACGAAACCATGTTCATTACCCGCGTGGACAATAATAACTCGTTTTCCTCTATTCGAAGGAGCACTCAATGAACACTTTGGAGTCCCATCATGCCAACCATTTTTGATAACATCATGGGTATCATACCACGTTTCATCAAGATATATTATATTTTTCTGTAATCGTCGACTATGCGTAATTGTTTCTAAATAAGAATGTCGAAACTCTATTATTATCGAGGATTCCATAATTTTTTGACGGCTATTTAATTTTCCAAACCGAAGCCCACAAGAGTGCAAGATCTTTTTAACGGTTTTATCTGCTTTGTAAGGAAAACCAGGAATTTCCTATAATTTTTCTTTAATCATCTTAAATGTAGGAACGATATTACTGGCGTAAAACTCATATATTTTTCTTCTAAGATTTTCCATTATTGCGGTATCCACACGCACTAGCGATTTCTGTACTCTCTTTTTCCGATGAGTACCTAATAGTTGTTTTATCGATAATTGTAATAATGGATCTTTTTGAAACTTTTGACAATTTGTGTATTCTTTCAGCAACTCCATGTTTTGACCCATTATTCTCTTGTTTCAGTTGCCTGTACATATTTTGTATCACTTTTTGCGTAGATGGCGACAAAGACATGCCAAATTTCTTTTTGTCTATTGTCTCAAATCCCTCCTCTTCACTTTTAGAACCTTAAGTAAAAAATTTCAACAATATGACATTCTTGTTTTGTACAATCAACTCACTATCTCTATTGCAGCTCACATCATTACTACCAGATGGAACTATTTCAGGCTCTAAAATACAATATATCAACAATTAGAATCTAATTTTGTTGCATTTGTTGAATACATTTTTTCAGTATAAACGGTGAAATATTTCCTGTCCATATTTATAATATACGTACCTATAACAATATCTTCCTCTTCGAATGGTCGCCAAAAAGCCATAATTTTGATAATTACCAACAAAATAGTCTTAATCAATAAAATAATTCTAATCACCCAAAATCTTAATCACAGAAATAGCTAACAGATATATAATTCTTATTCAGAACACAATGTCTCGTAAATAACAATAATGGACTAAGCCTACTCTGCGCTTCCATGTGGACTCGCAGTTGAACTAAATTTTGCAAAGGCCAATCGAAAGCTACATTTTTTTTGTGCTTTTTAATCCTCACAGAGACCTTGTCGTACACTGATATTTTAACATAAAACGATGCAAATTAATTTTACTCACAACTAGACAAAAATCATAGTCCTCGTACTCGTACTTGAGTAGCATGTACTGTACCAGGTGTCTGATTAAGAGAGGTAACCCGATGTATCTTATAAACTATTTATCGTATAGTTAAGAAAAAAAAATCTGTATAACAAACTCGCATACGAGAAACTGCTGGAAGTTATTTTCAAGTTTTTTCCTCCACCGCTAGAGAGCGTAGTTCACAATAATATCACAAAAACATCATGTTTCTATAATAAATGTACCGTTATAGTACCACAAAATTTAAATGTTCGTAATCATCAGATAATTTTACGTGAGTATATGTATACCTATTTTTTCTCGTGTCTTCGCTTCGCGGTTTCCACCATTTTTTTTTCAATCACATTCTTTTTCAAGCAAATGTTTAAGAAATATAGCATAGCACTCGAAGATTCCCAAAAAAAGCTGAAAACAAAACAATTGTTCAATCATAGCGACCGTTAAAGCTGCTGGAATGAAAAGATGATATGGTATTTTATTAGGCATTGAAGATATGACAAATAACAAAACAAGAATCAATGATAAGAAAAGTAAAGAGAAAACAATTAAATTGGTGTGGACATATTGTCAGAATGAAAACAGATAGAATTGCAAGAAAGGTGATGGAAGCTGGAAGTATTATTTACAGAAGAAGGGGTAGACTGAGAAGAAAGTGGATAGACCAAATAAAGGAAATAGGGAATGAGGAAGGAAAAACTCTAGATGAAATGAAAAGATTAGCAAGAGACAGGAAAGAGTTGAAGCTTTGGGTACAAGAGGAACCGGAAACCTCGTCCGACACCTGAAAAGGTAGAAGGATAAAAGAACAAGAAGAAGAATTCCCTTCCAAATGATGGAAGTTTGTAAAAATCCATGAGGCATTATCATAATGTCGGATAGTCAAGCAGCCATTAAAGCACTGAGCTCTTGTGTTATCAGTTCCAAAATGGTGTGGGATTGCCTAGGCAAACTAAATGAACTAGGCGAGAACAATATAGTCACCTTACTGTGGATTCCAGGACACTCAGGGATAGAAGGAAATGAAATAGGAGATTAACTAGCAGAGAGGGGGACTGGAACAGCCTTTTGGGGGCCGGAACCCTTTTACGGTCCAATGTAATATTGTAAGAAATAGGCAAAGCTGAAGAAAAGAGAAGATCTGACCATTGGAAAGATCTAGTAGGACTTAGGCAATCAAAGATTCTCCTGGGTGATTACAACCTGCTGAGATCAAATGAATGCATAAGTCAAAGTAAAACTGCACCAAGAGTTTTAACAGGCATCATCACGGGACATGGTCGCCTGAATGGGCACCTAAAAAAGATCAAAATAGTGGAGGAAGAAGAATGTAGATTCTGTGGCATGGAAGAAGAAACCTCCATCCACATACTTGCGAACTGCACAGCAATTCAGAATCCTAGGGCACAACACCTCGGAGATTACTGGATAGAAGAGGGACATTTACCTAAGTTAAAGCCTGCAGATATCCTAAAATTCCTCCGGGAAATAGGACTAAAGGAGCTAGTCTCTGAGACTTTCCTCAGGAACTAAGTAGAAGTAAGGGGGCACAATAGATATTTTAGGTTTCAGTGAATGTTACCCCAATGTACATACATACATATTGTTTGAACATGGACAATATTTTTTTCGGAATCACAATTCAGTCATTACGAAGACTTTCAGTATGCAGAACTAAATAAAATTCCTTATCGGTTTGATAAAGCTAAAAAAATTGCAGGACGAGACTGCAATTAACTTAATTAACTTAAAGGAACTGTATGAAAAATACAATTTTAACCCGAATCGCATCTTTAACATGGATGATACTGGGATGAGTATAGTATATACGCCCAAAGTTTATGTTTTTTATTTTTTATACGTTTACTTGTAATATACCAATGTAATAAATACTTGTTTCTGTACCTCCTAAATTCAATAGTTTTCTTTTTAACATACTTTAAACGTGAAAGTGTGTTCAGTTATACCAACCGACTCTAAGTAGGTATATTATTTCCCGTCTGGGGGCGGGCTCAGAAGAATACCCCCAGGGGATAGCCCACCTGTCGTAAAAGGCGACTAATAGGTTAGATTCCCAGGAATCTAGAGGAGTAAACCTCGATAAAAAATCAGCAACATAGGGAAGGCAGCTATGTTGTGGTGTAGTGTAGGCAACGGAAGCCACTGCGTCAGGAGGCAACCGTGAGAAAAAGCCTAGAGGAGTAAACCTCGATTAATTGAAATGGAGAATTGGAAGGAAGAAGAGAGGGAGAGTGTAGAGAGATTGAAGGATATGGTAGGGCGACTGGAGGAGAAGGTGGAAAGGCTGGAGGAAGAGAAGGCAGCGGCAGAGGGGCGGGTCAAGGAATTGGAGAGGTTGAGGGGGGATAATGCAAACACGATGGGAGGTGGGGCAAAGAGACTGGGAAGGATGGCTGGAGGTTAGAGATAAGGACTGGGATGGTAAAAAGGGGGAGGGAATAGAGGTGAAGGTGGGAAATCCAATATTAGGGGATGAAAAGGTAAAGGTGGTATGGGTGACCAAGGAAGTCAGTGGAATGGAGAAGGGAATACAGAGGATGTTTAGGGATAGGTATCCGATGCTAGTGGGAAAAGGAGAGGAAATGGAGTGGGTCAAGGAGGTACGCACTACGGAAAGGAATGGGGTAAGGGTGAAGACGGAGGAGTTGATTTGTCGGTTGGAGGGAGATTGTAGGGATGAGAAAAAGGTGTTTGAGCTGATGAGTCGACTGTTTGGGGTAGTGGGGAGCGGGGACAGCATTGGACTCCACAGGCTTGGGCAGGTAGAGGTGGAGGTGCTGAAGAAGATGGTGGCGTGGGTGAGAGGTGGCGGAGAGGTGGCGGAGGTAACAATCTATACAGATGGGGAGAAGGAAAAGGAGGGTAGAAATGGGGCGATAATCCTGAAGGATATCGGGGAAGTCGATCAGGAGGGGATCGAGAGGATTAAGAAGGGGTTGAGGGAGATGACAGGGCAGTGGGTGGATAGACTCAGAGTCTCAAGAAATAGGGAGGTGGTAATAGAGGCAAAGAAGGGGGTTGAGGTGAGGGGAATTCTGGGGGAGGTAGGAAGAGTAACAGGAGCTAGGGTGGTCGAAGCGGGGAGGGGAACACAAACCATCAAAATGGTAGGGATAGAACCGTGGATGGAAGATGAAAAGGTGAGGGGGAAAATAGAGAATTTGATTGGGAAAGGGACAACGGTGATTAAAGTGGTAAGGGAGAGGAACGGGATGAAAATGGCGGTGGTAAGGGCGGAATGGGAAAAAAGCGGTAGCCTTGTTGAAAAAAAAAAGGAGATTAGATTAAGGAGGAACAGGGTAAATATTATAGAGGGTAGAGAGGATGACAGATGCTTTGGATGTGTGATAAAGGGCCATAAAGTAGCAGGGTGTAAGGTGAAGGTAGTCAAGGAGAGGAGTAAGTGTTGGCTTTGTAAGAGCGAGGATCACATGGCGAGAGACTGTCGGCAGGCTTTTCTTTGTAGGGTATGTGGGGAAAGGGGACACAAGCCAGGGGAGATAGAATGTAGTAGGGGAAGGGAAGAAGTAGAAGGAGGCGATGGAAAAGGTGAAGGAAAAAATGGGAGGGACCCTCTGGACCCCTCAGAGGGGACGAGTCTGGTCAAATAGGAGGAAGGGGACAGCAGTGCGCGGGAAGGAGGAATGTAGGGGATGTATGGAGAGTGTTACAGATAAATTTAGGGAAATGCAGGATAGCGCATGATATATTGGATGAAGTGATTTTTAGGAGGGAAGTGGATATAGTGTGTGGATCCGAGGTGAATGCTAGATATGTGGGGAAGCAGGGATGGATTATGGACGATACAGGAGAAGCAGGAATAAGAGTGGTGGGGGATGGATTGAGGGCGGATGGAGTGAGGAAGGGAAATGGATGGGTGGTAGTGCGAATGGGAGACATGGTGGTGTACAGTGTGTATATAAGCCCAAATGTCAGCCTGGAAGAATATGAGAGGAGCATGACAGGATTAGAGGACGATCTGAGGGTGTCAAAAGGAAAAAGGAGGATCATAAGGAGAATAGTGGCAGGGGACTTCAATGCGAAGAATACTATATGGGGGAGGGGGGGGACGAAAACGGACAGGAGAGGGGAGATCCTTGAGGAAGTGTTAACATCCAACGGGTTGGTGGTGCTGAATGATGGACTACTGCCCACCTTCGTGAGGGGTGACGGGAGTTCATCATTCATTGATATAACAGCATGTGATGAATGGCTGTGGGAAAGAGTGTTTAGTTGGGGGGTGCTGGAGGATGAGGAAAGCTTGAGCTTACATAGGTATGTGGAGACGGATATAAGGAAATAGAGAAAGAATTTAGTGGAAGAGTGGGAATGGAAGTGGACGAAAGCCGAGGCAGAGAGTATGAGGAAGAAAGTAAGAGAAGAGATAGGAAGGGGACTTGGACATGATGGAGATGAATTGTTCAATGTGATACAGGGCTGCAAAAGACAGGGAAAGAGGGGCAATAGGCGTGAGCGGAGGGCCAATTACTGGTGGAATGAGGAAATAGAGGAGCTGTGGAGGGAGTGTAAGAAAGAACGAAGACGGATGCTGAGAGGAAGAGGAAGGATAGAGGGAAGAGGGAGATATGAGGAGAAGAAGAAGGAACTGGAGCGTAGAGTGGAGAGGGAAAAAAGAGGGAAGTGGGAAGAGTTACTGGGGGAATTGGAAAACAATCCATGGGAAAAGGTGTATGAGATAGCGGTGAAGAGGATGGGTGGAAATAGGAACGAGGTTCTAGAGGAGGCTTGGGAGAAGGAGATTATAGAGAAATTGTTCGAAGGGGGAGAAGGAGGAGTGGGTGGCAGAATTCAGGAAATCTGAGATACAAGGGGGGTAGTGAAAATGAGGGGGATAAGGCCGGTAGAGAAGTGAGAGGTAGAAGATTGGGGGAGAATATTAAAGTGAGAAAAGCCCCAGGGATAGATGGCCTGAGGGGTGATATGGTGAAGAGGCTGTTGGATGACAATAGGGAGTACTTCTGGGAACTATTCAACAGGGTGCTGAGGGAGGAGGAGTTCCCGGAAGGATGGAAGGTAGCCAGGGTGATACTGATGAAGAAGGCGGGTAGAGAGGGGAAGCGGGCGGGGGACTATAGGCCTATCAGCCTGCTGTGTGGTATGGGTAAATTGATGGAGGGGATAATAAGGGATAGGATTGCGGAGGAAGTTGGTAGGAATGGGGGTTTTAGGGTAAACCAGCATGGGTTCACGAAGGGGAAATCTTGCATCTCGGCACTGAGCAAGGTGATGGGTTTGGTGGAAAGAGCTAGGGAGGGCAGCTGGAGGAAGAAGAAATTGGCCCTACTCGTGTTCTTCGACGTCGGGAACGCGTTCAACAGTGTCAGCAAACGGGCAGTGTTGAGCGCGTTGCTGAGGCTTGGAGTGGAGCAGGGGTTGGTTAACCTGGTGGGGGACTACCTGACGGGGCGTGTGATTGTAGACTCCAGAGGGAGGAGATATGAGATGGAGGCTGGAGTGCCTCAGGGCTCGGTTCTTGGACCGACGCTCTGGAAGTGTGTGTTTGATGAGGTTTGTGGGATAGTATGTGAAGAGGGATGTATGCGGATGATGTGTGTCTGGTATGTACGGCAAAGGGAGAGGCGGAGATAGAAATGAAGGCGGAGAGAATGTGCAGGAAGATTGTGGAGAAGATAGGGCGGTGCGGACTGGAAGTGGCGGAAGATAAGACGGTGGGGTTGCTAGTGAAGGGACGAAGCAGGGCAAGGGAAGTGGGGGTGATGGTTAAGGGAAGGAGAATTCGCGTGGAGGAGTCTGTGAAATACCTAGGGGTGTGGTTGGATAGCCAATTATCCTTCAAAACCCATATGGTAAAGGCGGCAGAGAAGGGTAAAGTGAGGGCAGCATGGCTGGGGAGATTGATGTGTAATGTGAAAGGGCCGGGAGAGTGGAAGAGGAGGGTAATTGGTAGGACGGTAGAGCAGAGTATGCTGTACGGTGCGGAGGTGTGGGGTGAAAGAGCGGGGGTGAATGCGAGGGTTAGGCCACTTTTGCGGGTGCAGAGAGGGATACTGCTGAGGGTGGTGCAGGAGTATAGGACAGTGGGTGGACTGCGGTGCTGGCAAGGTCCTACCCATTGGACGTGTTGGCTAGAGCTAGGAGCCAACGCTGGAGGGGTGCGACCAAAGAAGAGGTACGGGAATGGATGGATGAGGAAATAGAGAGAAGGTGGGAGGAGTATGAGGGCGCGCTAAAAGGAGCGATTGGGAATAGGAGAGATTGGATGGACCGGAAATTCGGGGAGGTGAACTACTTCTTGACACAAGTGCTCACTGGACATGGGTCGAGGGTAGGGTACCTCCACAAGATTGGGAAACGAGAGACTGGTGTGTGCGAGAGGTGTGAAGTGGAGGATGATGTGGGGCATGTGTTTAGATGCTGGAGGAACGAGGAAGTGCTGAAGAAGTTGGAGAGGAAACTAGGGGAGGCGGGGTACTGGGAAAACATGGTGGAGATAATGTTGAGGGGGGAGGAGGAATGGATGGAGGTGAGTGGAGTAGTAGAGAGCATGGTAAGGGGGAGAGAAGGACTCGATATGGCATGAGATGCAGGAGTGATAGGAGGGAGAAGATGACGGTGTGAGCGGAGAGTGTGCGAGGGACCGCCGCCTGTCTCGAAGTATGCTAGGGTAGTGATTCCGAGGCGGGGGTAACGGCGAGTTTGAGGTGGGTTTGGTTGGTAGGCATCTCCTTGGGGATGAGTCCAACACTGTTTGGGTCCTGGACCCATTCGAACATGAGTTTCCCATCTCGGCCCGAAAAAAAAAAAAAAAAGTAGGTATATTAAAATAAAAATCTTGTTAGTTTGTACGATCTACCGGTGGGCGAATAAGAACGGCCGAGGGCCATATCTTAGGATCGGATTGTAGTACAGCATCGGAAAAAAAATATTTTTAAAACATAGATGGACTCGAGAAAAATCTGGAAATAATTTACTTGTAGGTCCACCGATAGAGGGAATAATTCAATTTAAAAAGCCAAATTTTCCAAAATCTAATTTAGGAGCATGACAAAAACAATAATCGAATTCTTCGAAAAATTCTGCGTATATTTGGTATAACAAGTTTCAGTGTATCTACTCAAATAAGAGGTGGGGAAGAGTTGGAGATTATACGTAATAGACATATCTCTTGATTTATTACCCCCTGAATAACTGGAGGAAAAATAACCGACGGTATTTTTGTGTTACGATTATTATAACACTATCTTTACTTTATTTGAAAATAAATACTTACAAGTTAAAATTCCGCATCAATATTAATTACAAACACATTTAACCGACACACTGAAATTTTTGTCGATCTAAACCTACACGCAATCGAGCACAAAAAAACGAAAAAATTACACCAACAAAAAATACACTCAATTACGAGCAAAAAACTTCACGGTCGTTGTACTGATTATTTATTTAAAAAAAAGTAGCCTAACAGGTAGATGTTAGGAACATTTCAAATGTATCGGTGATAATGAATAATACAGGGATCTTCATTACTAGCGAAACTTGAACATTTCTATCGGACTAGCCGATATATCGTTCTGAAAATTTGTCAGTATACATAAATGAAATTAAGTGGAATATTTTCGGAAATAAGACGTTGCCGCTACTACTAAAAAATCGTTTATACACCGATATTTTAAACAAAATAATTCTATCATTTTTAATAGTATATTTCTTAATCATTTTAACAAAATTCCATACAGTCTCTTTTGAGTGTGAGAAATCCACGAATCTATTTCTATTTTGTCGGTTTATGCGAAGTGTTATTAGTTTAAATGTAACATCTGAATTTTCTACTTACATTTCACGTCACTCGGTATAAATATGCGGCCACAAACTTGCGGTGTACGCCTGAAAAAATACGGAAAGTAAATTAAGTTAGAAAAGTTCGTGTAAACTTTGTTACATATAAATATGTAAATAAAACATTTCAATCAAGAAGTTAAATTGCTCTTGGAACCAAGAGATAGATCGATTCGCTTTGATCTAAGAGCATTAGGAACGACCAAAAAACTTGTAATTCATCAAAGTTGATACGTAGTTGGTTTAAAATGTTTAAAAACTTTTACTTGGTAATTGCCGGTATATTTATTCAATAAATATAATATAATAATAAATATAAAACTGTTTTAATCCAAGCTGGTTTTTTGCTAGCATTACTCATTCGAAAGGTATATCAGGTCAATAAAAAGACCCATAAAACTATAAAAATAGATAGGTACTTGTTTTCAAAAGGAATCGATAATTGGAAGATAAGTTTCGTGGCGGATTAAGTTTTATGAAGTTTTTCTTTGTTCTACTTATAGTTGTAGGAAAAATATTGCTCCAACCACAGATATTTGAAATGCATCCTTGAATGAATAATGGTTTGAAGAACTAAAAAAAAGCTTTTATAACTCTTAGAACTAATGAGTAAAAAATGATTTTCCATTTATTACAAAAAACGTGGGGTGGTCGATATCAATTATTGTAATAGATATTTCATCAGTAGCTATATATTACTTGAGTTCATATAAAAGCATACGACAAACGTACTACCAAAGAATTTGTCAAAAATTGTCAAAAATTGTCAAAAATGGTCAAAAATGGTCAAAAATTATCAAAAACTGTTAAATATTTTAAAAAATGGTCAAAAATTGTCAATAATTGTCAAAAAAATTTGAAGTTGTCAAAATGGTCAATAATGTTAAAATATCGAAAAATGGTCAAAAATTGTCACAATTTTGAAAAAATGGTCAAAATTTTTGAAAAATTGTCAAAAATGGTCAATACTTGTCAGAAACTGTCTAAAATGGCCAAAAATTGTGAAAAATCTGAAAAATGGTCAAAAATTGTCAAAATTTTAGAAAAATGGTCAAAATTTTAGAAAAATGGTCAATAATTATAAAAAACTGCCAAAAATGGACAATAATTGTTAAAAATTGTCAAAATTTTTGAAAAATTGTCAATAATTGTCAGAACCTGTCAAAAAGGCTCAAAAATTTTCCAAAATGGTCAGTAATTGTTAAAATTTGGAAAAATGGTCTAAAATGGTCAAATTTTTGGAGAAATTGTTGGAAATGATCAATAATTGTCAAAACTGTCAAAATTGGTCAATAATTGCCAAAAATGGTAAATAATCGTTTAAATTTGAAAAAATTGTCAAAAACTCTCAAAATGTTTGAAAAAATGGTCAATAGTTGTCAAATTGTTGAAAAATGGTCAATATTTTCGAAAAATTGTCCAAAAAGGTCATTAATGGTCAGAACCTGTCAAAAATGCTCAAAAATGGTCAATAATTGTTAAAATTTGGGAAAATGGTCTAAAATGGTCAAATTTCTGGAAAAATTGTCAAAAATGATCAATAATTGACAAAACTGTCAAAATTGGTCAATAATTGTTTAAATTTGAAAAAATGGTCGAAAATTCTCGAAAATTTCGGAAAAAAGGTCGATAATTGTGAAAATTGTTGGAAAATGGTCAAAATTTTCGAAAAATTGTCAAAAATTGTCAAAATTTTGAAAAAATGGTCAATAATTATAAAAAAACTGTCAAAAATGGTTAATAATTGTTTAAAATTGTAAATTTTTCCGAAAAATGGTCATAATTTTTGAAAAAATTGTCAAAAATGGTCAAAAATTTGCAGAACCTGTCAAAAATTATCATAAATGGTCAATAATTGTTAAAATTCGGAAAAATTGGTCAAAAATTGTCAATAATGGTCAATAATTGTTAAAAATTGTCAATTTTTTTTCGAAAAATGGACATTCTATTGAGCATAAGGAGGTGGTCTGCGGTCCGACGACCGCTCACCTTTTTTTCAGTTATTTCTGGGTAGGTAAGTTAAGTACGTCTTCATCACGACCCATCACGCGCCGCGCCACCGAACAGGTCCGCACCACTCCTGCGCCCGGCGGTGGCTAGCGAGTGACAGAGTATTCAACCGGAACGCGGAAGACGCTTCAGGGCAGACTCGTTGACGGTTGTATGCGAATTATAAAAATTCGAATTTTGTTATTGATTGAGTTTACTTCATTTGAGATTTGTTGTCTGTTGTTGAGTAGGTATTTCTGTTAATTACAAGTTTTTTTAATACAGTTATGTTGGTTGATTAGATATGTGTATCACATACATAGCAATCATAATAGGTAGGAATATTTAGTTTGTGGTATGGACTCAAAATATTTATTTATGATACAACTGCGTGAAATGATACTTTTGCGCACGAGTTGCGAAAATGAAAGGTACGACCGTAGCGACTGCCTTTTGTTCTCTTACTAATTTTTGGGGGTACGACATAAAAAGATTCATATTTTTAGTTGGGTTCCTCTTTAAAGTTGTGTTGATAATTTTATTATCTATTTTGAAAGTAACATTATTTTCCTCATTATATAATCTCAAAGCGCTATTAACTTTTTCCAGCCTTTTGACATTTCATAAATCTTCCTCTACTAATGTATATATCGAAAGCTTTTTCCTCAAGTACCATAACGTTTTAAAAAATGTGATGGTTGAATTAATAATGCATTCAGATGCTAATCGCTGGGATGTACTATATCTCCTTAAATCTCCTTTTTTTTCAATTCGTCCTTAGGCCTGGGATTTTTCAACGAACGAAAATTGCCAACCCTCCGAAATAAAAAAAAACGAAAACCTGGTCGCTGGAAACCAGCCGCAGATAAGAATCTTAATTCTATCTAAAATTAAATCAGCACCAATAAAAAAGGAAAAATACAATTTAATGTCGAATAATGTGAAATGCAACTGAGTTTTTGATTAATAAGAAATCGCCAACGGTGCACTAAGAACTAGGTAACGACAGTAATGACAAAAGACAAAATTTTTCTTTTTCAAATTTTTTAATTACTGCATCAAGACAATAGAGCAGTCGTGACTGAAATCAAATCACACCGAGACCTAAAAGATCTATTGCGCCTTTCCCTTCCATTCAGTTCCTGAGGAAAGTGTTCCTTAAGTCCTATGATGTAAATCTCTGCTTCAAATGCAGTTACCAAAAAAGTCCACCTCAATTTTCCTTTTCGACGTCCTGTGACCAAACCAGCTCTACCTTCCTACTACAAATCACCTCCCATAATTTTATGGTCTCCTCCATCATCATTTAAGCAATTGCTTTATCCTTTGCTGAGAAGAACCTTCCTGAGCCGAGAAAAGGTTGACTGAAGCAGATCATGCAGTCGACGGTCTTGACTTTCAAAAGACATACAAAAAGCAATGATCCATCTTGTTATTGAAATTTCTGTAATAAGTTTGAGATCTACAAAGCACACTTGCGTATATATGCAGATATTGAGACATTGTTTGGTATCAAAATGACCATAATTGATAGATTTTGCTCGAGCGGTACTCCAAATTTGCTTTGCTTCTCTAACGTTTTGGAAGGAATTAAATACATAATGTAGTACTAAGAAGGAATGGGATTCCCCAACCAATGCCATACTGATAACTCTCAAGCAATGGAAGCCACGATCCAAATACTCTGGAAAGTTCCTTTCCTGTGGGAATTGACGCTATGTGAAAGTAAGCCCGGTACAATATTGATGAAAGCTATAAAAGACATAGGATTATTAGTATTTGGGGTAGTCAGGCAGCCATCAATGCACTTACTTTTTGTGTAATCAGTTCTATGGCATTATGGGAATGGCTAGAAAGACTCAACAATTTTACTGTGTGCTCCATGATACATTGGAATAGAAGAAAATTAAATGTCAGAGGGAGACTGCTGGATAGAATACTAGATCGGACTGAAGCCTGCGGATATCCTAAAGTTCCTACAGGAAATAGAACTAAAGGAACTACTAGTCTCTGAGGATCCTCATGCACTGAATAGAAAAAAGAAAGCCTAGTGGATCCTTTATGTCCCAGTGAATGTCACCCCAGTATACACTCATAGTGTAACTTCAGCATTACTGGATATGTCTCCATTATACTTCCAGAACCCAAGATAAAGTAGTATTTTTGACGACAAATGAGATGGAAAGAAGTGATAGAAAGGGTCACATCACTTAACATAATTTTGTTTTATCCTGTCTTTTATTTTTGTTTCATTGTAATTCACATATTCATACACTGTTGAAGACACATTGCATATCGTTTGAAGACCGGACTACAAAATGAAACTCACGCACTGTATGTATGTATTCAATTGACAAAAATCTTTGTGTGACACAATAGTTCAGAGGCCGACCATTAACTTGGTGACAATATGGGTGCCTGAACGGTGGTTGTTAGACAGAGAAATGAAATATTGGGACATAGGGAATTAGTTATTCCGTGTAAGAATTCAGGGACGGAGAACAGTTTACAGGCAGTGGACCTGAAGTACCAGTGCTGGCACATCCAACTTTTACCGGTAACTGTTATTAGGCACTGGACATTTCTGTAGAGCGTAAGACTAATTTCTCACCTTCCAAGAGATGGGATTTGGTATATAGGGGAGGAAATGGGAAAATGGAAGTTAGTGATTGGTCGGCGTGATCAAATTTCAGTTATCTTTACTTTAATATTAGGCTTGCAACGGTTTTTGATGCAATATATCTTTAATTAAAGCAAGAAGTTTTTTCATAAAGGGGGCGGTGTGTTTGAAGATGGCATAGTTCGCCAATATTGTTTTTGCGGCGTTTCTTGAAAACGCTGAAAAAATACGTTCCGAGAAAAAAATTTGTAGTATACATGGCCGGAGGAGTTATTTTGACGAAATAAAAAATCAATTATTAAAAAAACTGGAGGTATCCCCAACTAACAATTTGCTATTTTATAATAGTCGTAGGAATGTTTTGGCGATAAATATTATAAAACAATGTTAGTCTCAGAAACGTTTTTAAAATGTTTATAAAACATCTATAAACACAAAATGGGCACAATTTATAAAACAATTTGTTTATATAATATATTTTATAAGTTCTCCAGCGACTACTATATGACATATATACAATGTTAATAAAAATACAATAAAATTGTTTTATATACGTGCTAGAAAATTTCTTAAATTTTTTTATGCGATACTTATATAATGGTTAAAAAATTATTATATAAGGATTATATATATGTTTCATAATTGAATTATATGCCAGTTTATTGCTATTGTAGTAGTATTAATAAATCAACTTTGTTTTATTAATATGTTTGTAAAAAGCTAAATTGTTTTCAAATAATTATATTTTAGAGTTGCTGGTGATAATATAAATGCAGCACCAACTTTAGAAAGAAAATAAATATGTCCGACTGTTGTCATTTAATTTTGATTTTTGTACATGTAGGTAGTTTCCGGCAGAAGAAAAATTTTGATGCAAAACAAATTTTATTGTGATTTATAGGGTATAAATGCAGTGAATTTTTCTTGCGCTCCAATTTTATCAAGGTTTTATAATAATTTTAGAAGTTGAATAATAAAAAAAATCAAGTTTTGGTAGTAATATTTGAAACTACCAGTTGTATTCTTCTAAATTTGTTTATACTCAATGTTATTTTCACATAACTATTTGTGGAAGTGAAATATATTTTTATCTTTAGAGATATTATTAAAATTTTATCTATATCTGACTATTAACATGGCTGCCAGTAATATAACAGTTTAGTGGACAGAGTAGGTTTTATAAAATAATTTACCAACATTTGTGATAATTTTAAAACATTTATAAAATATACTTCATTTTCAAAAGAACCCAACAAAACAGGACCGTCTTTTAAAAATATAATGAATAAAGGAATTGATAAACAAATTCAACACGATTATTTTATTTATTGTCTATAGTCTATTTCAGAAAGGTATAGAGTAATAAAATGGGGAATTCCGTCCAGTTCGGCTCAATTTCGGTGTCGGCCATAGGCGTAGGTCTTGAAATAGTATTGTTTGTAATATTGAAATTTCAAGTAATTGCGTAAGAGAATTAGGAAAAGTATGTTTTCTGGCCTGAAGTGTCAATATCGAAATATTGTGTAGGGATTACCTAGGTAGTAGATTATACAGTTACGTTTTGCGTTTAACAGGTCAAGAGGAGATGACAGTTCCTCAGATGACGAAGAATATTATGATTTTATATAATTTAATTTCTGTATAATGTATTTTTTGTATAATGTTCAATATAAAATAAGTGTACCTAATACTATGTACATAATGCCTAATTTTTATTCTGTTAAAATAAAATTCTTCCCTGTTTACGAGTATCCTACCGGCACGCCTTCGGCACACTATTTTCAGTGTTTGTGAATGGATAACAATAGGCTGATCCCATATATTGACCCCAACCAGGGTGGTACTACCTGTACTTGATAAAAAGAAAGAATTTTACAATGAAATCAATGCCAAACTATGAAAGTGGCTTAAATATTCGTTGGGTCACTCTGTGCTCCCTTTGCATTCCTAATGAGGTTTTATTACTCTATACCTTTCTGAAATAAACTATAGTTTTCAACAATGTTCTAGGGTCTTGAGGCAGTATACTGGGTAACCTTTTATTGATATTTTGAAATAATACTCGCAAGGCCATATGTGAGATATTGTAATGAACTGCCCACGATCTGACGTTTCTAAATTCAGAATTTCTTTTTATATCTAACATCAACAGATCACTTTCGTTGCCAGGTTCTAACTGTACTAATCAATGTTCTCTTACCAAGTCATTATTATCACTTGTACCAATAAAATTTGGCACTTCTAATGATAAGTTCTCATCTTTGGTTTCTTTTTCTGGCATAGTATCATTATTTGTAATCATTATTGAGTGATTTATCATTACTTCTTGTGGATGACTATCTGAACATGCAGGCGTATTATTAAAACTTTCTTTATTGCTAATCATAATACTTTCAAAGTTTTTCTTTATTTTTCTCCGAAACGCTCCACCCCTTTTGATTTTCTTCCACTCCCTTAATTCCGAAATTTTACGCGGTTTGTTTTTCTAAAACTGCCAAGCCGAATCTAATATATTTATTAGTTATTTTATAAAAGCTACATAACACCTTCCAATGTAATAATTATATAATTATTTTATAGCTGTGTCTGTAACTACAATTTTCAATGGCAATAAAATTGCGGCATCTGCTGCTTTAATAAAATTATTTGATAAGCTGCTAAAAGTGTTTATAACGATAGTTTTATAATGTATTTATACCTGATTTGTAAATGCTACCAAACTCTCTTAAAAAAGTGTTATAAGACAACTAAATTTTATAAACAATAAATGTTTTATAAATCTCTTACATAACACGTATAGAATTACTTTATAAATATTATATAATTTTGTTGCCAAATTGTTTTTGTGATAAATTTATAAAACAATTTTGTTACGAAAACCTAAACTTGCTCTTATGGAACCTTTATATAATAAGTTGCATTCTTGAAAGCAACAATAAATCAACATTAAAATAAAATTGTTATATATGCCAAAAATTATAAAACAACTTTGCTAGTTGGGATCGTTTGTCAATCTTAGCTGCAATCGCGAATTGGATTGCATGAATTTGAAAAACATTTGTCCTTGAAATATAAGCTGAAGCTCACATAAAAGCAACTTCATGTAAATGAATATTTATATCATGATAAAATGGGCTAGAAAGAAAAATGCCCTAAAAGAAAGAAAACTGTGAGTTTATGGGTTTGCCAGTTGCAGCAAACTCATTACTTTTATTATGGCTTCACTTTTGGGAACACTTTTCACGAGAGTCTTGAATTTACTGCTCGATACAATGTTTTTACTTTTATTAGGTTCTTTCTAAAAATATCTCACTCATTTTTATGCCTTTTAAAAAAAACTCTTAACAATTGATTGCATTGGAATGTTTAATCCTTCTTTTATTACCAAAAATCACTTTTCAGCCTTCTGAAAAAATATTTCTACTCTAATTTGTCATTCCTCCACCACAAGCGAAAATAAATTACTCATTCTAACCGTGCCCATCCTTTTTTATTCCTTTTTCTTATAATATTCACAACTATAGTCATATATATTCACAAGAGATAACATTTTTTCTCTTATTGACAGCAAATATTAATTTTGCAGACACATATCAATCAGCAAAGTATTACTTTTCCTGCCTAGTCAGCAAAGTAAGGACTTTCCTGCCTAGGCAGCAAAATGATTATCCTCAATGGGAATAAAACATTTGATATCTCCTTCATATTTCATTCGAGACTTCTCCGGCAACAAATTTAATTCAATATTTTTGCCACCTCCCTTATTTCTGGATGAGTAAGTACTGTTAAAATACTAGCACTGTATTCATTTATTGTTGAAGATCGGGTTATTTTGAAAAGTATTACTTTTGATATCAAACCGTTTGTGGAAACAAGCTCTGTTGCCAGATCATCTAATAAAACAGAATGAGTAGGTCTGGACGCAGTAATAGTCAATCAAGTCAGACAGGCTTATTTGATGAAAGTGTTATGGAGTCCGTGATTTCTAAAGTGTTTACAAAGTTAATATATAATGTAGATGACAAGTTGGAGAATATATCTAAACAGTTTGAAGCAATGGGAGTAACCTTAAACTATGTTGTTGTTAAATTAACTAGTTTAGAAGAACACCAGGATCTAATTAAAAATGTGAGATGGTGATGTCGATGGTGAGTAATAGAATGGACGAATTGGATCGAAACTTGAGATTAAATACGTTACGAATCGTGGGTATTAAAGAAGACCCCAATGAAAATATTGTAAGCAAAGTAACAAAATTATTAAATGACGCTATGAATGTTAAATGCTCCATGACAGAAATAAATCGAGTTTTTAGAATTGTCATCAAGACCAATCATTATTGAGTTGGTATCTAACTTTAAGCGAAACGAAATTTTTCAAGCTAAATCGCGTCTTAAAGGTACAGGAATATTCATAAACGAGGATCTCTCGCAAGCAATGTATAAACTATTAGCAGCAAGAAGGAAATACAATAAAGATGCTTGGACACAAAATGGAAACATTTAAGTTAAAGTTGGCAACAGTGTCAAAGTTGTTCGTCAAGAAAGTGATTTGTAGTAATTAATGTGGAAGACACAAAAACTGGTCATCAGATCGACTTCTATTGGTATTAAGTATATTATTATAATATTTTATTACAATTCCGTTTTAATTATTTTATAGTTTATTTTATTTGAATGTAGAATTTACTTTATTTGATTATAATTTATGTGAAAATGGGTAATAGGAGCTCACTGTATGAGTATTTATAATGACTACCAGTCTTAATGTTCACTATCAAAATTGCAGGGGACTTAATTCTTCCAATTTGAATGGACTGTCGGAAAAAAGCCCGTCACTTGTGATTTCTGGATTCGTATTTCTTTTTCCAAATAATTTTAAAAATAGACGTAATGTACAAAGATCTTTGTTAGTGTTGTTTCTTACCAACCATGTGCTACTAACCAAGGCTTTTGCACCTCGTTGTGTGGTCTTTGAAAATATTGGATTGTATTCGATACGTCCCGTAAATTCTCCTTTGAGGTCTAATTCTTGTTGGAAATAATGTACTTTGCAGTTCACTTCGTTGTCTCGCCAGGCAAGCTCAAAACATAATAAATAGTTTTTTCCGTAGCCGTCTTCGTCAAGAATTTTTATCATTTCCAATAATTCTTGTGCTGTGAGTGCCTTCGAACTTTCGTTTCTCTTGGTTACCTTATTGTTCTCGTTTTGAGTACTTTGCCAAACGGACCGATTTAAAGACAATGTCGGTAGATGGGTCTGTCTTTATATTAAATTCTTGATAGTACATTTCTTCCAGTTTCTGCGCTGTGGTGTTCCATATGCTTTTGATACTTGACTTTTTGTAGTCCTATCCATTTTTTTCATATTGCAAGCATAATCTTCCATAATTTTGTCAATTCTTCGGCTGGAGTATGCCTCTCAAGTTTATAATTTCTTATCAATAAAAACTGCGAAAACTGTCGCCAACAGGAAGCTTTGGACACACACGTATTTGGAGATATATTCTCCGATACTGCCTTTTCAATTTCCGCAATGGATTGTGTTCCAAATCTGTTTTTTCTTCAGAATTATTCAATTTTGAACTGAACTTATTTGACGTTTCTTAACAAGACATAGGACAATGATATTCTAAATAAGTATCAGAACCAAGGTAACAAAATTTCCTATGATCAACGCTCCTTGAAAATATTAAAATTTTGTTGCTGTAAAAATCACGTGTGAATTTTCTCAAGGTAACTTTTTGTCAGTAGAAAAGATGCAGTTGCTATGGTATTTTGCCAGTGAAAAGCACTCTAATGAAATAGTCGGAAAAATACCCCAAGTCCTTTTTTCTCTCCCTATTATTTACATTTAAAATGCAAGAAGTTACTAGATTTGAACACGTTGTAAATTGATATCATTTGACATTTAAACTTGAATATGGTCACAAACATTCAATCCGAATATGTTGATATAGTTCGCAAATTTGTATAGTTGGCAGCAATCAAAGAAGACAAAACGTAATCATTTCAAGTGTCTCTAGATTACAGTTGTGAGCCGGTTACTAAACATAGATATGGTCAAAATAATTACCGACGAAAGATGTTAATACTGAAAGCCAAAGCTTTTTTGAAAGTTTAAATAAATTAGAGGCGTTGGGGAGAACCAAAAAAATGAAGACTCTTAATAATGCCAAATTCAAAAGAACTCTATCTGAGAAAGCTACTGAAATAAAAACTGAATGTATACTTCTTATTCTAAGTAGTTAACGGCATAAAATTCACGGCGAAAGAAAGTATGTATCAGCAGAAACAATTCGTAAGCAGTTCCGAGAAAAAATGCATGATGTACAATGTAGCAAAAGAGCTATTCTTAACTGGATAGGGTAAAACCGGGATAGATGCCCCACTTTTTGAAAATGCCACCTAATTTAAAAAATATTAATCTTTACGAATGAATTTCGTTATTGTAGCTAGCTCAATCCTTTATACTGAAATATTATTATTTTTTTAACCTGTCAAATGCAGATTTTGCAGAAATTAGAACATTATTTTTGAGGATAGATGCCTACCTGTATGGATAGTTGCCCCACTATGAACCGCCGCAACTAAAACTAGAAGTTACTCTGACTTTTTTAGCTACAGGAAATAATTATAGAAGTCAGCTGCATTTCATAGAGTGTCTAAAACAGCAATTTCTAATTTTGTTCCTGAACTATGTAATGCCATTTATGAAAGCCTGAGTGAGTACATACAGGTGAGTTTTTCTAGTTAACATAGGAATAGTTAAAAATGGACAAATTTGTAATCACTTTATTGCATACATCTTACAATATTAATGTAATAAGTATTTTAGTTGAATGCAAAGACTGAATTGAATCTGCAGGAGATGGATGGGATAATGGGGCTAGTGATGTGTATGATGAGCTTGGTGGTATGTATGCTGAGCTTGGTGATGTGTTTGATGAGAGCCTATATTTTGTTAAAACGGATTGAATTTCATTTTGCGCCATTATGGATTGTTGGGAAGGCTGTTAATTCAATGTCATACCTACATATTTGCAAAAAGCAATATTTTCAGTTATTTCTGCTTCTTCCACGCGTAAGTCATCATGAACATTGCATAATTGTTTCACAGCATCATGTAGGTCTTCTAGATTCCGTTTACGATACTGTCCTTTTTTTGCCGCCGGGATTTCCGAATTTGCCAGCCTATTTGGTACTGCAGGCATTTTGCCTCGCTTTTAATGTTGACGGAGTTGGCCGCGTATTTACTGGAGTTGCAGGAGGGGATAGAGTCCCTTCTTCATCAAATTCTTTATCATATTTTTCTGTTGGTGAATCCTGTAGACAATAATTTTAATAAATGTTTGTGTTGATTTTCAGGTTCCAACTGTACAAGAAGATTGGAAAAAGCAATAGGGTGGTCTTAAAGATCGGTGGAATTTTCCAGATTGATGTAAACATATTTTAATTGTTGCTCCTCCTAATTGTGAAAGTGAATACTTCAACTACAGGGGTTCCAACAGTGTAGTTCTAATAGCAGTTGTTGATGCCAACTATTGCTTCACGTATGTTAACGTTGGCAGCAAGGGATCAGAATCTGACGGTGGTATTTTTCAGAACTGTACACTTTGGGATGCCTTGGAAGATGGACTTATTCCTGATGGATGTTACCTAGTTAGCGATCATGCATTTCCATTGAAAAAATACCTTTTAAAACCGTATAATAATTACAGACGACCTCTTACTATTCAAGAAAAAGATTTCAACTATCGCCTTAGTCGAGCGAGAAGGATTGTGGAAAATACCTTCGGAATTTTGGTAAGCAGATTTCGTATATTTAAGAAAAGAATAAGTTTGAACGTATCCACAGTTAAGAAAATCGTATTAGCTACCTGTGCTCTTCACAACTGGCTGCGTATATCCTCACTAACAAATTATATGCCGATTGGTTCTGTTGATGAAGAAAATACTGATACGGGAGAAATAATTCTAAAAAAACCACCAAACTAGCAACAAAACTTCGCGACCACCTGAGAGACTACTTTAACAATGAAGGAGCTGTTCCATGGCAATATAGACATGTTCACTAATCTAATAATTTTTTACTGTTGCATGAAAGAAAATTACTAATAAAGCTATCTTACATGAGATGTTCTTTGACTCAAATTGTCCTCGGTTGCCCTTTAAATTTTTCATAAAATTGTCTATTATAGGGAACCATTTCAATGTAGGCTCATAAATATATTTAGTTCCACAGCCTGATTTGTTTGATTTTATATTTTCATACATTCCTGACTGTACGTACTCCTCTGGTTTGTTTATTTTTTGTTTTAACTCAGCTACGCCAATATTCTCTTTGCACATTTCACGAACTATTTCTTCATACGCTGCATCTCTTTTATTCCTGTTCTTATATTCGACACTTGTGATATTCCAAAGCCATTCGTATTCGCCATAGAATTCCACTAATTTTATTGTTTTCATTGGTAAAGTAGCGGTAGAGTAGAATGGAAATCGGTGGTAGGGGAAGGCGAGTGGGCGAGTCACTTTACCACCGTGCAACCTTACTCTACTCTACCAAAATCTAGTACTCTACTCGACTAATTACGTTTTCATTGGTAGAGCTGGAAGGATAGTAGGTACTTACTCAACCGCTAACTCTACTAATGAAAACCCCGCTTACCCAGTGTCAACTTTATTGTATTTTTAGCAGCATATCGTCTTCGCAATGTCCTCGATGAAATCACAAATTGTCAGGATATTTCGTTTATCCGAGCTCGCGTTCCTTCCTTTCTTTTATATTTCCGCGGTATAGTTCTGTTAGAATCAGTAAAAAGTCCAAATATAAATATACATGAAGACATTAAAAATTTTTCAAAAATATACACTTACTCCATATATGGTGGTGTATTGAGGGATAGATGCCCCTAAGGGCACCAATACCTCGGAAAATCAGGGCAACTATCCTTTGTGATGAGGATAGATGCCCACGTATTTTTTAAATAAATTATAAACAAAATATTATCTATTTACACCTAGATGCAGACTCAATGAACCAGTATATTGACGTAATGAAAAATATAACGGAATTTATTACTAATTATAAAGTTATACAGCGCCAAATGCTATCCTTTAAAACTTTGACGTGCTCGTGAATTCCGCCGCAAAAATAATTACACACACGAGCGAAACGCGCCCTCGCCGCACAACTGTCCGTGGGTAACTGAGGTACGGGGTGATTTCGGCTCCTACTTATGCGATTAATTTTTAGTTGCGAGTTCGGGAAGTTAGGTTTTAGAATATGAGGCTTCTATCCCGCTGCGGTATCCATTCCGGTTTTACCCTACCTAAAATTTAGGCAAACTAATAATAGGAAATTATCAATGGTGCAACGATCCAAGAGGCTACAGTTTCTTAACCTTGAATTGCAATTTTTTTGTATGTATACCATAGGGCATGTCTACCAACTGACAAGTTGACACTAATTACAGTCGCCCTGAGGATAAACAATTATTTGGAAATATTGTAGATTTAGAATTTGGTTGTTTGTATTTGTATATTTCTTCGGAAATTACCCTGCGTAGAGGGAAATTTCCACTTATTAATTTCCCTCTACCCTCCTGTCATAAATAATAATAATATGTCACCTAAGTATGTCACCAATTTAATTTCTATTTTAAAAAAGTTTTGGTATAGAATTTTCTTACCGAATCTCCCGCGAGCACGAATTATTTCCGGAAATTTTCCTCAGTTGCGAATTTTTTAAGAAAATTCGCACTTTGAGAAAATTTCCGGAAATAATTCGTGCTCTAGGGAGATTATAAGTGAAAATTTTTTGCCATAGTAGATATCCAATGAAATCAGTTAATTTGAGGAAATTTGATTGAACACAACCAATCAGAACAACATTACACTGAAATCAGCCTATGGTCTTTTTTCAGTGTAATGTTGTTCTGATTGGTTGTATTCAATTAAATGACCTCAAATTAACGGATTTCATGGATTTACTCTATTAGATACGTTGCCATGGATACATTTTGATTTATTTCGATTTTGACGTTTCAAATATTTAATATTTCAAAATGTCACGATTTTGTCATAATACTGACGAGAACATTAATGAAATTATAGAAGAAAATATACTATGTATTTTTTTCTATAATTAGCAAAAAATGTTCTATTCGAATAACCCTCGAACATTGATAAATGCTCAAAAATTTTAAAACAACTTTCTCAACCTTGTTGCGTATTTCTATACCGAAAGTAACATATTTTTCGGTCCTAATCTTATTCGTAAAATCAAACTATTGTTAATATAACAATAACAGTTTCCTGCAGTAATCCTCAATAAACCCATCTCTAATGAACATGCATTGGATCCTTGCGTCTTTCGACCAACTTCTTCGCAAGTTATATATTTGAATAAGTTACTTCTTAATTGGGATTATCAATACGTAGGTATATAAACTTGCTGAACAAAATAAGGTGTCTAGCTAACCCATACTAAACTTTCTACGTTGATAAAATAAACAGCAACATCCCTATTTCCTTGGAAAGTGTTTGCGTTACTAACCAACACTTTAACTTGGAAGGTATCAAGCTGGACGGAGAAACTTTAATTATAAATTAAACAGTAGCGGCACCAAAATTACGTTTAGTTGGGGTTCGAGAAATAAAATGTTTAATAGTAACTTGCAATATCGTTATTTTTATCAGCAATATTATTTTTGCGTTTACTTTTTTAAAAATATTGTTCATTTTAAGGGATTTCCAGAAGATTTTATTCCCTCCAAAGTATATGCATAGTTTTTATCACTCCCTTGGGGGGTTTTGAGGTATATTGGATCGTATGCAATTCTGTTTGATAAGTAAAAAATGAATGAGGCTATAGAGGCGCAGACGCAGACAGTAACCATTTCTTATTAGTAGTAAAAATAAAGCAAAAAATCATACAAAAACAGAAGAAACGAAAGAGCAGAACAAAAAATAAGTTGCAGGCAGGAGAACTCGTAAAAAATGAAACAATTAAAAGAAAATGCGTGGAATAAATAAAAAGAACATTGGTAGAAAATCAGAAACAGAACATAAATGACGAATGGAAGCACATACAGAAATATATAAAGAAGGCGGCTGAAAAAACAATCCTACAAAAAAGTAAAATTAAATAGGAAGATAGTTGGTTCAACGAAGAATGCAAAAAAGAAATAGAAAAGAGGAAACATGCCAAACAGAAATTGTTACAAACAGGTATAGATAAGAACAAAAGAGAGCACGAAGAGCAGAGAAAAATAACAGAGGATATGCAGAACAGAAAAGAGAGTTTATGTAGAACAGGATACAACGCACTGGAGAAAACTTTGTAAACAAGGAAAATGTAACTATTATCAGGAAGTCAAAAGAAATTGAGGGAAAGCAGTACAGAGAACTGTATATATTAAAAATAAAAAAGGACATTTAATAACAGATGAAGATGAAACTGTAAAAAGATGGGAAGAGTACGCCTCGTCAGGTAGTCCTCCACCAGGTTAACCAACCCCTGCCCCACTCCAAGCCTCAGCAACGCGCTCAATACTGCCCGTTTATTGACACTGTTGAACTCGTTCCCGACGTCGAAGAACACAAGTAGGGACAATTTCTTATTCCTCCAGCTGCACTACCTTGCTCTTTCCACCAAGCCCAGTGCCAAGATGCAAGATTTCCCCTTCGTAAACCCGTGCTGGTTTACCCTAAAACCCCCATTCCTACCAGCTTCCTCATCAATCCTATATTTTATTATCCCCTCCATCAATTTACCCATACCACACAGCAGGCTGATAGGCCTGTAGTCCCCCGCCCGCTTCTCCTCTCTACCCGCCTTCTTCATCAGTATCACCCTGGCCACCTTCCATCCTTCCGGGAACTCTTCCTCCCTCAGCACCCTGTTGAATAGTTCTCAGAAGTACTCCCCATTGTCATCCAACAGCCTCTTCATCATATCACCCCTCAGGCCATATATTCCTGGGGCTTTCCTTACTTCAATGTTTCTCCCCCTCTCCTCTACTTCCCACTTCTCCACCGGCCTTATCCCCCTCATTTTCCCTACACCCCCAGAATCCTGGATTTCTCTAATTCTGCCACTCACTCCTCCTTCTCCCCCTGTAAACAATTTCACAATAATCTCCCTCACCCAATCTTCCTCTAGCACCTCGTTCCTATTTCCACCCATCCTCTTCACCGCTATCTCATACGCCTTCCCCCATGGATTGTTTTCCAATTCCCCCAGTAACTCTTCCCACTTCCCTCTTTTTCCCCTCTTTACCCTACGCTCCACTTCCTTCTTCTTATCTTTGTATACCCCTCTTCCTTCTAGCCTTCCTCTTCCCTTCAACATCCGTCTTCGTTCTTTCTTATACTCTCTCCACAGCTCCTCTATTTCCTCATTCCACCAGTAATTGAACAAAAAATCGAAAATTAATGACAAATACTGGACCAAAACAAGGAGATCCTTCGTCCACTACGTTGTTCAATAATATATGACACTACAGTGGATAGTGCGAAGAAGTGGAATAAATAGCTCGGGAACACTGGAAACAAAAACGACACAATTGCTAGCCTACGCAGACGATGTAGTGTTGTTATCAACATCAGAAAAATAACTGAAAAGAGTATGCAAAGCTTTCGTAGAAACGGCAGAGATAGCGAGCTTGAGAGTTAATGAATTGAAGTCAAAGTTTTTGAAAATGACAACCCCGCAAAGAAGAGATATTTTTTAATGTAACTGAACGAACAGAGATCAATGGAATTCGAACAATTCCAAAGCTACGTCGACCTAAGTTCAGTTATCAGGGAGGATGGCGATGATAAGATGAACATAGAAACAAGACTAGCAAAAGGAAGTAAACAGGCAGGAGCCCTGAAAAAAATAATGAGTTCAAAGAAAGTATCTAGAAACACGAAGCTACATCTATACGAAGCACTATCTGACCAACGGCACTATACGGAAGTGAATCATGGATATTGAATAAAGAGGAGGAAAATGAAGTAAACATATGGTTGGGTTAGGTTAGGAAAAGGAAAATACTCAGAAGGATATGGGAAGGGGGAAAAAGAAGGGGTATGGAAAAGAAAAACAAACCAAGCAATAATAGATATATTTGGAGAGCAAGAAATGAGCACAGAAAAAAGAGCAAAAAGACTAGGATGCGGATACCAGACACCAGAATTACAAAAAAAAATTATAGATATAGACATAGAAGGAACGCGAAAACGAGGAAGACCTAAAGAGGTGGTATGATGAAGACACTGAAGACCTAAAAGAGGGAGAAGTATAGGTCTGGAAAGTGGAAGTAAGAGACAGGAAACAATTGAAGAGAATGATCACAAAGCTATGGGCCTACAAGGCCTGTGTGTAGCATTGTATATATGCAATTCTGATTGTTAAGCAGCATTTGTGGTCAGTTTCTTCCTTAAAAAAATACTTGCTCAGAAAAATTTGCTCAGTTGCCTCACCAAGCTAGTTCTACGGCAGCTATGTGGAAAAAATATTTTGGAGTTATTCTAGCGCGTCCGTATTTCTATAATCGTCACAAGTAATAGGGGCAGAATGTTTTTTTCGGGTGCAGTTTGCAGAAATTTTCTTTGAAGGTAAATATGCCTCTGATACTCACAAAATATTGAATTATTGAGTTTCCAGTCATTCAACCTATCTTCAGTTGCTATTTTCTGCTTTCAATTTCTTCCACACAGAATGTCATAAGTTGTTTTCATACAAATATGATTTTGACTTTTTTGTGTTACTGGGTATATTTTCAGCAATATTTACATTGTAAATATAGTACGTGTTTTACTATTTCGATTTTACACTGTCAGTTGATATCAAATTTATTACTTTGAAGGATCAGATACTCGGAGTCTACACTTCATAGATAACAGCCATTAGGCGCGTTTATCATTTTTTTCACCATGGCTCAGAGGCTGAATGTGAACGAGAGCGATAGTTCGCTAATGTCTAGCGGGAAGTAGGAATGCTGCCAATGGGTTTTGGTAATTTTTTGAAGTGTTTCATTCCAAGTCCGAACCACACTATCAGTTTTAATAATTTCTTGATTGAGAGATGAGATTCTTTTACTTTTGACCAAACCATTTCAATGCCGCTGTAATGGAAGATATATGGTATATGTATATCTTTGTGACCCATTGATTCTGCATAATAGTCCAAATAATACTCTTTTTTGGCGAATTTGTTTTTATAAGTTCCCATATTTGGTATTTTTTCGTAAGTCTCCCTTGAACATTGATATTTTTGGACTCGGCCCAATCTACTAATTTTGTTTCAGACCAACTAGAACATGGAACTTGTTCCACTGATTCTAAATAGTGACTGATGTCATCCATGATAATTAAACTGGGTTTTTCTAGGATGAGTATAAACTTAGTTTTCAACCAGTTTTCGCAGTCCATATTATCATGGTAGTCGCCGGTTCTTCGGTTTCTTTTGAAAACTTTACCTGCATCTTAAACAAAACCCTCCTCTCCTCCTAGATGCACGATCATATATCTTCAGACCTCACCTGTTTCCTTGCACTGAGTTAATACAGTATTATCTTGCCACGTTTTTCTCATCTGACCCTTGCTTAAAATCTGAGTCTGATCCAAAGCCTTTGGTTCATATAAGTTGGTACCTTTTCGTTCGGATTATTTACTAAGAAACTGCAATCTCTTGGATCGTATCGTATCATTAGTTTGTTTAAACTTATAACCAATTCCATGTATCCAGTTAAAAATGGTTTTTTGCTACATTGTACATCAGCCATTTCTCCTCGGAACTGCTAACGAATTGTTGCTGTCGATACATGCTTCATTTAACTTCACATTCGATGCACCACTTGTCGTTAACTACTTAGAATGAGATGTGTACATCTAGTTTTGATTTTAGTAACTTTCTAAGAAAGAGTTTTTTTTCTTAATTCGGGATCATTAAGAGTATTTGTCTTCTTTGTTCTCCATACAGTTTTTGGTGATATCTCCAACGCCTCTGTAGTTAGTTGGGTCGCTAACCCATTCAAACTTTTTAAAATATCGATGTTTTTTTTTCGAAAAAAGCGTTGGCTTTCCGTATAAACTTTTTTTCCTCCGTCGGTAATTCTCTTGACCATTTCATGTTTTGAGACTGGCCTGCAAGTTTAATCTTATTTTGTCTTCTCTGATTGCTGCAAACCATACAAAGTTGCAATATGTATCAACATTATGTTGGGATGGGATGTTTGAGCCAGTTCAAAATTATTCTGACAATTCAAGTGTCAATCAATTAATATTGATTTACGACGGATCCAAATTTAGTAACTTTTTGTTGCATACATTTTATATGTAAATTATAAAAGAAGAAAAGAAGACTTCGGGTATTTCTCCGACTATATCTTGATTTGAATTAGCACCGAAGTGACTCATTTTGACGAGAGCAGCTACAATTATTTTTTGTCAAACTTTGCTTTGTCATTCGTATCCTTGGATACGTCGTTGGAAACACCAGACTTTTGAATACAGCTGGTGTTTTCCCAATAATACAAGCTGTCTTTGGTTCATGGTTGGACAAATTATGTGAATATTTTAAAAGTGCAATAGTCGTGGCAACAGACACATGTGAATATCCATTCCCAGTATAACATTGAGTTGATAGACTGAAATGACCGCACATTAATAAAATTGTGTCTTCAGAAACTTCAGAAAATAATCAACTAAACTTTTCTCAATAAAAGCACTACCTACTTTTTATAGACAATTTAGTCAACACCTTAACAAACGAGTCGTTATTTATTTAATAGATTATATTTACTGGAAACGTTATTGATTCGATCACGTGAAGCAGTAGAATAACAAAATACTGTTTACTTTTTTCGGAATAACACCTTTTATGTCGGGAGCCAAAGATGAAATAATACGTTTGATATTTCGCCGGTGAGTTGGAAAGCTTGTTTTTTTTTATTTTTTTTTATTTTCCTTCAGTCAGTGTATTCGTCAAACCGGAAACATTGAGAATAAGTGAAAAAAGGGAATTGGAATTATACTTTAAAATTTCCGCGGTATTGTTTAATAAAGGAAGCAGTCAGATGTGTATCATTTCAAAAGAATTACTGGAATTTTAAATAAAAAGAGACTATGTTAATTGGAGTTTTTTTAATTTGAGTACAACTAAGGAAGTTCTGAGAAATGTATCCTGGATACTTTAGAGCTCGATACGAAATTAAATATCATGGTTGTCTCACAGGGTAGTATACTTGTGGCTTTAGTGTTTTTGTTATACAGATCCGGCTACCTATTTACAGGCCACATTTTCACGACGAATACACGCATAGCAGGTTATTACTTGCTAGAAACAATGCGTCAAACTCAGACTGGCAGTTCAACTCTTGTACTCTGCGGGATAGGTTGTATCCACTGACTACTAACCCCTATATATCCCACGCGGGTTACCGGAGGTCAAATCAAATACATGATTCAGAGACAGATCTGAAGGTGGCTCTACGTGCGTTGATTTAATAATCATGAATATCCATGCTGTATGTATATAACATAGTGTGCGTATTGTTGAAAAACTGCTATCATTTTGGTACTAGTAGACCACTGAAATATCAAAGTGCATTATTATAATATGAATGTTACTGTCCGTGAACTTAACTCTTTTTAAATTTATTAACTTTACTGAGGAAAAAACTGTAGTAACTTTTAGAAAAATGCTTTAATCAAAAAAATCATATCTGACATCATTTAAAAACTGAAAATATTTAATCAACCTATCTAACTATATCTTAGTGTATATCAAGTGATAAACAAAGTACCTATAATGATATAACTTCAACACCTTTCCTCATTAAGTACTTTTGATATTCACTAGTTCAATATTTGGTATTCTGAAGCAACCTGTTCTATATCAATACATCCTCCAGTTACCAATTCTCTTACAAAGAAATGCCTGATTTGGATATGTTTCGTTCTTCGGTGATATTCTGAGTTCTTTGCTGACTTAATAGCAGCTTAATTATCAACTGATAATGTAGGAATAGTTTGTGAATCTATAATTTCCTGATAAAGTCGTTTTAACCAGATCAGTTCTCTGGTTAAGTTCACTTGCAGCAACTATTTCAGCTTCTGTTGTCGAGAGTGCTACTGATGACTGTCTGTGACTGAGCCAGGAAATTGCACCTCCAGCATATTCACAAATAACACCTGTCGTTGATCTTCTGGTTGTAGGATCTCCTCCATAGTCAGCGTCACTAAACCCTTGAAATTGTTGCAATTGGTTACCAGACTTATAGGTAATCCCAACATCAATATTATTTTTGAGATATCTGAAAATACGTTTATTGAGGCAACTCCTACTGCATACGCAATATCTGGTCTTTTTCCTACCATAAGATACATTAGAGGTCCAACTTCTTGCTTGCCTATGAGGGAAGCTTTCTCCTACTTTTTCAATGTATTTCCTCGATTGGTCACTTTTAATAATTGGTGTAGTCACAGCTTTACAATTTTGCATTCAAAGATTCTTCTTGCATAAGCTGCCTGACTTACTGTAACAGAACCAACATTACTAGTGTCAATTTCTAAACCTAAGAAATAGGAAGCTGGTTTCGCAGTAATTTTTGGTAAACAAGCATGGATCTGCATCACTTGCCTTAAAATTTTGGTTCATGAGAAAGTCTACGAATCTTTTATTCCAACATCTTGGAGCTTGCTTAAGTTCATACAAGCTACTTTTGAGACAGCAAACTTCACTAGTACCATCTTGATACCCCTCCGGTTGTTTCATGTATACTTCTTCCTCTAGGTGTCCATAAAGAAATGCAGTTGAGACAACAAATTGGCTTAAATTCATTTTCTCACTAGCAGCTATACCCAACAAAGCTCTTATTGTTCCAGATTTAGCAACAGGACTAAAAGTTTCTTCATAGTATTCGCCATATATTTGTGAAAACCCCTTGACCACCAATCTAGCTTTGAATTTATCTACAGAGCCATCCGGATTAGTTTCAATTTTGTAAACCCAGTTTCACGATATTGATTTCTTCCTGGGTGGTAAATCTTGTAGAATCCATGTACCATTTTCTATCAAAGATGCTATCTCTCTATTCATGGCTTCCAGCCACATATCACTGTAATTACTATTAGTAGCTTATTGGTAAGTCTGTGGTTCTTTAAGTTGTACAAGTGTCGTGTATACCCCCATTACAAAATCTTCAAACTTCTGGGGTAATTTTATTTATTTATGATTTCTGAATCTATTCTCTATCAATATTGGCTCTTCTTCAAATTTATCTTCTAAATCTTCTTCGCTTATTTCCTGATTTTCTGGTAGAATATCGTCTTTAGATCTATCTAACATCCTTTCATCATCAATTTCAGTAATTTTCCTATCTTCAACGTGAGAAAATTCAGTCCACCTGGTTAAAGGTTGTTCTTCGAAGATAATATCTCTGGAACTTATAAGTTGTTGTTTTTCTTTATACCATACACGATATCCATATCATTATCGTAACCAATTAAAACTCCTTTTACTGCTTTTCTGTCCATTTTCTATTGACATTGCTTGGGAATATGTACGTAACAGGTACACCCTATAGCTCTCAAATGTTTGATGTTAGGTCTTTTCCCTGTCCAAACTTCATAGGGAGATTTTTCATTTACGCCAGAATTACCTGTTCTATTCAAAATATATGCAGCAGTATTTATCATTTCAGCCCAATGCGAATTGTTTCTGGCATACATAATAATTGATCTTGCAGTTTCAACAATAGTTCAGTTATCCCTTTCTGAACACCCATTTTGCTCTGGTGTGTACGGCATGACCAGTCTATGCTTAATTCCATTATTTTGTGAAATTTGTCGAAAAATGAATTCACCTCCATTATCTCAAAGAAGCTCTTTCATTACGTGTCCCGCTACTTTCAATTCATTCAACAGGATTTTTAGTTTTTTTGCAACTTCAGATTTTTCCTTCATAAAATAAACATATCTAAATTTACTAGAATCGTCCTTGAAAAGAACAAAATAGCGATTTCCTGAGTATGAGGTTATGGAAGGTAAACATACATCAGAGTGAATAAGTTCTCCAGGTGCTTTGGCACGTTCTATAGCTCCAAATTCCAATCTATGTGATTTTCCGTAAATACAGCCTTCGCATATTTCACTACCTAATGGAACTTTTATATCTAATACTTTTTCAATGATAGATTTCACGTGTCTTTTATTTTGATGTACAAGCCTATAATGGTATAACTGCAACAAACTTCCATCTGAAACCATATTCACATCTAACATGGGTTTTTCAGGGATAACGTTTTGAAGAGCTAGTTTGTACAAACCTCCGTATCGACGTCTATATCCTGTTAGCTTGATTTCTCCATCAATTACTAGAGTACATTCTTCTGCTCTCGAATGAAATTTACTATGTGGATCTTTGTCTTGTGCAGCCAATACAGAAAAATATTCTTCTTCATACCAGGAACTGATATCACACATTGACTAATTCAATAAAATGCCTTTCACTATATACAGAAGCTTCAATTATTATTGAACCTTTGCCAATAGCCTCAATGGATATACCGTTGGCTTTTGTTACTGTGTATCATTTATTGAAGTGCTCTTATGTCTTGAAATGATCGTTTCTACTACAGATATGATTATCTACAAACCAACTGTTTTGATCACAGTTTACATTCAAAATTTCTTCATTAAGGGCTAACAGTGTAACGTAACATTTGCATTCCTCTCTTCAGATCTATTACCATTATTGTGAATTGTATGCTTCGGAGGTCTTCCATCGGCTTTATGACCCACTTTCTTGCAATAGTGACATACTCTATATTTCTTCTTCTCTAAATTACGTCCATCCGTACTTCTTTCTGTAATTAAAGTCAAAATCGTCTATCTAAGCAGTTTGCACCGCGGCGTCGCCACTGCAAATCCAATAAACCATTCCAAAACACAAGACTTTGACCGGTGGGCCATATTGTGCTGGATGACAACCGAATCGATTAGTTGTAGTTGAACCTTGTGTGTTTGTGTTGACTGATAGATACACTAACTAACCTCCGATAAAATGTCGAGAATACACACGCCAAGTCTAGAGTTGTGATTCTCTAAGGGGGCCCCGTTTTAAAGCACTAATCCAAGCATCGCGGCGTTGATCAGAGAGATCAATTAGATAGTCGCTTCGTTAGACCAGCCGGAAGTCGATAAAAAAATTTCCTTCAAAAACAGGGTAAAAACTCGGGTAAACCTAGGATTACCCGGGTAAACTGCGTAATACCCAAGACTCTTGGGTAAAGTCCAAACTATATTTGGAATTGTACACGTTTCGGGCTTTACCCGGGTAAACCGCGTTCTATCCTTTTTCCCTTGGCTAAAGTTGGGTATAGGGTTTTATTATTGCGTCATCTTTCACCACGCCACCGCCACGTGCAGTTCGAAAATAGCAACCGAAGAGAGTGGACGCGCTCGCTTGAAACAGCGTTTCTATGAAGTTTTCGATGATGTGGTATCTTCTAAAAGTGCAAACCAAGAAATGTTGGAATCAGTTAAGCTAGCAAAAAATGCTAAAACCAAGTCCACTCTACAATATCGAAATTTTAAGAGGTTCGACATATGTTCTGGTCGAGGCATTGAAGAGCTTGTTTCTCGTGTATTATCAGGTGAATCCAGCATAAAATATTACGTTACAAACGACGAAATGTTTGATATTTTGCATGATGCACATTTGGCCATTGGACATGGTGATAAACATCGTATGGAAAGTGAATGTAAGAAAAAGTACAAGAACATAACTCAAGATGTTATTAAGCTATATCTGTGCTTGTGTAAAGGGTGTCAAAAAAACTGAAATCTGTCAAAAAAAAGGACTTGTGGTTAAGCCAATGGTTTTTTCGGAGATGAACAGCCGTTGTCAAGTGGATCTTATAGACATGCAATCCCATCCATATGGAGAATACAAATTTATCTTGATCAGGACCACTTAACGAAGTTTGTTCAGATACGTGCATTAAAATCGAAAAGGGCTGAGGAAGTTGCTATGATCCTGATACACATATTTTGTATTTTTGGCGCCCCATCTATACTACAATCGGACAACGGGCGGGAGTTTGCGATCCGTGTCATGGAAGAGTTATGTTTCATGCGAATGGCCTTGAAATAGTACATGGCAAACCACGTCATAGTCAGTGACAAGGCAGCGTGGAAAGAGCAAATCAAGATATACAAAATATGCTCATGTCGTTGATGGACGATGAAAATTGCAGGCGAGGATCAGAAGGTCTGCGATTTGTCCAATTAATGAAAAACAGGGCATACCACGATGGAATAAAACGAGCGCTTTAAGCCGCCATGTTTGGGCATGATATTAAAGTCGGCCCTTCCACATCAGCTTTTCAAAAAGAAACTATTGAGAATCTACGAACCGAAGAGGAGCTTGAGTAAGTCGTCAGGGAATTTGGTGTAGAAGAACAGCGTCAACAAGAACAAAACGAAGACCAGTCTATGGATAGTGGCCCAGAAATAGACAATCCGCAAGAAGATATTACTGAAGGTGACAATATGAAAGACGTCGACAATAATTATAAAGAAAACGCCAATAATATAGAAACTTCAGAAAATCAGACCAAATGTGCAAAATGTGATGAGCCAAGTACATCAGGTAATATGAGGTGTGAACTTTGCTTGTGGCAAGCAAATATTCAGTTAAACAGAAGAGACGCAAAAATAAATTTAGAAAATCAAGCAAAGAAGAAAGCTTTATCCAATTCGAAGTTCCCTCCATGTTCCGTTGGAGATACAGTGAGAGTGAAAATTCCAGACGTTGATCGAGGGAGGGACGATTTAGAAACATTATCATGACGGTTATCGAGAAAACCAATGACGATTTTTATAAGCTAGCAAACGAGAAAGAAACAACCGAGGAAATATTTTCCAGGAATCAATTTTCTGTGTGCAGAGAGAAACTTGTAGATCTGGAAAGTGTATCAACATAAAAGAAGAGCTTACGTCACCTTGCAAACGAACAATCACTTTTAGGAGAACAAGGTTATAAACGATGTAACTGTAAAACTAAATGCATGACCAATAAATGTATATGTAAAGCTATTGGAAATCTTTGCAACTCGAAATGTCACAGCAGCTTGTCTTGTTTGAACAAATAAGTACTCGTGAGTAGATTACCTTTAAGAGAATACAGTTATAGAATTCTAATTTTTATTTGTAAAGTATGTTTTTTGAATTAAATATGTTTTACAAACATTAATGGCCTTGTCATTTATGGTACATCCAACATTAACCAAGCGAAAACGGATAAAACGCGGTTTACCCGGGTAAAGCCCGAAACGTGAACAATTTCAAACATATTCTGGAATTTACCCAAGAGTCTTGGGTATTACGCAGTTTACTCGGGTAAACCTAGGTTTACTCGCTTATCTAACTTCACCCGTAACATTTAAATTACTTAGGATAAGTTAAGAAAAAGCACAATTGCAAACAAAATACTTTTCTTTCTAAATTAATAGTAAGCATCAACTAATGTCTTTAGTAAGTAGGATACAAGTAGAAGAAGAAGGGACTGGAACGTAGGGTGGAGAAGGAAAAAAGAGGGAAGTGGGAAGAGTTACTGGTGGAATTGGAAAACAATCCATGGGGAGGGATTAGGGGTCAATATGTTATCGATTGGGGGCATATTATTCCTTCTCGGAAATATTTGATGTTACTTCCCTGGACTAATAGATAAATCGAGGTATGAACGGTTTTCTGATAGTCGGTGTGTTTGTGTATACGGTGCGGATATTAAGTCTAACCCCTTCCCTTAGTAAACTTAAGACAAAGATGAAAAATCCTCGAATCCGTCCATTTTTATTTCAATCGAGGTGTTTCATTTCGTACAAAATTATTGTAACCCCTACACTTGACAGCTACCCCCTAAAATTTTTAAATTGCGATACGGGTCGTGCCATACTTCGTTGGAAAGAAGGGTTTGAAAAGCAGAACACAAAAATGTATTACACTTTGCTTTAATCTCAATTATCTGTTTGTCAATAACGATTTATTCGTTTAAGATTCACACTTTGCGATATATCAATACAAAAGTAGTTACACTGGTTTTGCTTTTTTGTGACACTCGATATAACAAAAATTATTTTATTTTTCATTCTTGAACGCTTATACCGATTTATATTTTGCGAATGAATACTTTTGTATTGTTAGAACGTACCGTGGTTAGAACATTTTTAAAAAAAATATAGTTGGCATGTCTCACTTTTTGATAGATGTCAGAAAAAAACAAGCATTTATCAATAATTGATGGTGAAGAATATTGACAAGAACAAAGTGAAATTAACACTTGCAATTTGTGACTTCTTGTAGTAACCCATAAATTCTCACTATCCACAACAATCAAAATGGTACAACATCCTGGTTTAGCGGAAAAATGTGAAGCAGTTCTAATATTTAGTAAAGCAAGTCGTAACTACCATGAAGTTTTTCATATCGTCCAATTGATCGACATTATCATAGACTACTTCATACAATTTTTTGAAACTGGTTCTATCGAAAACAAGAAACAGAATGGTAGAAAAAAGACTTCTGAGGAAAAACCAGTGGATATTTTGTTTCAATTTCTAGTAAATCCATCCAGTTCAAGTAGAAATGTTGCAAGCGAATGAAAAGTAAGTTACAGGACCGTTTTGAACATTTTAAAAAAGCAAAAATTTCATCCATATAAAGTGAAAATGGTGCACGGATTGACAGAGGATGATCCAGATCGATGACTGCAGTATTGTGAAACTAAGGATAATAATATTTCACAAGATACAAATTACTTAAGACATACTTGTTTTTCCAAAGAAGCTGCATTATATTTATATGGTCATGTACATCGACAAAACGTTAAATATGGGTTTCGTTTGTTTCGAGAGTGCCATGCTTAATTTCCGAATAAATTAAATGTTTGGGCAGGTATACTAGGGGATCATATCATAGGCCTTTTCTTTATCGACGGAAATTTAACCTGATAGAGATACAAATAGTCCCTGCAATTAATGATGCAGCTAGAAACAATCCAGGCGAATTCACTAAAGATATTGTTTTTCAGCAATATGGAGCTCCACCTCATTACGCTGCTCAAGTTCGAAAATTTTTAAATAATTTGTATCTGAGAAGATGGATTGGGTGTCGTGGATTCATTGAATGGCCATCAGGATCACTAGATCTGACTCCTCTAGATTTTTACCAAAGTGGATGTGAGCCATTTGACGACACCTGCTGAACTCCGTCAAAGAATAATCGAAGAATGTAATAGGATTGATATTCAGACCTTACAAAGGGATAGGGATGTAACGAAACAAAGGATCCACTTCTACTAGGAAGTGAATGGAGAACTTTTCGAGCATCTCCTGTAGAACATCAAGTTTTTTTCAGGATAATTTGACCGGTCCCTTTAATTTTAAAGATATTAATGTAACACATTATTTTTTGATATTTTTATTAATTAATTGTTTCATCCAAAATTTAAAAATTATAGATTTTTGGGTTCTGCTTTTTAAACCCTTTCCAACAAAGTATTGCACGACCTCCCTTGCTATTTAAAAATCTCTGGTGGTAGCTGTCAAGTGTGGGGGGTAAAAGGGGTGTTATAAAACTTATCGATTAATAAGCTGTCTCTACCGCGACCTTCAACTTCACTTGCTATTAAACTCAAATCAAACCTTGAAGAGGACTTAATCCTAAAACAGGGTAGAATAAAAAAAGTTTGTTGAATATTTCACTCATACATGTTGTATCAATGCTAAATTATTAAGTGGAAATTCAGCGGAAATTCCACGTTGCCATGACAACCCAACGATAATTCCACGTTACCATGACAACCATTGTAAGACAATGTTAAAATAATGAACGTGAAACGTCAAGAGTTTCTTAGAGGTCATGAATCGATTCGGAGATATAAGAGAACGGGAAATTGAAAAAAATGTCATTAAAAGTGTACCCAAAAACACGGAAAAGAGTAAGAATAGTTTATGGACAATTTATGTTATTTTGCTACGAAAATAAGTAAAAATTCAATATAGTGGAGATATAAAGTAATTTGTATTTTTATTCGAGAAATATTCTCCCCAAATACCGCTTGTGCTTAAAAATTAATCGGATAATTTCCAGTCAAGCTTGTTGTCTAATTTCATCTTCGAACTCGTGGAATTATTAACAACAAGCTTTTATGGAAATTATCAGTAATTTTCAAGCACTCGTGGTATTACACCCGAAATTTTTTTTTGAAAATTCTTCAAATTTAAAAAAAATTCTTGAAAATCCAAAAAAGAGTAGATGAAAATCCAAAAGTAAAATCATACTCGAACAAAAAAAAATAGAGTGTGTGCTTAAGACCGCACGGCAGAAGTGAAAACTGTATGTCGATGATCTGTTGAATTGAGAAGTGGGAGCAACCGGTGCATGTGCTTGAACTTGTAGTGGCGGTGAATTGTCATCAATGTTTGTTTCGCAATTTTCTTCTTCACGCTTTTTTGTTAAAATAATTATTATCACGTACACAACAGTGAAGAGCAGCTGACTGTATCTTTCTCGCTCGGGTACACTCGGCGGTCCCGAGTTTGTATTGTTTTGTATAAGTTATATGAATGAAAGAATAGATTAAAAAAGTGAGATATGGAAGAGAGGGGGAAATGGGAGAGAAAGATGGGAGAGAGGGAAATAAAGTGTATTGCGTGTGATTACAATCATTATTTTAAATTGTCAGAATCTAAGACGGATTCGGTAAGGTTCGCGATACTCGGAATATTGTAAGAATTTTTTGTTAAATATGAGTGTAACTCAGAACCTAAAAACTAACAAACCTATAAAATGTAAAGTTGGTAACACTGGAGTGTAAGATACAGTCAACGTTGAGACTCTGTAGCCGTTGAGTTGTCAATTTCAGTTAATTCTTTTTATATCAAAAAGTATTGTTCTGTTTTATTAAAAATATATAACTATTAACACATTCTTCTATCATCAATTATTTATAAGAACCTAACAATGGTTATGGGCCCAGTAGAGAAGATGTGTTGAAAATAAAATTTCCAGTGTAATGTTAAGGTGTAGTTTCTGATTTTGGCTGATGCAATAACTATTGCAACGTGTGAACAGAACACAAAATGGCGACTCAAGTTGAAAACAAGCACGGTATAATTCCTTTTAGTGGAAATGGTTTTGACAATTGGAAGTTTAGGCTTTATGCCGTATTAAAGGCAATGGATTTAAGTGATGTTTTGAAACCAGTAAATTTAAGCAACAGAGATGATGATTGGCATGAGAAAAATAATAAAGCGTGCATGATAATAATACAAAGTGTAGCAGATACTCACTTAGAATATGTTAAAGAAACGGATGTCGCAAATGATATGATAGCAAAATTGGAAGCAACATTTAGCAAAAAAGGTACATGTTCAAAATTCTATTTGTTGAAAGAACTAATTAATTTAAAATATCAGAGTAGTACAGATCTACTGGCACATTTTGCTAAATGTGATCGTATTTTCCGTGAACTTAAAAGTTTGGGAAGTGAATTTGATGAATCGGACATTTCATGCTTTTTACTGTTATCAATGCATCATGATTATGAAAATGTTAACATCGCTATTAGAACTCTCGCAGAGAGTGAGTTAAACACTGAATTTGTGAAAAGCAAGCTGTTGGAATTTAATATGAACAAAAATGGAGACAAATTAACAAATAAATATAGTAAAGATAGACTGCCTTCATCATTTAGTGCACAGAAAAAATCTCCAGACCAGATAAAATGTTTTAAATGCGGAAAATTGGGCCATGTGAAAATTGTTTGTGGGATAAGATGTAACAATTGCCAGAAATTGGGACACAAGGCAAATCAATGTTTTAAAAATAAAATTCTTGGCCATAATAATGCTATTTATGCTGGAGATTACAGTCGAAACAGTAACAATGATGAAGAGTTAGAAGAAGCTGTAGCTTTTTGTGCAGATTCAAATTATCCATCGGACTCTTGTGAAAAAATAACATGGTATGCGGATTCTGGAGCTACTCACCATTATATAAACAAAGAAGAGTTTCTAGTGAATAAGAAGTACTTTACAGGGCCAAAAATAATCCAACTGGCAGAAAAAGGAAAAACTATGACGGCAACATGCAGTGGTGAAATGAATGTGATAAGTGAGGTTGGTGCTGAAAAATTTCAAATCATGTTAAAAAATGTGTATTGTGTACCTGGTTTACGTATAAATCTATTATCAATTCCAACGATAGAAAAAGAGTGTTTTGAGATTACTTGTCATGCTGGTTCTATTTTTATAAATAAAAATAATAAAACTTATGTAGCAGGTAAACGTGAAGGAAATTCATATAAAGTTATACTTAAAAGTGTAAATCCTGACACCAGCAGTGCATGTTTATTTGTCAAACCTGATATTGAATTGTGGCATAAACGGTATGCTCACTTAAATAATGAATCCTTGTCAAAAATTAATAATTTGAAGTTAGTGAATGGGCTAGATTTTAAAAATGTTAAATATAATGATTTATGTGAGGTATGTGTACAGGCAAAACAAAAATGTTTACCATACCAGTCTGAAACAAGCAGAACTAGTCGAGTTCTAGAAATGATTCATACTGATGTTTGTGGACCTCTCACACCTACCTCTCATAATGGAAATAGATATTTTGTTACATTTGTGGATGATTATTCGAGATTTGTTATTATCTATGTAATTGAAAGTAAAGATCAAGTTTTTGGATGTTTTAGAAATTATGAAGCAAAGGTAACAGCATTGTTCAATGTTAAAACAATTTCAAAAATCAAGTGTGACAATGGTGGTGAATACTCGTCAAATTTGTTAAAGAATTTTTGCACAAATAAGGGCATTGAAATCTGTTACATACCCTCATACACTCCCCAAATGGAGTTGGTGAAAGAATGAACCAAACCTTGATGGATAAAGCACGAGCAATGATAAGACAAGCAGGCATGAATAAAGTCTTTTGGGAAGAAGCTATTTTAACTGCAGCATATTTGACAAACCGAACTCAATCATGTCAAGTTAAAGATAAAACTCCTTTTGAGTTATGGTCAAACAAAAAACCAAATGTGTCAAACATGCGTGTGTTTGGATGCATTGCTTATTCCAGGATACCTGACTCTTTAAGAACAAAATTGGACAATGAAGGACTAAAGTGTAGATTTGTTGGATATACAGAAAATGGTTATAGACTATGGAATGAAGAAGAAAATAAATTAATCCATTGTAGAAATGTTATATTTGATGGAAGTACGTTTGAGTTTCACAAAGGAGAATATGAAACCCAAAATTATAACTTCAATCAGACGAATGACAATGAGGATGAAAGTAAAGATGGTGAGAATCAAGGAGAAATTACCACCAATGAGATTCAAGGAGGAAGTAGTGTAAATGAAGGAATAGAAGAAGAAAATATTACAGAAAAATAAACTACAAGACCAAGAAGACAGACAAAAATACCAACAAAACTTAATGATTACGAACTAGATATAGGCTGTTTAGCATTATTGAGTGAACTTACAGATGTACCACAATCATATTTACAAGCAAAAGAAAGTCCAAATTGAATTTTATGGGAAAGGGCTATTGAAAATGAATTAAATGCATTGAAAGACAATGATACTTGGGAGTTGGTGGAAAATTCAAACAATGAATTGATAATAAGCAATATATGGGTATTTGGAGTCAAGGAAGATGAAGAAGGTAAGCGCTTATATAAAGCCCGATTAGTTGCACGAGGATTTAAACAACATAACTTTGGCGATTATGGTCAAATACATGCCCCAGTAGCAAGACTTTCAACATTAAGAATTTTATTATCAATTTGTAACCACTATGATTTAATTTTGGAACAGTTAGATGTCAAAAATGCTTTCTTACACAGTACTTTAAAAGAAAGAGTTTTTATGACAATCCCAGAAGGTCTTAAAGTTTCAGAGAATGACAGAAATAAAGTTAGGGAGTCTTATGTATATATTGTTGGGCACAAGACCTGATATTTGTTATGGTATCGGTTACTTTGGACAATTTCAGGATTGTGCTACTGGTGAACATTTCAAGCATCTTTTAAGAGTATTAAAATATTTAAAATTCACTATTAACTATAAGTTGTATTTTTATTATTCTGATGATAGCTTAGTTGGGTATACTGATGCTGATTGGGCCAATGATATTATAGATAGAAAATCTATAAGTGAATTTTGTTTTAAGTAATTTGGTAATTTGATCTCTTGGAGTTCAAAGAAACAAACATTTGTAACTTTGTCAAGTACAGAGTCAGAATTTCAAGCAATTTGTGTTGCATCATGTGAACTATTGTATATTAAGAACTTGTTATTTGATTTAGAAATTGATTTGTCATTACCATTTTGTAACTTTGAAGATGATCAAAGCACAATTAAATTACTTCAAAATTTTGAAAACAACAAACACTGCAAGAACATAGATGTGAAATTACATTTTGTGTTGGACTTGATAAATGATAATACTTTAAGGATTGAGTATGTTTGCACGAATGAACAGGTAGCAGATATATTCACCAAATCCTTATGTAATGAAAAATTATTTGATTTTGTAAGGATGCTAAATTTATGTTGAAATATATTTTGTAAGACATGATACATTGTATAGGTTTGAGGGAAGGGTGTCAAATATGGGTGTAGCTCAGAATCTAAAAACTAACAAACCTATAAAATGTAAAGTTGGTAACACTGGAGTGTAAGATATAGTCGACGTTGAGTTGTCAATTTCAGTTGATTCTATCTATTAACTATTAACACATTCTTCTATCATCAATTATTTATAAGAACCTAACATTATTTCTCTTATTCGACCATTTTTGACAATTTTCAACAATTATTGACCATTTTTTACAGTTTTTTATAATTATTGACCATTTTTCAAAAATTTTGACCATTTTCAAATTTTTTTACAATTGTCAACAATTATTAACAGTTTTTTATAATTATTGACCATTTTTTCAAAATTTTGGCAATTTTTGACCATTTTTCAAAATTTTAACAATTATTGATCATTTCTGGCAATTTTTCGAAAATTTTGACAATCATTGACCATTTCTTTAAATACAGTATCCGCCAAAATAAACAGTACCGAAAATAAAAATAAAAATTAATTTTTAATTTCTGTAATGTAAGTGTTCAAAATGTTCACCATTTCGACGCAAACAAGCTTCATATCGATTTTGTAAGTCAATAAACATATTTATAAAAAGTGGTTGATGTAACTGCCGAAAAATATTTTGTATTCTTTCCCGTAGTTCGGCAATATTCGCCGGCGGATTTTCCGAGTGAAATATTTTGTCCTTCATTATGCCCCAAATGTATGCGTCAGGTGGCGTCAGATCAGGTGAATGAGAAGGATATTCGAAGTCTGTTCCCCGAGAAATTATTCTATTTTCCGTATGAACGAAAATAATGCTCTACCAAAAACACTTTTTCTTCCGTTGTTAGAACCATTTTTAAATCAAATTTAACTGCAGCGTACTATTAATATATCAACTGATGACAATTAAGTCAAATATGACAAATCCATATTACATAAACAACTCCACAGCACTCTCTGTTTCGGTACTGTTTATTTTGGCGGATACCGTATTTAACAGTTTTTGACCATTTTTCAAAATTTCAACAATTCTTGACAATTTTTGCCCATTTTTGCTCATTTTTGAGTATTTTGGATTGGTTTTGAGAATTTTTGACCGTCTTTGACAATAATTGACCATTTTTGACAATTTTTCAAAAAATTTAACCATATTTCAAAATTTTTGAGAATTATCAATTTTTTCAAAAATTTTACAAATATTGACCATTTTGGACAGTTTTTGACAATTGTTGACAATTATTGACCATTTTTCCAAATTTTTGACAGTTTTTGAAAATATTTGGCAAATATCAAACATTTTTTCAAGATTTTGGTAGTTTTTGACAATTTTTAACAATTATTGACCATTTTTCAAAATTTTACAAAAAAATTTAACACATTTGACAATTATTAACCATTTTTTCAAAATTTAGACAATTTTTGATAGTTTTTGACAATTATTATAACTTTTGTCTCAAACATATTTATTTGTTAATTTTTAATTATATTACATCCCTACTAATATAAATGTGAATGTAAGTTTGTTTGTTACGCTTTCACGCCAAAACTACTGAACCGATTATCATGAAACTTTGTACACATATTCTTAGAGGTAGTAGAAAGGACATAAGCTATATTTTATAAAAAAAATAGGGTAGAGGGTAAAAAAAAATAATTTTGGCAGAGACGATTGTTTTTCATCAAAAAATTTGAGATGACAGGTGACATGTGACAGATGATAGATGATAGATGATAGATAACAGATGGTGACATATGACATGTGACAGTTATTTTCATTTATGTTATTTCAAACAACATGATAATACCAAGCAAAGCCGCGGATAAAAGCTAGTATACATATATTATTATTTATATATATGTATATATTGTAACATGTCTATCGACCTGTTTCGATTTTACATAATAAATCCTTTTAATTGGCGCTCGTCGTCACTAGCCACATTCAATTATAGTTCTGTGATCCCAAACTCTTCTACCCCGAACGTAAGACAATTGACGTCTGCCAACGGTCGCTTCCATTTTTTTTGCACACCGCCACGTTAAACACCCCTTTTTGTTAACGACCGCCTAAGAGGGCACATCATCTTTCGCTATCTTTCATATCTTAAGTACCTATCTTAGGAATTTTGCTGTGGTAAGTTCAAAATCATAATTCATAATTAATAAGCTTCTTCTAAAGTACTGTCTGATATAATTTTCGTATGCATTCTTTATTTTTTTACAGAGATAGACGAAATTAAATTCAACACGTGGTCATAAACTGTTCTTTTATGCTAATATGGTAGTTTTAAGCCAAATATTCTTTTATAATTCACTGTTTTACTTTCATACAAACATTTTCAAGCTTTTTCAGTTGCGAAATAACTCTTAATTATAAAATAACACTTTTATAAACCGTTCACCTATAAAATATTCTTTCGTAACGCCAGTGCCGGTTTCATATATTTCCTAAGCACGATATTTTTTCATATAACTAAATAAATAACTTTTTGCTATGATTAGTTTCTTTCGGATCATTAGTATATATTTTTTTTAATTTAGCCGATAATTGCTATTTTTACTGTTTTAACATGGAACATATAATGTTGGAAAGCTTTCAGTAAATTAATTAAATTTTTTGACTTTCAAATAACTGCCTTCCTTTTCTTTAACCTGAAAAGCTGACCAACATAATGTGCCATTACATTCAAGTTCCTACATATCCCTGATCCACTTGTACTTCTAGGTAAGCACAGCCCCTAGGCGAGAATATAAGCCAAGAATATAACCCTAGGCTAGGATATAACCCAAGAATTTAACGCCGAGAATATAACCCTAGGCTAGAATATAACGCCGAGGATATAAACCGAAGAATTTAACCGGAGAATATATCCCCAAGAGTATAGCCAAGGATAGAACCCCCAAACTACCGCCCTAGAACAGAACTCATCAGTTCGGATCAAGACCTGACTTCTTCTCCAGGAAACCACTTCATCTAAGCTGAGTACCTATAAAAGTACAAATTCCTCTATTAAATTCCGTTATTCATTTCCTGTGGCAGAATAAATTAAAATTTTGTTTTTACTTCTTTTTTTTATTAAAATCCTCAACTATAAAAGTTGAGGGAGATATCGCCCGGGGTAATTTTTAGTAACTTTTTTATTTTTTAACTTTCATTTAAATTTTACAAGGCGTTTCTACCTTTTCCGCCTTAGTTTTCTTAGTCCTTTTTTATCGTTAAAAAGGTAGTGGCGCCCTCAATTTTTACAACCTTCCTGTAGCACTTGTGCAGCATAAGCTTGGGGTCGAATCACCCTTGAGAGGAGTCTCTAGCCGGAGCCCTTCGAGCTGGTGCCCTGTGAGGTACAGCATTTACCGTCACAAATTGGCGCCTTTACCGTTACAAATTGGCGCCCAACTAAAAGCATACTTTTACTTTTACAATATAAACATGAAGTGACTTACCTATACGATCGAATCACTCTTTATGATAACAATAATAATAACTGTGTTTTTTATAATCTTTAATTTATAATCTTTAATGTTCAATGTTTATAATGTTTTTTCAATATATAATATTAGCACGATAAACCGCTAACTACATACACTAACCTCACAATGTGAACCATATAATAGTTTAAATAATTATTATTACGTACCAATATTACCTATTAAATTAACGAAGACAATTTTAAGGTATGAATTGAATATACTAAACAGCGACACAACAGTGAAGTGCAGCTGTCTGTATCTTCCTCGCTCGGGTACATCCGGCGGTCCCGAGTTCACCCGATCGAGCCTTTTACCTCAGAGCGTGACGGATCAGCCTAACTTACTACCTACGGAAAAATCTGTGTGCGGTGCGCCAAAAGAAGTTTTCACTTCAAAAATTGACGGGTTCGAGGATTTTTCATCTTTGTCTTAAATAACAGAGTTTCCTAAGGGGGGTAAAACTTAATATCCACATTGTAGATTTTTCCTTTAGTGCCCAAAAATCAGAGATCATTGCAGTGAGTTGAACCGTTCAATGGTTCAAGAACAATCGGAATTCGTTCGCGTCGATGTGCTTTGACGTACTTTGAAAAACTTAAGAGATTCCACAATATATATGTTAGTAAACTAAAATAAATGTAAAACTCTGTGTCTACGACATTGCTTATCAAAAGCGATAAGTTGCAACTGTGATATAACGAATAGACGAGAGAAAAGCCTTAACCATTAGTCAAGTAAATGGCGGTCTCAAAGTCTATATGAACAAAGAAAAATCCTTACAATTTAGAATTCTTTTTAGGGGATTAATTTGAACTTTCGCAAAAGTATTTTGTATAAAACGTGCCCGAAACAAAAAAACGGCGTTTTAAACCAAGAATTTTATGACAAAATGGCCATAAAATTTTGTTAGTAGGCTCCTTTTCATAACCATAAATTTTGTTGACATGACATAGTTCATCTCAGATTAAACAAAATTTCTAGTAGTACATGAATGAGGTAGGTCTTTATGAGAATGATAGGGCTTTAGAAGAAATGCCTCTTCCAAAAATGGAAACGGAATTTGTTATCTTTTAGATGAACTCCTTACCCTTCTCTACAAAAATAACGCACGCCTGAGAAGTCGACCGTTCTTGGAAGGTTTAACAATCATTACTCCAGCACCAAAGGATGCAATAATGAAGAGCCAATTCATTTGGAGCTGCGAACAAACCTGAAGCAATTGACTAATAATAAAAGAATTTTTATATGGATGCCAAAAAGAAACCGTTCTATCAATGGTCTTGAGCCTCTAGTGCTAAATTACGTTGGGAAAATGAGAAAAATGGAAAATTATTTAATTGCAGAATCACTGAAATAGGATAGGTGAAAAATTTTAGAAACATATCTAGCTCAGCAGTTTAGGACTGCTAGAGTTTAAAAATTTTGTAACGGATGACACAAGAATTAGTCAAGCAGCAAAAAGTAGACTGTACCAAAATTGTCTAGAAATGTTAAAATTTACTACCCTATTTGAAGCCGTTTTATTGATTGCATGGTCTGGAATATATAAAGTAGCCACTTCCAATCCTACCTTACATACCTGTAAGCCAAACAGAAGAGCACTTAAATTACTGTAACGCGAATTTTGGTTCAATTAGGTACACGAGGGGGCTTACTGACCAACTGACTCTCTACTAATTCCATCGCATACCGAGGCGTGTGTAAAGGATTATGGAATACAACAATTATTTATAGGAATGTTAAGTGAAGCTTTACTGCTAAAAACCACCAGGAAATATTCAAAGTTATTAAAAGGACGAGGAAGGAGGGCGATGTATTTTTTCCGATATTTTTTGTTGTTGCCAATTTTAATTAATTTTTCATTTTCTTCAGAACAATTTTTTTAAGATCTTCACTACATTTAGCTACAACTTTATAATTTTTCCATGAATCTTCAAGTTTTTACACCCGATATACTAGGCTGAGATTTTTTTAAAGCTGTAGTGTTTCTGGTACAAATTAATTATTAATACTTTGTGATATTGCAGCATTAGGAACTAACGCAAACCAAATTAAATATTCTACAGATAGAAATACCGAGACACCAATCAACAGACTGTGAGGTATTGGATCGCGGAAAATCACAAATTTTTGAAAAAGCAAAATATGGAGCACCCACCCAATGTAGGTCGGTCTTTATATCGGTCTTTATATCAACGGTAGAATGACACAGGGTGAAAATTTAGGCGATAATGGCGGACTCAAGCAATCTTTCAGAGTAAATAGTCTAAAAAACATGTTGATGAGTTTTATTAATACATTTCAAAATTTTTGGTCTTAAAGGAAATGGGTGACTCAGCACGGTGAAGAGTGTGATGCCTTTTGGCCCAATATTATAATAAATATAAAAAATAACTAAATTCCCTTGATCTTATTTCATCAAAACGTTCGAACATTTTATTATTATATAAATATAGAATGCGAAGGTTATCGAATAGAAAGTCAAGTTCAAAGCGTGAAGTAAACACAAAACAATAATATGTTTATTTGTTTTATTTGAACTTGTCTGGAAATATACATATACATTCAATATTTATTATAGGAGAAGTCGATTCAGAATAATTCAAGAAGATCATTCTATATAGTTGATTAGTCAGAGATCAGTAATCATTAACCATTAAGTATAAGTATGCTATACGGCTAGGTACTTATGCAGATCATTAGTAATAGTAAGTAGTGTAATGTATTATAGTAAATAAATCAAACATATCCCAGTGATAGAAGAAGTTGTTTCATTCCCTTACGATAATCCTCCAAGTGACCCGCAACACCACCTGCTCAGAGGCCTTTTCACACCTTTAGTCTACCAACTTTTCCATTGGAGACTCATCCATTACATGGCGACTCTGCCATGTCTTTCAGCCATTACAAGAGTTTGATCTTCCCTTCCATGCTCGATTATGACGCTATTTTTTCTAAACTATGTGGATCTATGAGACCGGGAGATGCTTTGACCCAAATAAGATCTAGTGTTCATTCGCCGGGACATACACGAGTTTTGGGACCGTTATCTAATTCCAAAGATTTCGTAGAAGCTTTTTTTGACCCAGGGCATCTCATTCGATAAGAGTAAGGTATGTTCTAGACGATACTCTCACTGCCGAAATCCCAGCAATCGTTGGTGTTGCTCCAGAAGAAGTAAAACTAAAACCATAATCTAAACCGGACGAGAGCAATGTTTCTTCAAATGCCCCAAGTAAGCATAGAGAAAACTATAAATTACACGCTGTATTTATTTGTATTTTTTTAGCTTACATACATTACATCGATACCGCTTATTTACATTCACTCAGGCCAAATATGGAATTACACAGTTACATGAAAAACGGGATGATAGAAGATTGGGACTTATTTGAAAAAATAATGTATTATTCCTATAGCAAAGTAATATTGTTTATATAGTTAATACTGAATTGTTTTTGGATTATTCAGTCGGAATCTCAGTTTCATCCAGTTCTTTTCGCAGAATCACCATGGAATCAACGACAAAAAAATGAAAAAGGGACTGAGTTGATGTTTGAAAAATATAAAGTACCTGCATTATTTTTAGTTAAAAACGCTCCCTTAGCTGCTTTCGATAATGGAAAAGCTACAGCGTTAGTCATAGATAGCGGTATGTAACAATTTAAAACGTATCGTACAATTCCCACCACTCCGTATTCTCAACTAAGGGCGGTCCTTAATTAGCGTCAGACAGTCAGTAAACAATACTCGGCAGCAGAGAGTACTGTTCAAGTCCATAACTTTTCAAAATTAAATAAATTCGTAGAGAGATAAAAATCTACACCCTTCGGGAAAAAATTCAAATTTTATCGTGGTATTTTGGACTCGATTAGGGAAATAGTTAATTTATTCGTTGTTGCTTTTGAAAACCGACCACCGCCTTCACAGTCTACAGTTGATCGAATAATTAATGGATTAAACGACTTACCTTGAGGAAGTTGAATCCAAATTATACGAGCATCTGGTTTCCAATATATAACACACTGTAGTATATTCATCATCTACAAAATGTCCACAACGTTAAAAGAAATAAATTTTTCGCACCCTGTATTGCCCGGCTATCCAGTCTATCTAGGTACCTCTGTCGTATCTCGTCGTCCCTTAAACCCTCATTATTAGTTGTGTTTAGATCGTATAAATCCAATGGGATAGTCTATATGGTAGACTAGGGTTGGGAGGGAGTTTATATATATTGGAAACCAGATGCTCGTATAATTTGGATTCAACTTCCTTAAGGTAAGTCGTTTAATCCATTAATTATACTTCACATCTGGTTTCCAATATATAACACACTGTAGATGTTTAAAGCAACGATCTAATAGAAAGTGGTCACTCATAAAGAAAGTGTAATCCTGTTAAGATATGTTTAATAATAATTGTGAGATTATACATCAAGAACCACAAAGCAAAAATAAAATAAAATAACACATCAACTTAAAAAGATACAAAAATTAATAAAAATAATATATAAAGGCGACAAAGTAGGAACACTTATTCTATGTAAGTGTATTTATTGAGAAAAAAAAAATAATAACTCTACTAATACCAGATTTCAATAGCTTATTTGTTCATATTCAGTATGAAAACCTCAGATTTTTTAGACCACCCTGCAGCTTCGCGAATTGTTTCTATATTGAAACCAGTTCGTGCTGCGGCTGAAGTAGAAGCATGTCTGGTAGAATGGCTCTTAAAAGTATTGGTGTCAATGCCGCTTTGTTCAAGTGTCGATTTTATCCAACGACTTACTGTTTGGGATGATGCGGGATGAATAGGTTTCTTAAGAGTAAGTAATAATTGCTGATTACTTCCATTTCTGAATTTAGAAGTGACTTCCAAGTAGCGTAGCAATGTTGATGCTACACAAAGTTCAGGTTTTGATTTAAAAACGTTAAAAGAAAGAATTGGTTGGCATCTCTTTGGGTTTGATGTTTTCAAAATGTCATCGATAAAAATATTAATACTTCCATTTTGATTAATCTTTATATTGTTGATTTTTTATTTTAGTTAGGGTTTGAACCCTTTGTGCTGTTGTGAGAGCAAGTAAGGTGCTTAGTTTTAATGTTAATTGCTGTAATGATAAAGAAGCTGTTTTTTGAGTTTCCAAGTAAGCTAGTACGATACTTGGATCCCACGTTATTTTGTATTTTGGGAAAACTGGTTTTGTTTTAAAGACCCCTTTCAAAAACCTTTTAATTAATAGATTTTTTTCCTCTGAATATGAAAACAGTAAAGTGAGAGCGGATTTATGTGTGTTAAGGCTGATGTAGGAAGCTCCATTTTCAAACTCTGTCTGAAAGAATTACATGACCAGTTGAGCATTAGAGGTAATTAACTGTTGGTTGATATTTTTTTTCCCGGCACCATTTCCACCATTTAGTGTATGTTGTGTTATATTGCTTTCGCGTGGAAGCACTTAACAATGCCAGCAAAGTAGTTAATGTGGATTCGGGTGCATTCCTTTGACGAAATGCTTGGCGCAAAGTTTCGCTGCAGCCAGAGTAAGGGTTGCACTCATTGGGTGTGGTTTCCTAAAAGGTGATAATAATAGTGTTGAAGAAGGTTCTAAAATCAGTGGGGTGGCAACTAACAATTGTTGGAACAACGGATGCCACGCTTGCGAAGGCCAGTATGGCACAATTAATATACCTGTTGCATTATCTAGGATTATTTTGTTTAACACTTGTGGAATCAAGGAAAAAGGTGGAAGAGCATAAAAATATATATCGTACCATGATATTGTAAAGGCATCTACTGCAAAAGAATCGGGATCTTTGTGCCATGATACATATTTTTCACATTTGGTATTCAATTTTGAGGAAAATAAATCAAGTTCTGGTGTGCCAAACTTGTTTATGACTTTGATGTACTCTTTTCCACATAAAGCGTACTCAGTTTCGATCGATGTAGACCTCGATTCTTTGTCAGCTTATATGTTGTCTTTTGTATTGATGTATGATGCAAAGATATATATATATATATATATATATATATATATATATATATATATATCCAAACAGACAAATACTATTGAGGTTAGCAGCAAAAATTTTTTTGCTGCTAACCTCAATAGTATTTGTCTGTTTGTGTCCTAATTGATCAGCAACGATCACATGCGTTTATCGCTTTTCAGCTTATATATATATATATATATATTTCGCTCCTCGCACCAATCCCAGATTTGTGATGAGACTGAATTAAGATGTCTGTGTTTAACACCGCCCATGCGGTTTATATTAGAGATTGCAGTGGTATTGTCTAATCTTAGCAAAATGCGACAGTTAGTTTTATTAAGAGCAAAACATTTCAATCCACAATACGCTGCTATTAATTCCAAATGGTTAATGTGCCAATTTTGTTGTTCTATAGTCCAAAAACCATGCGTGGCTTCCCCGTTAGCAAATGCACCCCAACCAGTTGTCGAGGCATCCGTAAATATTTCCATAATAAACTCTTTTCGCTTAAAATGGAAATTTGGATTCTTTTTTAATGTTTCTATCCACCAATCAATTTCTGGGTGTAAATATTCTGGTAAGGACATAACCGCATTGTAATCCGAACGGGATTTTTTTAAGTTTAAATATTTATGTCTTTCAAAGGTTTTAGTGTGTGACCAACCATATGGTATTGCGGGACATGTGGAATTTAAAGACCCCAAGATCCCAGAAAATTCACGAATTCGGCACGTTTTCTTGGTCTTCAGTTTAATTAAAAGATGAAGTATTTTTCCTCTTTTTTCCCTGGGTAACGACATTGACATGTCCAAAGAATTGAATATAAATCCTAAAAATTGGCATGTTTGAGAGGGAATAAAATTGCTTTTTCCATGATTAATGTCGAAACCCAAGTTTTCTAATAATTGTTTAGATTTTTTCATGTTTTCGGAATATTCATATTGGTCCTTACCGAAAATCAAAATGTCATCAAGGTAAATTACTGATAAAATGCCTTGAATTCTTAAATGTTGCATAACGGGTTTGAGAAGTTTAGTGAAAATGTATGGAGCTATATTTAAACCGAAACACAGACAAGAAAACTCATATAATTTTTTATCAAAAGAAAAACTTAAATATTTTTGATGACATTTGGCAATTGGAACTTAAAAATATGCGTCCCGTAAATCCAAAGAAGCCATGAAACAGTCATTATACAAGAGATTTTGAACCATTCGGTAATCCTCTAATTTAAAATGTGGTGCTGATATATAATTGTTAAGATTTTTCGAATTAAGAATGAACCTGAAACTGCCACGTGGTTTTTTCCTAAGGAAAAAAGGCGATAAAAACCGACCATTTTTCTCTTTGCATTCCTTCACAGTCCCTTTGCTCATTAACTCTTGAATAACTTTTTTCAAGGCAATTTTCTTAGTTATAGTGAATGTTTTATTATGGTAAACATTTCTTTGGATCAGTTTGGAATTGAGCGGTAGTTTGAAGCCTTTAATGAAATTTATAATGAAAGGGTTTTTAGTTATTTTAAGCCACTGAGAAACAAAATATTGCTGCCTGCCTGCCAGGTTACCTACCTGCGTAACTTTTACAGATCCCTGCGATATTGAAGGCTCCGTCGGTAGCACTCCCTCCTCAATTTCTACAAATTCCCCTTCGATGTTGACGGTTTCGTATATTTCGATAGGACGTGCGAAGATTTGGTTGGCGTCCTTTCCAAGTCATTTTTGTAACTTGATCTGAATCTCGTTTCCTGTTTTTGAAATTCCGGCGCTTGTAGTTCAAAGATTTCTGATTTTCGAAGGAATCAGGAATCTGGATATTCCGGCTGGTGTTTTCAACTTCTTTAGCCGCCTTGTATTTTTCGGAAAAATCATCTCCGAATAGATATTTTCCCGGAGGTGTGTCTTGGCCTGCTTTTTTGGCTGAAGCGGATAGTTTAGAAGACAATAAATACCGTCTGTGTGTATTTATTCCATGAATGCCTTCTGCTATGAGCCTTGCAGCATCCACTAGAATTTTTGTTTCTTCGCTTTTCTCCGGCTTGTCCAGTGAACTATTCAGGGCTTGGCCCAAAGCGGTTAATCCTTTTCCTAAATTATTTTGGACTTTGGATAAATATATATCGGTATTTTTCTGTTCATTTGAAAGCAGAATTTTTACTTCAGCATTGACCTGAGGAACTTGGAGTATGGTCCCATTAGAAGGGGTTGGGTATATTTTATATATTCTTTCAGATGATCTTTATCGGTCCCTTTGATAATATAAGAAGACCAACGTGTTAAAATCTGATCATTTAAAGGAGGACCTGTTGCTCCCTCACTCTCCGGGTAAGCGCATAGAAAATCATCTAGATCGCTTTCTTTTGTAGAGACCTGTTCCGGTCTTGTAGGCACATGAACCTGGTCCTGTGTGGTATTGTCTGAACTATAGTCGTATACCGAACCGTTTGAGAAAGATCCAGATTCATCACCTGAAAAATGGGAAATTCGCCATTTTCAGGATGTCGAACAACAATAAAAAGTGTTTTATTCGCTCACTGTGTAGAAGCAGCGACAGAAATATATATTTTATAAACCATAAAGTGCGAACCTTTTAATCTATTAACTGATAATGAAAACCCTGCATAATGAAATAAGCAAGCCAGGTAAGTTAAGGAAAAAATATATAAGGTCCAAGTTACAGACGATCGATAAACGCATCGCTGATTTTTATTACTGTTTTTCACCCCCGGTGGCAGAATACGTATCATTCTATGCCACATAAAGCGGCAGTACGAACGTTGGCTTACACAACCCACATAAAGTAGAGTTATTGCATATTCTGTCTATCAGTATTTCTTTGTGACAAGAATTACCAAAAAGGACAACTCTTTCACGTTATGTTAGCAATTACGTATATGTTTGTCTTCATATTTATTACAACCAAAAAATAACAATAATTATTGTACTTACATTCTGAAGAGCTGCTTGCCAGCTTACGCATTAACTTTCCAAATAATTGTTTGTACTTGTTTTTAGATTTTCTAGGTTCGCGTTTTCTTTTCGGCATTTTAAGTTTTTATAACACTGCACTTGTGAACACTTTCGCACAACAATGAATAATGATGGTTTAAGGGACGACGAGATACGACAGAGGTACCTAGATAGACTGGATAGCCGGGCAATACAGGGTGCGAAAAATTTATTTCTTTTAACGTTGTGGACATTTTGTAGATGATGAATATACTACAGTGTGTTATATATTGGAAACCAGATGTGAAGTATAATTCAAAAATTTCGTAAATGTGGATGTTTACAAAATTGCAACAAATGCAGTAATCTCGGTCAACCACCTGTAAGGCAAATGAGTGAACAACGAATATATAGAGAAATTGTGCAGTGGTTGAAAATAGTGAACCATGTTCGAGCAGAGAAGTTGCTGAAGAAAAACATGAATCAAAGTACAGTTCGACGTATTTTAAAAAGAAATGGGTATTGGTGCTATAAGGTTCATACAACACAAGAGCTATTTCCCGACGACAATATTAAACGGATGGAGTTCTGTGAAGAGATGATGGAGAAAGAAAATTCAAATAATAATTTTTTAAAAAACGTTTTATGTACAGATGAATCGACATTTTCTCTTCACAGAAAGCATAATCCATCTGTCGTTCGGTATTGGTCTCGGCAAAATAAGCACCTGAGTATTCCCGTTCGTACGCAATATCCACAAAAACTTAATGTGTGAACGGGAATTTTAGGCGATTATATCATAGGTCCCTTTTTTATTGAGGGAAACCTTCATGGCACCAAATATCTCGAACTGCTTCAAAACCAAATAGTTCCGGCAATTCAGCAACTTCCCATTGATTTTGGAGATATTTGGTATCAGCAAGATGGATGTCCTAGTCACAATTCTCGGGCAGTTACCGAATATCTCCAAACCACATTTCCTAACCGCATTATATCCACAAACGGTACAATCAAGTGGCCTCCAAGATCAGCCGATTTGTCCCCGAACGATTTCTTTTTATGGGGTTTCTTAAAAAATGAAATTTATCGGCACAATTTCGAACGGGCTCAAAATTTAATAGAATTAAGGGCGAAAATTGTCCAACATTGTGCAAACATTACACCGAATCAGCTCCGAGATACAAGATTATCTTTGTTTAATAGATTCGGTTTTTGTTTGGCTCAACAAGGAGGAATATTTGAACCTTTGATTCATTAATTTTTCCGTTTTAGCATTTTAAGTTGTTTTTAGGAATTTATTTTTAATTTGTTTCAGTTTAAAGAATCTTATTTTGTTTTATTTACGAACTTATTTTTATTTTGAAAGCCGATATGGCCAGAAGAAATCAAAACATATTATCTTAGCTCGAAACATTAATTATTAAAGATAATTTAACAATTGATTTTCGATTTGAACTACATAAAACGTAAACATATTGTTTCAATATGTAGCGACGTTTACTACCCCCATCAAATAATTGTTCGCACTTCGCACACACTACATAACTAACACATTTTGGAAGGAGTTTCTTAGACTGGTTCTGAATCAAGCTGTCTAGCTAAATACTTGATATTCATTGGAGTGAATTTATAGAAATGTTTTGTTGGTGGACTATTTGGATCGGATATTTAGATCGAATACATTAAATTGCTATGATCCGTTTTTGTTTGCACGCATCTGTATACTTATATTACAACTAATTTATTTTAGGTGCAGCTCACACAACTGCAGTTCCAGTACTATATAGATACGTTTTGACTAATGCCGTGGTCAATTCCCCACTTGGCGGCGATCTATTAACTCTAACAGCAAGAGAACTGTCAAAAAGTATGGGAATTGATCTAACACCCACCCCACTCATAGCTGGCAAAGAACTCGTACGAGAAAAAGAAAAACCAATTTTTAACAAAAAGAAACTATCATTCTGTAATAAGCTAGTTTAAGATGGCAGTTTTTTATTAATGACAGATTTCATATAAGTGTCTAAGGCTACATCCCCATTATTACATTCTAAACTAAAGTGCATAAATCAATTATAAACAACATAACATATATTAAATTGTAAATAGAAGTTACGGATAATAAGAATTAGGAGTTAGCAATACTAAACTAATTAACATTAACATTCTTCAATGAGTCTCTTGATCGGATGTCTTTCTCTTTTAGAACGTCTTGGTGACATAATGGGAGTATTCAGAGGTTTTCGTATATTCGTTTCAAGATGTTTTAGTTCATCCATCTCACTTGTGGTCTACGTTATGGGCTTGTCATCTCCGGGAGGTTTGTTGCGTGATGGGTAAGGATCTTATGTGTTTGGAATTTCTGTCGAATTTTTGTCCTTTTTCAGTCTGCACAACATAAGATCTAGGAGGATTGGCTTCTCGAACTATTTGAACCGGAGACCAATTGCGGAGACCAATTGCGGAGTGCTTCTTGAATAACAACACCTTGTCCTGACTTGTATTGATGACTAGGCCTTGCAGTTTTATCGAAGTGAATTTTTTGTTTCAGTCGAAGTTTTGATAATTCTTCACTTACATTATTAATAATTTTGGGCTTTAAGGAGTCTTTGTTTGCAGGTACGTGACTTCTAGTTGCTCCACTAAATAAACGCTGGCAAGGTGAGACTAGCATTTCATTTCTTGGTGTATTTCTTCGGTTCAATAGGGCTTTGAAAACGTTGGAGCCGTCTGCCTGACATTTCTTTATCAGATTTTTGGCAATGGATACGTATTTTTCAGAAATACCATTTGATTGTGGGTAATGCTGACTGGATGTCTGCTGATTATAGTTCCATTTTTCACTGGATTCTTTGAATTCTCGGGAGCTATACTGAGGTCCATTATCGGTTTCGAGAATTTTGGGGATTCCGTGAATTGCGAGCCATTTTTTGAGAACGTTCATAACTTACTTGCTTGTAGAGTGATTTAGTTCTCCAATATCATAAAATCCCGAGTATAACTATCGCAAATTAGTAGATATTCTCTATTAGCAATCGTGAAGATAATTGAGCTGGTGATTTCCCATGTTAACGTAGGAATCCCTTTAAGAATTAGAGGTTGTTTCGGTTTCGACATGTGTTTTGAAGTCAATGGCTTCTTGAAAATAATTTCGAGTGGTTTGTGGTCGGTTTCAATTGTCACCTTTTTTCCATTAATGTAAGGATGAAATTTCTGACACGCAAACGTTATAGCTGCTGCTTCTAACTCAATGGGTGGATAATTTTTCTGGTCTTCGCTGATAGCTTTGGAAGCGTATGCAACCGGTTTTCCGTTTTGCAGAAGTACGACTCCGAAGGCTCTTGTGCTAGCGTCTGATTGGATCGTTACGGGTGCGTTAACGTCATAATATTGTAACAGCGGTGGTATGGTTAACATTGTTTGTGATCAGCGTCCCATGAAAACGAGGAGGTGTTTTTGAGTAAGTCGCTGATTGGTGCTGTTAAATCGGAGAGATTTGGTATAAATTTCCGTAGATAGTTAACAGTTGGTGGCTTCAATTCTCTCTTTGTCGGTTACTTAGTAGTCCTTTTCCGGTGAATATATGTCTCAGAAATTTGATTTTGTTCACGTTGAAAAAAATGCACTTGTCCTTGTTTAATTTGAAACCAGCTTCTTTCAACTCCGAAACCACTTCTTGTGTTGTTTTTTCGAGCTGTTTAGAGTCTTGAGCGAAAATTAAGATGTCATCCATTGAACTTTCTGCATTTCTAACGTCTTTGATTATGTTGGTAATTATTTATTGAAATACTTCGGGGGCAGATCATACTTCGAAAGGCATTCTGGTACAGCAGTAACGACCCCACGGAGTACTGAATGTACGGTACTTCTAAGATTCCTATGCGATTTTGACTTGCCAGAACCCTTTAGTGCAGTCCAACAACGTAAAGTATTTCGCTCCCTTAACTCTTCGACGGTTTTTAATGGAAAATGTCTTCTGGGTATTTGCTGCTTTAGATTGGATGGATCCACACAAATCCTGATTTTTCCGTGTTTTTTATCGATCACCATTGGACTAACAATGGGTGTTGGTTCGTTGATTTTCCTAATAACTCCCATTTTCTCCAAAGTGGCTAATTCGTCTTCCACTTGTTGTCAAATTGCATGTGGAACCGTTCGTGTTGGTAATATTTCGAAGCTAGGGTTTGAGTTCAAGTCGATTTTATAGTCGAAATTCCTAACGAAGCGTAGACCTTGAAAGACGTCTTCTTTGAGGCTTATTTGTTTATTCGAAACTCTTTAAACTAAATTTTCCAATTGTGTAACGTGCCTTCCTTCTTACACGTGGCTCCTGCCACAAAAACACGTCACTATGGACACCCTTGATGCAAAATTCGGGTTTTTAAATCTCGGGTGCCAGATTATTAACGTGGTTTGCTCCACGGCCCCTTGACCCTTAGCGTCAAGAGTTCCAGATAGCCTCAGATGGAGGTTACGGAAAATTCCAGGGGTCTGGTTGAATTAAATTTAACTAACTAGTGAAAATCCGGAAAAGCCAAATCTTGGTTCTCCAATCAATAAATTGCGGTTAAAAATGAAAATAATAGGAATTCAAAACTTTAGTCTATTAATACTCTGTGGTCTATTTTACGAATAATTCTTTAGTGACAAACAAATTAACAGGGAAAATAAAATGAGGTATGTATTACCTATATCTGGGATTTTAACGGACTTAACGGTCAGGTTATCAAATACGGTTCAAATCTACCGGGTTTTACGGGGTCCCTAATGCACGATTTAGATCTGCCGGGTAATCAGACAAATTGTGGCTAAGCCTCTTCCAAGTCTGATTAACCCTTGAATCCAAATGAAACCGGCAACTATTATTCCGACAATAAGAAAAAAACAAAATATAAATAATGATTCTACGAAACGGGAAAAGAACGATTTAGATCTGCCGGGAAATCAAACAAATTGTGGCTAAGCCTCTTCCAAGTCTGATTAACCCTTGAATCCAAATGAAACCGGCAACTATTATTCCGACGGGGAGAAAAAAAATATAAATAATGATTCTACGGAACGGGAAAAGAACGATTTAGATCTGCCGGGAAATCAAACAAATTGTGGCTAAGCCTCTTCCAAGTCTGATTAAAAAAATATTTTCCCACGAGTTAAACGGTACCCAACTATCGATACACAGAGTAAAAATATTCGTACTAGCATAAACATTAAACTATTATACCCAATCCACTTGGATATCAATTTAATTTAAAACTACTGACAACCAAAAGCATAAAATAATTCGAGAATCCACTAATAATTCATATCAGTTAATTAATATATAATAAACGCAGTAAATAAAAATTCGAAATCAAATTACGGTTGACAAATCTTTATTTTCAGATAAGAGAAACAAAATAAAAGACGAATTTCAGTTCAACAACAAAAGGAAAAAATAGCCGGTCGGAAAATTTTCAAAAAAATACATTCAACAATTTAATAATAAGCGGCGATACGGAAAGTTTCGAATACACAGTTTATTTGTTAAAATTTATTTACCTTAATAAATACAGCCCACACACAATCGGAATACCGAATACACAAAATTTTCGCACTACGGTTTTTCGGTTTTTCGGAAGAACGTTTAACGGAGAATGCTTAGAGCCGAAAAAGGAACTGATTCTTCAGAGAGAGCCTCAATGAATGCCCGACAGCCAATTTATATCCCAAATTTTAGTTACAGTTTTCGGTCGTCGTCCCCGGTGGCGGAATTAAAACGTGAAATTTATCTAGTTTCGACAAAAACTTGTATCTATACTAGACGGCTTTCGTTTAAATTAAAATGTTGTATATACTGGGCGTCCTTTCAGTTGAAAAATTTAAATATCGGGAATGAATAAATTGTGTATGCTAGAATTTGGATTTGCGTAACTCGGACTTATACTAAAATATACAACGGTAATAACAAAAAATAAATCACTGCGGTAGTCGAAAGGGTTGTAAAGTAACGAAAAAAAATTAAACTTGCAAAAAGCAGAAAAAAAATAACTCGTTACAATTGACAGGTAACTTTTCCCAAAATTGGCGTAATGTCTTCTTCGATTACGTAGAATTTTACTTTTATAACTTTATTTCGGATTTCGCAGTTTGCCACGACTTCTCCTATAACTTTGGTTTTTGTTTGATTAAAGGCCGTTAGAGTTTTCGTGCTTGCTGTGCGAACTTCATCTCTCAACATTTTTGGTAGATGTTTGTAACTAATTACGTTGCAATCGGCCCCAGTGTCAAGATTACACTACAACAATCTTCCCGCTACTTTGATTAGTTCAATGTAGTCATCAATATTTTCTTTTTGGTATCTTTGTACTATTGAGCCCACGTAGAATTCGTCTTCTTCGTCACTTTCTTCATTATCTGATTCGTTAACGGTGGAGGCTTTCTTTTTCTTATCTTTACGTAATTGAGCTTTACACATTTTAGAGAAGTGTCCTAGATTGTTACATCGTTTGCACCTTGTTCCAAATGCGGAACACTCTTTTGGCCCGTGATCCGTCTCACTGCGACGACAATGGAAAATATTCTAATAAATAAATATTTAAATTTTTTGATTGTGTTCATTTTCGGCTTTTCGACACTCTGCATTACTTGTAGTTGTTTCGAGGTCGTTTCGAAAGCTCGGCAATAGTCGATCGCTTTAACGAGATATAGATCTTCCTGCATAAGTTGTTCTCTCAAATTATTATCTCGCACTCTTATGGTGATGTGGTCTCTTGTAATTCTCGGTTCCAGATCACCATATTGGCATTTTCTCACTTGCAACTGTGCTTTTGTAAGGAAGTCGTCGAAAGCTTCATTTTCTTCTTGCTTTATTTTGCTTAGGACGACAGTTTCGAACGTTACATTAGTAATGGGTGTGAAGTGCTTACCGAAGGATCTTTTAAGTCCTTTTAAGGTCGCTTTGTCTTCATCTGCAAAATTGTTCTAGACTTCGAACCAGTCTGTACCAATTGTAAGCATAAACGTCGAAATTTGTTGTTCAGAGGGTTTGATGGAGAGGTTTGCTGTCTTTTCATACCACTCAAAGTGTTGCAGCCACTTCTTCCAAACCTCCGAACTGTTATTTTCGATTTTGAAAGCTTTTGGTGGCTAAAGACCGGGTGTGGTCGAATGTGGTCGTAGCTGAGATATGTTAGAATTGGTAGAAATATTCGCAGAAATATTCTGTTGTTGTTGGGTTTGCACTAACAATCGAAGTGTTTCCAGTTTTTTGCGTAAATCCTCAACTTATTTCGTGTTGTTCTCTTTATTCATCGTTTTAATGTATTTTTACTTCTGGCACCATATAATAAGCTAGTTTAAGATGACAGTTATTTATTAATGACAGATCTCATATAAGTGTCAAGGTTACACATTCCAGCCTTCAAACTCTTGGATTACAGATACAGATACATTCAAACACATACGGAACATAGGGATTTACTGTATCGTCCGATCTAAATAGTCCACCAACAAAACATTTCTATAAGTTCACTTCAATGAATATCAAGTATTGATCTGGACAGCTGGATTCAGAACCAATGTATGAAACCCCGCCCATTCTCCTTCCAAAATTTGTTAGTTATGTGCGAACTGCGATTTGGTATTGAATAATTATTTGATGGGGGAAGTAAACGTCGCTACATATTGAAACAATATGCTTACGTTTTATGTTGTTAAAATCGAGAATTAATTGTTAAATTCTCTTTAACAATTAATGTTTCGAGTTAAGATAATATGTTTTGATTTCTTTTGGCAATAACGACTTTCAAAATAAAAATAATTTCGTAAATAAAACAAAATAAGATTCTTTACATTGTACTCTACCTACCGACTGCTGTTTACTGACTGTCTAATTAAGGACCGCCCACAGTTGAGAATACAGAGTGGTGGGAATCGTACGATATGTTATAGGTGTCCAAATAAACGATTGTAATAATCGTGTTTTTAATCTGTTGAAGCTGGATGTTGGTCGACTAATTCAAAAGCAGTTCTGATACAATGCTTAAGATCCCTATGTTCCGTTTGTGTTTGAATGTATCTGTATATGATCAAAAGAACTATACAGCATTTCCAACAGACAGTATTCCAAGTAGAGTAAATTGATTATCTTTTATAAAGTGTGATATTAAATAAAATCCATGATGAACGAACTGCAGGTAAGGTACCATCAGTACACCATGAATTTCCATCAGGATATCATCAAGACCTGAACGATTTAAACTAGCTGAAGGACTGTTTAATCATACCATGCTTGGAGCCGGTTACATAGGTAGTTATTAACAATTTGATTAATCAGAACATATATTTTCATTGTTTCTTGTTGCTGCTACGAGTGCAGGAATGTGTGATGTAGACATGAGACCAGCATTATATAGTTCAGTGGTTCTGACTGGGGGTAATTCTTTGGTACAGGTGAATCTTTTATTGTCCCAGGAATGATATTTATCATAAAGCAAATTTATTTAGCAGATATTTAGTGACAGATTGAGTAGATACCTTTCTTCGAGAACTCCGGGTTCTATGAGATTAAAGATGATAGCTGCGAATGGTACAGTGGAACGTATTTTCGGAGCTTGGGTTGGAGGATCAATTTTTCCTTCGATTGGTACTTTCCAACAAATATGCAAGAATATCAGGAATGCGGAAAAGCACAATTCGAACGAAAGTGTCCTTGAAATAAATAATATTTTACTATTTTTGTACTACCGATAAATATTAAAGTTTTAGATATTTCACATGTGTTTTTAATGATTACTTTTCAAATAATGCAACCTTATAATCGATAGATGTCTTTCCTTTCATCGGTTATTGCAAATAGTGTCACATGTCAAGAAGTAGTGTACTTTCTTCATAGATTAGGAGCGTTCCTTATTTGTTCCCACTATACCTCGTGATGGGTTCATTTAGGCAGAAAAACAAAATCAGTGAGATCAGGACGCCCATCTATTGAGGACGTTGTGCTCCCAGAAAGCACAATTTACCATGTCTGGTTCAAGAACCATTTAGTTGAGATTTTTTGTGTTACAAGCTTTGTTATTCCAGTTTCCCCAAGCTAATTAATTTCACCTTCACCTATTCGTATTTCCTCAAACTCAAATTCTTCCAACTTGAGCTTTTTGTTGTCCTAAATACAAGTCAACATAACAAAAACGGAGAATGTTTGTTTACGTTAACTTCAGGGATGGTTAAAATATATATCTCCGGCAACATAATGCAAATACCGATGTAAGTAGCAGTCAGGAAACTTGTATAAATACATCAACAATGTATTTACTGATTGTTTCTGTCTGAAATTATAATACAAACATTGCCTAAGAAGCTGTTTCTGTTTATAACAAGCGACCTTCACCTTTATCGAACAATAAACTTAATTCGTTGAATGGATTGAAAGTATTTTTACTGGCGTGATGTGAAAAATAATTGTTATAATTTATGCTGAGTAATGTGCTGTCGGTTTGTCAGGAAAGTAATGCCGTGAAGAATGCACGTTACAAACGAAATAAAGTTGTTCGGGAGTTTTCAAATTAACTAGTAAGTTGTAAAAATAGAAGTGACTTTTATGTTATACGGGGTGATTCATAACTTTTGGGGCATAGGCTAATTGTGTATTCAAGTTGATAAGTTTTAAGTTAAAGGCAAGTTGTTTTCTTTTGCATTTTCAAGAATTTCCCATCAGTAATTTTTTTCAGCTTATTTAGTCATCTGTAAAATTAGAATCTTGTTTTGAATTATGCCTAGATGGAAATTTGGTATAGATCAAGTTAGTAGGTCTATTGGTACGATTGAGGTGGGTCGTCTTCAGAAAATTGATGCAGGCGTTTTTCAAGTCTGTGAAAGTGTCATTTCGCGGCTTCTCCGTAGATATCGAGTAGCTGGAAACGTGAGAGAGGACCTAGAAGTGGACCAACAAGGGTGACCACCCCTGCACAAGATCGTTATCTTACTTTGTATAACCGTAGAGAACCTATGGGTACTTCTCGGATCATACAACTGCTTCTGGTGTTTCGGTTCCAATTTAACACTACAACGAAGGTTACATGAGGTTAACTCACGTACACGAGGACTTTTGATAAAAGTTCCGTAAATACAAATTCATATGCATGCTTGATTGGAATGGGTTAAAGAACATGTGAATTGGAATGATGAATGGAGATAATTGTTCACAGATCAGTCGAGGTATGGACGATTTTATGATAGTTGGAGTGTTCATGAATCGACTCTTTCTCCAGTGCCTAGAAATCGAAGAACAGTGCAGGATGTTCATCCGTTCAAAGTTAGTACATCTAATGTTTGAAGAGGAATTTGTTTCAATGGGCATAGAGAATGGTGAGTGCTTGATGGGAACATGACTGCGCAGATCTACGTACAAGTTATTAAACATGTTATACGTTTGTTTTATGCTGCTATTTGACCAACTTTTCCCTCTCTAGACGATAATTCTTGATCGCGTGCAACAGTAGTCTAAGACGCTTTGGACTTCCATGGTCTCCAGCACTTGGTACACCCCTTCGATTGCCCGACCTCAATCCCATCAAACATGCTTGGGAACAGCTACAAAGCGCCTTGAATTCCCAGGAACCACCCCCACAGACACTCCATAAACTTTTACCCCAACTTTGAATAAAAATCATTCAGAGGCGTTGATTGGCTGTAATTGATACTCGCTATTAACGTAAAAGGGTACACAACCCCAAATTGCTGTTTTTCTTATATGAAGCTGAAATATATTGCGCAAAAGGGCAAACAAACGGTTATATGAAAAAAAACTTAGACACTTGGTGACCAAAAATTGTAATTAGTTAAAACACAATCTCCGAATTTATGAACTTCCTCAATTTCTGTGGAGCAGTTTATCACATCCAATCAATGAAAATACTGACAGAAAGAACTGAAACAAACATGTAATATAAAAGTTATTTTAACTAATCAATAATGACAGGTGCCTTTATTGGTGTGCCATAACTTGTCTTTTGTTATGTAACGTGTGTATTATAGTTGCGTTTTTCAGGTTCAGGTTTTGTGTTTGTGTCTGCATTGGTATTTTGTGTCGACATGTACAGGATTAGTTACCACCTTGGGGTATGTTTCATCAACTTTCTCTGGTCTATCGCTATATTAGAAAAATGTTTGACCAAGAAGTTTCGACAGCAACTACGGCAGCCATTGTTAATCGAAGGAAGACCTGAGTACTCTTCCCGCCGATATTGAATTTTGAGATAACACTGGCGTAATGTTATATTGTTGGACTTCAAATGTTTGTTTAGGTTGGAGTATTCATCAATTCTAGAAGATACATGTAAAAATCGGATTCATCTCCTTGTGACTTTTACAAAATTTTCTTGATGGTTTGAATTATCCGCTCAGCTTGTTCAATACCATGAGGAAAATGAGAACCTGTGCTTGAACGACCATTCTCTTGAAAATGTTCTAAATTCTTCGGAATTGAACGGTGGTTCATTCAGACCAGGGAAGTGAAAACGAAAAATCTACCTTACTACTACTAATTTAGTCAGGCGAACCTTGGCCAAGCAAAACTCAAGCCAAGGTTCCGGCACTGAGGCCACTGGCGAGCCCATTGTGCCATTCCTGCTACTTATGCATCCATGAAGCCGAGTCCCTCGATGAAGGACCCAATCCTCTTCAGTGGATGCCTGCTTACGTCCCCGGGGACCATAACAGGGACTCCGAAGATTCGCCTGCGTAGCACAGCCCAATGTGGACATAAGAGGAGAACATGGTCCGACCTTTCGTCAGCCATGCCGCAACCCCTACATAGGGGACGTTCCTCCAAACCTAGGTTACAGAGGTGTTTCCTCAGACAGCAGTGCCCTGTTAGGAGTCCTGCTATCTTCTTTAACCTACTCATTGGTAGTTCTAGAGCAGCTCTAGCAAGTCCATCAGTCCATCCCCTCAATAGAAGCTTGGACTGCCTGAGACCCTGTAGAGCCTTCCTCTGAGCGAGGTACTTATTTCGCAACCATTTACTCGTCTCCTTACGGATTGTTCTGTAAGGCCCAAGGTCGGGCCCGGGCCGTTAAAAGGGGAAGCCGCCCCTTCCACAGACAGCGCGTCCGCCCCTTCATTGCCTTCAAAACCAGAGTGGGCCGGAATCCTTTCTAGCCACACTGTGTTCACGACATTCAGCAGCAAGCCCTGAGTTGATGGTATATCCATTCAGGGCCTTGATTGCCGCCTGACTGTCGGTGTATATGGTTAAGCGTCGGTCCACATAACCTCTGTTTAGGTTTATCTGCGCACATTCCAAAATATCGTATACCTCAGCCTGATATGCAGACACACCCTTACCCTTACAGACTTGTGTCCTTCGGTTCGTGGAGTAAATTCCAGCCCCATCACTGGAGCATGAGCCATCTGTGTACCAGACGATCCCATGAGGCTGTGAATTTCCCTCTCTTTCCCAGAATTCTCTATTCCGGATCTTCACCCTGTAGAAGGTTACGAAGGAGTACCTGCACAGGCAGACATCAGCCGCTCCTCTCGAGCCAGAACAGGGACATCTCCCAGAAGCCTGAGCTTATTGACGTGCCTGCACACTCCCTCGTTTCGCACATATCCCAAACTTTTCAAGCGTAGGAGTGCCCTCCCAGCCTCAGCCTCGATCACATGGTGAAGAGGCCGAAGTCTAAGAATCACCTCCAACGCAGCAGTTGGTGTAGTTTTCATGCAGCCAGTTGCCCCCAAACCGACCACCCTTTGGATGCGTGCCAGTTGCGACCTAGCCGTGGCCAGGGTTACCCTTGGCCATCAGACCAGAGCCGCGTATGTGAGCATCGGCAGCATGATCACTTTATAGAGCCTCGAGATTGTCTTGGGGGTTAGTCCCCATTTCGGACCAATGGCTCTCCTACAGGCCCAGTTCGTGTTAGTCACCTTGCCTAGGCGACTATCAAGGTGAGCCTTCCATGTCAGCGACTTATCCAGGATCACTCCCAGATATTTCACTTGTTCAACCACTGGAAGTGGCACTCCGCCAAAGTGCAGACCATCAGGTCTTATACCTCTCTTCTTGGTGAAAGCAATTACCTCAGCCTTGGCAGGATTAACTGCAAGTCACCCCTGTACCCTTTTCAGGGCCTTTTGTATTAGGTCCCTGAGGACGGTGATATGCCTTCCAACAACAAGGACAACGATATCATCGGCATACCCAATTGTCAGAAAGCCTAACCTAGCCTAACCTAACCTAACCTAACCTAACCTAACCTAACCTAACCTAACCTAACCTAACCTAACCTAACCTAACCTAACCTAACCTAACCTAACCTAACCTAACCTAACCTAACCTAACCTAACCTAACCTAACCTAACCTAACCTAACCTAACCTAACCTAACCTAACCTAACCTAACCTAACCTAACCTAACCTAACCTAACCTAACCTAACCTAACCTAACCTAACCTAACCTAACCTAACCTAACCTAACCTAACCTAACCTAGCCAAAGCCCTCACCGTTTAATAAGGATATTAATTCGTCGACTACTAGGTTCCACAATGTGGACGAAAGTACGCCCCCTTGTGGACATCCCCTGTCGACGACCATTTTAGCCACATGTTCCTTCCATGCAGCCTCTACTGTGCGGTTGCGTAGCATGGCTTAAAGCCAATGAATTACCATTGGCTCTATTCCATGATCTACTGCAGCTCTACACATTGATTCTACAGGGGTGCTGTCGAAGGCCCCCTGTATGTCCAAGAATGCGCCCAGGGCGATCACGCAACTTTCCAGCGCCTTTTCCACCTGTGTTACCAGTTGGAGTAAGGCACTTTCCGTTGACTTGCCACACCGGTACGCATGCTGGTTGTTGTGCAAAGGATACCTAAGCCCAACCTTTTCCCTCATATACCTATCAACCAACTTCTCCAGCGTTTTTAGCACAAAGGATGTTAGACTGATAGGCCTAGAGGACTTAGCCACGGTGTACGTAGTACGACCGGGCTTGGGTATGAAGACAACTCTTACCTGTCTCCACTGCTCAGGAACATATCTGCTTGCCAAACAGGCCCGAAAGATATGCACTAAGATTGAACCAATAGCCTCCCAGCCCTGCTGAAGCAGAGCCGGAAAGATTTGGTCCTTTCCCGGAGATTTATAGGGGCTAAACGTACGTATAGCCCAAGTACTCCGCTCGTAGGTAACTATTTCTTTGGCTAGAATATAGTCCCTCTTACAAAATGACCAAATCAAGGTGATAATATGAGAAAGTGTTTCCAAAAAAAAAATTTTAATTTAAAATAATTGCCGCGCAAACTGACTATATATACTTAGATTAGCTAACTCTATTGAGGACATTTCAATTTTTAATGTGTCAACTTTCAAATTTAAAAAGCATCTGCTAGAGCTTAAACTTTGATATATTTTTAAAATGTTTTTAAAATTTTCAAAATGTTTGATTGCCTATTGATGTTGTAGTGTTATCACTCTCAAATTTAATTTTACATGTTTTTTTTTTCTCTTTGTTTTTGTTTTCAACACTGTAATTTTTAACATTGTAACTTTTAACACTGTAATTTCTAACAATGTAATTTTTATGTGAATTGGGCTTGCCCGTGAATAAAAAAATAAATATATTCTTTTCAATCGCAGTTCATTTTATGAACATTAACAATTTTGAGATGTGGTTTGTTACAATCCATAGAGTAAGGGTTGTTGTTTAATAGACCATATTCCATCTCGTAAGAATTTGTGTCCTAACTTCCCCCAACTAGGTAACTGTCGGTGATTACTATACTTGGAATTCCATTCTTAGCAATTATCTGTTTAAAAAGATCTAGTTGTTTGCATCTTGTTGAACTTTCACAACATCCGTAAATTTTGAAGAGTACTCCAAGATAACCAGAAAGTAGATACTTCTCGGGTACATGATGAGGTATTAAGAGGGGCCTCAACGCAGGTGTATGAACCTTAAAACTTACACAAAACTTGTTACTTATCTAGTAATTTTCTGGTTCAAAATATTTACGACAGATGTCGCTAGTAGTACTGAATCGGCTTTTATTTGTGAAACCTATTTTCTCTCTCTCTATTTTTCTGTCTTTCCACTCTTGACCGTATATAAAGTATTTATCTACACTATTGACGATTCAAACAAACTTCTCTCCGGATCAGCTGTTTCGATGTTTTGCTTCAAACAAACACAATTTCTGCCAGCAAATATTTTTATTTTCAATCACAATAGGTAAATTATGATTTCATGTATTTGCAATTTTCACTTAACAGCTAGTAGGTTTATTTCACCTGTAGGTATTCTCTTTTTCAATTTTTTCTGTACATAATAATATCTACCGAGAGATATTAAATATTGTTAGTTTACAAAATTAAGAGTGATCTTGTGGGTGCTGCTTCTCCGGTGTTTGTCTGTGGTCGACTGTTGACAGCTGACGGACATTTTCTAGAACATTCGATATTCGATGTTGAAGAGTTCACGTTATGTCTGTTATGTTATGTTATAGTTAGTTTGGTAATTGTTGATGAAATTTTTAATTCTTAATTCACATTAAAGGATACAATTGTTGGTGACCGCTCGACAACCTCTACCCCTAACAATATAATGTTAAATATCGACAATAATAGTGTGCACAGTGAAGTTAGCTTATGTATGTGTGACGTGGAAGTGATTGTTTGATTCCATGGGCCTGCTTGAATCACATTATCATTGCCGTTGCTAAGTAAAGTCTGGGAGATTTCAAAAAAAAAAAGAAGAAAAAATGATTTTTACTGCCTATGCAGTAAAAGTGTTACTTCTATGATCGATAAATGTCACTAAAACTGACGTTTAATGTCAATAGGAAAAAAATGTATAATTTAAAACTTTTGCTGAAATGAGTGAAATAATTTTGTTAGTAAAAATATTTATTTAGAGTATTTAAAATTAAAAATGTTTTTTTTTCAGTCTTTATAACTATATGAATCAAGACTTCAGTATGTCGATGGGTGTCACCACCCCTTTGTGAGTATAGAATCGTGAAAAATGGATAATTTTAGAAACTTTTTATTTTCTTTTTGTTCTGAGGAGAAATGGTACAGAAAAATGGAAGATGAACTTCAGTCGCTATGTATTAATAAATATGAAGACAAATACATTAAACGTAATGTAATGATAATTTTATTTATTTTTATAGAATATTTTTGATTTGTTTCTTTTCGATAAAAACATACCTATACCTATTTTTGCTGTGATTTTTTTTAATAATTAATAAGGGTCATTGAAAAAGCAGACATGTCTGTTTATTGCTATAATAACATTTTTATTGTTTACCTAATTAATTAGCATTTCTTTCTATATTATAATTAATATAAAAACTACCTACTTACTTACTTACTCTACTCCAAATTTGTAATACTACAATCAAACAAACAGATTGCCTAAACGATTTGTTTTCGTTTTCAATGAAAGAAGACATTTTTGCTATAATTTACTTGAAACATTAAGATTAAGATGAGTCAATGGAAAAACAGGCATGTTTGTTCATCACAAACTGGAGGAAAACTGCAAAAAGTATTTATAATAACATTTCGATACATCACGTGGAAAAATTGAAGATCAAAAATATATAGGTAACATTTTTATTCCTGTGTTTCGAAAATAAAAGATTACAACAGTATAGAATAGAATACGAAATGTCTATTTTGGTCAATTAGTAGAATGCTATTATTACTATTACCAATGTAGTTTCTCTCACTAACTCGGTAGGCCGATGTATGTATGCTGATGAAGTCTATGGTTGTGTACAGGAAGAACGAAAAGGCCCTGATATGGGGATCAATAAATATAAGGCACTTTGGATCACTGGCAATAGTTAAAAATATTTGTAGTTTATTTTACACCTATAGGCACTAAACATGTTACTTGTGATAGAGCACATGTGGAGTGAATATAAAAAGCATTCACGAAGCACAAATTTACTTTTTCAGCATGAAAATGATTCTATTATAACCACTAACAAATACTAACAAGCTATGCTATAAACAATAATAAATAATTTGAAATATTTTTATGGACACAAATCCGTCGTCATATTTCATTGAAGTTCCATACAGCGCCATCCATCAAGACGGTGGAACTGCTGCAGAAAGTTGTTCGTTTCCAAAATCTTGTATGCAACAAATCTCCAAAAATACAATGATTTGAGATTCAATTTTTTCAGAATGTAATTCTCTAGGCTTTCTTTTGGGGATCAGATCTTGGCGTTCAAATTGGTGACCACAAATTGTCAAAACTGTCAAAAACACACCATCACTTAATGGCTAATATATTTTTTATAACAATATATAACTTAACTAAAATACCTGATCCCCAAGACAAAGGTCCAAGTTATATTGTGTTGAAATTTCAACACTTAATTTTACTGCGTTCTTTAGATTTGTTGTTTACAAAATGACCTAAATTTTGTTGCAAGTCAGGGGTGCCAAGTTAACGACTTCTTCCAGTACCAATGTCGAATATGTTAAACATCAATTCACCATATTCTCCATGTCAATATTAATTGAAGGCCAGAACAACACTTCTCTTGCACTCAGTTCAGTTTTCTGTACTTCCAGATGACAAATATATAGTTTTTTCTCCATTTCTCTTCTCAGACTTTCTGGAACGAAGATCTTCTGACTTTTATTAATTATACAATCATGGACGGCTAGTTCCAATCTATAAGGCCAGAAAATATTGAAGTCTTCTCCTACCAACTCATTTTAACGAGCTCGCAAAGATGTATATCCTTGTAAGGTATTCTAGTATTCAAAATAGATCTATATTACATTGAAATTATTCTTTAAAGTCTGTCTAATAACCAACTGATTTCCCTACAAGCTTGATCATTTCAAAATACTTCACAAGTACCGAATATGCCCTAATAAAATATTCCTTCAGAAAATTTTGATACAGGGGTTGCCACGTGAATGATTCCTGACGATGGAATTGACTGGTAACTTTTTTGACGATTCACGTGGTTACCCATGTAGCAAATGTGAAATAATATATAAAATGATATTCCTTCATCTGAAAGTATGCCTTTGTGCCAATTACGATAACTGATAAATATACAGTGAAATTATCAGCAAAACATGAAAAAAGAAAATAACGAATATAACACATTGTATCTTTTCCCAAAACAATATTTTATTGAGATATATTTGGTCATATCCCCATATTTTTGTCCAAATAACTAGCCCTCAGTTATGAATCACCCTGTTTATTTAATTTAGAAATGGGTTATGCTAAGTTGACCTGCATGATTAGACGGTATTAAAGTTGATTAAATAAATGAATTCAAGATGGGTATTTCTGAATGTTTGTATATTTTAAAGTAAATAGTTTTCTTTTTAATTATAAAAACACTGGCGAGCAAAACATTAAGGTCACATGAGAAATTGAAAATATTTTGTTGAAATTGTGATCTTTTTTTGCAATTTTCTGTTCTAAGCTTTTATTTGCAAATTGTAAATAATTCTTAGCTGAACTTAATATTCAGTCCAACTTATGGAAGAAAAAAAACTAGAGAAACTAATCTTAAACAATTACTAATTACATGTATTACCCGGTTACTGACTGCTTGAAGTTTGCTAGGCATACTTACATTCGGCTCGATGTTAACCTACTTTTGCAATCGCAACTCTCTCAACTCCTAGAAAGTTCTTAAAGCTGGTGTATGTCTTCGAATACGTCGTCCCAACCAATCCCAGTTATGTTCGATTGGATTAATGACTGGACTGCGAGCTGACCGATCGAATCGCCTAAGTCACTCGTGATTCATATACATTCTGGAAACTCTGGCTACGAGTGGCTTAGCATTATGTTGCATTCTTAGCATTGTCTTCATATCTTTTCTAGATCTTCCAAAATGTACCCTTGAGCTGTCAATAATCAATTCTCGATCAAAACCACTTCTGTACGTACTTGTGAAATAATTCCCGCATAAACCAAAACCGTCAACAAAGCGCAAATGGAAGTCGTTCGTCAATACAAGCTGGATCTTTCTTCAGGCCTTCTTCGTATTCGCCAACTTCCGGCTGACCAGGTCAGGCAAAAATACTACTTATTCACTCCTCATCACTCCATGCCAGGTAATTTCGGGCAAAAGCCAATCTTGTAATTAGATGCCGGCATTCCAATGGTGAACTTGCAGTCAACAAAAACAGTCATCTTTTTGAGCAGTGACTGTTTCTCGCCTGGATCCAGGCCATTCAGTTGGTAACGCCGATTCTCCTTTTGTAAACAACAAAGGCTCAGATGGAAGACAATGGAAAATGACAATAAAGAAGTCTCATCTCAACTGTTTTTCCATCTTATTGAATGGCATTACAAGAAAATAAAAACAAAAATCTGCGAAATCACTTGTTCTTAATTATCTCAAAAATAGAAGAAAATATTTAGAATCTGATCGCGTCTAATTATTGCTCCAATGCGCAAGTTTGTCACAGTTTAACCGTTCCTCTATCTCTTACCATTTTCGATATTTCAATGATACTCCTCGAATTTGGAACACTCTGTACACAGAGAAATCAACTGATAGATACACAATACAGAAAAATAGCAACCGAGAGTGAATTTGCAAGTAGCTCGTGCACACTATTTCATAGTAGCCGTAAATATGTAGGTCCTTCATATCAAATAATCCAAGAAACAATTCTCGTATTACAAATTATTAAGCACCTAATATTAAAATCATACCCTTATTATAATTGCTTCTAAAATTATTTATTTCGTAAGTGACTCGCTGGTGTATTTTCAATTTCAGTAGCGATGGGAATAAACATAATTCACTGAGTTATCCAGACTTGGACCTGGTAAAAGCTATCTCAATTCCAATAAACAACATTGCACTTTTCCTAGACGCCTCCAAGATTGAAAGAAGAGCAGCAATCTCTGTTATTGCACCTACCGAGTCTATTAAAATCAGATCAATACCCGATGCCAGTGTCCTCACTGGTGAGTTATATGCAATTTGTCAAGCCTTGCTCTTAGCGAGTAATGGTAATACAGGTTCTAATAATAACTGACTCTCGAAGTTCCATTGTTAGCCCCCAGCATATTTTTACCACAAATTATTTGGTGCAAATTATTGAAAATATTCTACTTCAGCTACAACGTTGGGAACGAACAGGCAGATACAGAATCAAGGGATGCAAAGTAAGCAATCCAAAACCTCAATTCTCCCATAGTTTCTGTTTCGGAAGCAAAAACTTCGTAAGCATTCAGTTTATAAATATTGGCAAGATCGTTGGGCTGAACAAAATTCTAAGCTTCGCAGTAGAAGGAGAAACGTGAGCCTCTGGATATCATTCCCGATGAAAAGAAGACAACAGAGGATCTTATCACGCATAATAATCTCTTATGACTCTCCGATGTCCCATTTCCACGGCACCAGTGTGCGGCATCTGCAATCAGCCACTGACAGTAAGCCATGTACTGGTGGAATTTGGAAAGTTCCGGCTTCAGAGGCAAACACAACCAAATAGGAGAGGCACTTGGTGATAATTGGGGTATATCTCACTCAATGAATTTTTCAGAATCGATACAGATGGTAAATGCAATTTGACGTTCCATTTGTGATTTAATTTATTAAGTATGTTCTCTTTTGACTTTTGTAATTCCATGTATATTCTTGTGAGGGCGCGCTAAAAGGAGCGATTGGGAATAGGAGAGATTGGATGGACCGGAAATTCGGGGAGGTGAACTACTTCTTAACACAGGTGTTCACTGGACATGGGTCGAGAGTAAGGTACCTCCGCAAGATTAGAAATAGAGAGACTGGTGTGTGCGAGAGGTGTGAAGTGGAGGATGATGTGGGGCATGTGTTTAGATGCTGGAGGAACGAGGAAGTGCTGAAAAAGTTGGAGAGGAAACTAGGGGAGGTGGTGTATTGGGAGAACATGGTGGAGATAATGTTGAGGGGGTAGTAGAGAGCATGGTCAGGGGGAGTGAACGACTCGATATGGCATGAGAGGTAGGAGTGAAAGTTAGGGAGAAGACGACGGTGTGAGCGGAGAGTGTGCGAGGGACCGCCGCCCGTCTCGAAGTATGCTAGGGTAGTGATTCCGAGGCGGGGGTAACGGCGAGTTTGAGGTGGGTTTGGTTGGTAGGCATCTCCTTGGGGCTGAGTCTAGCACTGTGTGGGTCCTGGACCCATTCGAACATGAGTTTCCCATCTCTGCCCGAAAAAAAAAAAAAATGTATATTCTTGTGATATAACATAGTAAAAAATATTGACTGGTTAAAAGAATATGGAAAGCAAAAATTGGAAAAAATGAAAAGGGGACAGACCAAGAAGTACTTGGGATAAGCTGGATTACTGGATAAAAGAGGAAGAAGCTGGAAAGCGAAAGACTAAGCTCAAAATAGGAAAGAATGGAAAACATTCGTGAAGGAAGGGTAACTTAAGCACGCCCTACACCACTATGTGGTAGAAGGGCTTTATTATTATATAAATTGTTATGATTATTATTATTTTTAATTGATTATCATTTGTATATTATTATTTGTTTATTTTATTGTTTTAACTTTAACTCTGATTCTCTTTGGGTTCCGGCGCTGAAGAATCATTTTGTTTTATATAAATGTTAAGACTTCGAATCAACTATATTTTATATGGGCCCAACAATTTTATTAGTTTTACTAAATTAGTTTTTTTAAATTTTTTATATTAAATGTTATTAGGAAAGAAATTTTGTTACGCCCATGGACAGCATTCCTTACTTTCTTTGACCTGACCACGTGTTTTAAAATTTTAATATCTATGATCTGTGTTGTGAGTTGCATACAGTTTGGTTTGAAGTGATTTAATGGTATGTCTGAACAGAATGAAATTTTCGCTATTTAGATAAAATAAAATGCAATGGATCTCAATTAAACAATTTAATAATAATTGAATAGATGAGGCTTTTACTTGATGAAGATCCATACTAAATGATGAAATAAAACAATTTAATTTGTTTAAATCTTCATTTTATTTTGAACCAACGTTCAAATTAAATTAGTGACGCGTTTCGCTACACAGTAGCTTTTTCAAACTAGTTTGAAGCGAAACTCGTCACTAATTTAATTTGAACGTTGGTTCAAAATAAAATGAAGATTTAAACAAATTAAATTGTTTTATTTCATAATTCAATAATAATATGAGTGCATTTATATGAAAAATTACTTGAATACCAATTCCACTTCAAATAATAACGTGACAAAGAAAAAACAATGAGAACACAGAAACAAACTTAACCTAAAATAAAATAGTTCTTTCGATTTCGAGGTAAGTTATAATTTAGAATTCAATTAAAATAAAGCTTGTTAATGATTTAAAATTTTTTATAGATGTACATCTGATTAAATTCTGACTCTATTACTTTTATTGGTACCAATAAATATCACTAACCTTACACTACATTCGGTGTAGGTACTGAATCGATGAAGGTTTTTCAATTTTCAGGATTGCAATGTAGACTGGAATATTGAGAATTCAAATTCTCCTGGAACACAGGACCAACCCCACGTCTTCTTACAGGTATGTATCTTTTTCACTTTTTTAAATTTTGACTTTTACTTTCTTTCTTGACTTTTTAATGCACTAACCTCAAGTTTTTTACTTTCTAACTCTTTTTCTTTAATTTTGATACTTTTTTCTCAATTCTCAAATACTCTTACTGCAACTTTCTTTCAAAATCAATAATCCTCGTTGCTAAGTGAATTTTTTTCTTATCACTTGATTGTTTTCTTCATGCTAGTTGAAATTTTTAAATTTCTTATTTAATATCTCTTATAGTCCTTAATATCTGTCTTTTCACTAATATATTTCTTCTTACCCTTTATACCATTAATAAATTCACAAATTTAAACCTTTAAATTGTCCTTTTACAAAAAAAAACCCTGATAATATGAGTTAATCTTTAACATGTAATACAAAATTTTCTACAATCAATAATTTAATTTGCATTCATGTAATATTTTAAAAAATGTCCAATGAATCTGTACTATTACTTGTCTTGAATAAACTCTAAGTCTAATTTTTATTAACAGATGTCGAAGAATAAAAATATATTATTCTACGCTTCACAACTAGTTTTGAAAAATATTTTTCAAAAACAGTGACCGTTCAACGAAGAAGAAACAACTACTTCCCGGGCTACATGCCCCGACAGATATTGAATTACACTTCTAAGTCAAACGGGGTTGGTAAATCTACAAGATTTGAACCAACCATTCTGGTTTGCAACTAGAAGGGATAACACAACTTGTAGACCGGTTTCGGCGTATTGCGCCTCATCAGTACAAGGTATATGTTATCGTCCGAGAGTTAATCTCGGACTGAAATGTGACTATAATCAACAACGGTACATATTGTCCAGTTACGGAAATATTTTTGTTGCGAAAATAGCGACATCTCACCTCTAAGTCACAAACCAAAAATCGAACGAGACAACAAATCACGTGGATTTGAAACAAAAATGAATTAATACAGTTTCCTGTAAAATTGTCGTATTTAGTAAAGCGTTTTAACAACAGATGTCGAAGAATAAAAATATATTATTCTACGCTTCACAACTAGTTTTGAAAAATATTTTTCAAAAACAGTGACCGTTCAACGAAGAAGAAACAACTACTTCCCGGGCTACATGCCCCGACAGATATTGAATTACACTTCTAAGTCAAACGGGGTTGGTAAATCTACAAGATTTAAACCAGCCATTCTGGTTTGCAACTAGAAGGGATAACACAACTTGTAGACCGGTTTCGGCGTACTGCGCCTCATCAGTACAAGGTATATGTTATCGTCCGAGAGTTAATCCCGGACTGAAATGTGACTATAATCAACAACGGTACATATTGTCCAGTTACGGAAATATTTTTGTTGCGAAAATAGCGACATCTCACCTCTAAGTCACAAACCAAAATTCGAACGAGACAACAAACCACGTGGATTTGAAACAAAAATGAATTAATACAGTTTCCTGTAAATTTGTCGTATTTAGTAAAGCGTTTTAACAACAGATGTCGAAGAATAAAAGCCCGGAAAGTAGTTGTTTCTTCTTCGTTGAACGGTCACTGTTTTTGAATATTTTTCAAAACTAGTTGTGAAGCGTAGAATAATATATTTTTATTCTTCGACATTTGTTGTTAAAACGCTTTACTAAATACGACAATTTTACAGGAAACTGTATTAATCCATTTTTGTTTCAAATCCACGTGATTTGTTGTCTCGTTCGATTTTTGGTTTGTGACTTAGAGGTGAGATGTCGCTATTTTCGCAACAAAAATATTTCCGTAACTGGACAATATGTACCGTTGTTGATTATAGTCACATTTCAGTCCGAGATTAACTCTCGGACGATAACATATACCTTGTACTGATGAGGCGCAATACGCCGAAACCGGTCTACAAGTTGTGTTATCCCTTCTAGTTGCAAACCAGAATGGTTGCTTTAAATCTTGTAGATTTACCAACCCCGTTTGACTTAGAAGTGTAATTCAATATCTGTCGGGGCATGTAGCCCGGGAAGTAGTTGTTTCTTCTTCGTTGAACGGTCACTGTTTTTGAAAAATATTTTTCAAAACTAGTTGTGAAGCGTAGAATAATATATTTTTATTCTTCGACATCTGTTGTTAAAACGCTTTACTAAATACGACAATTTTACAGGAAACTGTATTAATTCATTCTAATTTTTATTATTATGAACCTTTTTTAAAACTTCCAATCTTTCAATCACAACACAACATTATTTATTTTCAAACAGCAATTTCTAATATTAAAATTCTCTGATTCTGGCTAATCGTTATGTCTTTTCAAAGCATGACAAATATTTATTGATGTTGATGTCATCTTGACAGTGACAACTCAGCCATAATTTAGGTTATAATTCTATCAAATTATATTTTCAAATTTTCATGATAAAATATTGTTTTCTAATAATTTGATTTCAGGTGTAGGTAGGTTATACATTTCTGGGATTAAACAATATTTTTCCTATTCAAAATAATTTCAATGAAGTATTATGAAATCAATTTGTTTGTTATTTCAAATAAGTGTATAAAGAATAAGAATTATTAGTCTTTTATCAAAATCAAGGTAATTCATACCTTCTCATTTATGAATTCCTATGAATAATGATATTTCATAAAGATTGATTTCTTGCATTCGGTTTTATTGTAAGCTTTTTAAGAATAAATACAATTGACAATTCTCATCATCATTGACTGGTATTTCCCCACTATATTCTTTCCCAATTTCCCTATTTTTGTTATTATTCTATTTTTAATGATTTGATACCATTTCATTATATATAAAAATAATATTCGTTTGCTTTTTATTTCTTGGGACTGGTTAATATTGTTAATAAATTGAAAAATTGAAAGATTTTTGACGTTTCGCTTTCGTTTGAAAGCTTTTTCAAAATGTTTATTTTCTAAAATGTCATAATGAAGTAAAAAATATATACAATTATTATTTGGTTATGATTACAAGTATTTACTTCAGAAATAAATTTACGATATTTGGAAAATAGATAAAAAATAGAAAAGAATTGTAGTTATTGATAATTATCTTGTTATTTTATTAAATTATGATAAATTTTACTCAAGTTTCTGATATCTTATTATTAATATAATTATATTATAAAGATAATTATATTATAATTAAAGAAATGATACTCATAAAAAAAGAAAAAAATTTCGTGAACGATAAACAAGATATCAGAAACTTGAGTCAAACTTGAGTCAAACGAAAGCGAAACGCCAAAAATCTTTTAATTTCTCAATTTATTAACAATAACGAATATTATAATAAATGGTTGAAGAAAACAAAATAATATATAAAAATATTTCAAAAAAGTTATTTTGATAGTTGTGAATATTTACCCTGTTTTCATAGTAATATCTAAGATAGTAAGGCTCCTGAATATTATTTACTTGGAATTGCATCAGTCAAATACGGTTTTGCCTATCACGAGTGTCAAGTGAGATTTCCATGCAAGCTTTCCACCGGAACTATTATTTCCTCCACATTTTCTTCCAGGTTACTTTATATAAACTTCGATTTTCTTTATCTCTCGAGTATATTTTGCTAGAAAATCGAGTGTGCAAAACAGAGTTTCGTCTACTTCAATAAAAAAAAACAATAACAAGCAAGATTTAAATGGAATTCTACAGCTGTCGAATTGAGATACATTTCCTACTTTATACTGGGTGTAAAACTCCTAGGATAAGGTTTATTTTATTATGTTGAGATGGTGAATTATCGGGGCATAGTCGAGAAAGCACCCAAATACTGGAAAAAACTTCCCATGTGCTCCTAGTAATAGTTTCAATTTATCGAAACTCTATTTTTCAACGCATTTATCTTTCAGTTCTTCAAACAGCGACTTAGCATATATTCTATTGAGTGGTCAACAAATTTCGAGTTTTTTAAGGTAGCAAAATTGCACATTTTCTTTTCAATGGAAAAAATAATTATAATACAGTGCGCTGGAATAAGTAACCCCCTCTTAACTTCTTTATTTTTATATTATAAAAAATAACTCGGACAGGTCGATTCACATGATTACAGCCCTCTTCTGTCATCCAATATATTTTTATATGAAGAAAAACTGCGCTCCACATCCACGGAAGTTATTGGCGTTGCACTTCAGGAAAGATATTATTTGAGGAATTATTTACTCTAATTCCGAAAATATGCATTTAGACTGTTTGAGATATTGAACAACATTGTGAAACCCTCATTCTTGTCTAGGACATTATCTAATTTTTTTGCAATAATTGGTCCAGTTGGATCACTAAGTTTTTTAATGTGTTCTTTCAGTTTTCCTATTAATTCCACGGAAACGGATATAAGAAATTCTTGTTTTTTTTTGTAATTGTATCAACGATTATCTTATAATTGGTATTAATATAACTCAAAAATTGATTCATTTTCCCATTATTCAAAATTTTATTAGCTTCTTCAGTGGCGGACGACGAATCGTCACTGAACTGTGAGATAATATTTTTTAATTCTTTAAAACATGTCAAATAAAATAACGCTACTTCAATCCACGTACCCCAGCGTGTAATTATTGGTCTAGGAAAGGTACATCGGGTAGTCTTTCTCGATAAACTTGTACCCTTAAAGGAGCCTGAATAAATACTTTTTTCATGTTATTAATTAAGTCATTAACAAGTGGAAATTGATTTAGAATTTCTTCCGCCAGTTAATTTATCCAGTGCGCCAGACAAGTGCAATGAATTAAATTAGGATAAAACACATTTAAGCGATATGCATATTTTAACATGATGCGGCGTCGGTTAACATTAATATAATTTCAGCAAATGGTACCGCATTCGGAGAGAATATATTTGATACACCTTCTTGTATAAATCTACTAATTGTAACATTATCTGTTTTGTCTAATTCTTTAACGGCAACTAAATATGGTACACTTGCAACATCTTCAGACAAAAATCCAATTGATAAATGAACAATGAATCGACCTTCATTATAACGAAGGACTATTTGCCACAGAAAACCAACTGGAAGCTCATCAAGAGTGATGAAATTCCAAAGCAGCAACGAGTCCTCGCCCTACTTCCTGAGAAAAAAGAGGATCTGAAAGTGGGGTTGAGGAGGCTCGAGAAACAGAATCCAGGGCTGAAGGTTGATCGCTGGATGATCCTCGGCTCCAAGTAGTCCGACAGGGGACTACATGTGAGTCTCCGGATTGACGAGGAGTCCATGAAAGGACTGGTGCGGGCTCAATGGAGTCCGTACTATCTATTCCAGCAGGCCAGTTTTAAAACTCTTGGAAAACTCGACCGAGGAGGAAACAGGTACTGATCGAGAACCTCTACCATCAACCTCTAAGGACCTTCAAGGTGCTATAAGTTAACTTGCAGCACAAAAAGACAGCCACCGCTGTCCTACAACAAAGAGTGGTGGCTGAAAACATAGACATAATTCAAAAACCTTGGTTAAACAAAGGTAAGATACTGGGGCTTAATATTGGGGGAATGGGACTGATAATGGGAACTGATCGTATTAAAATAAGAACTTGCTATAGATCCGAATTAGGCTTGATGCCGATTATGGAACTATGCACGGGTGACATGGTGGCAGCAAAGATTATACTCCAAAAAGATGGGGTAGTACTAGAGAAAATAATAGTGTCTCTGTATCTTCCCATCGATTCAGAAGAACCACTACCGGGGACTAACATGAAGAACTTGATGGAATACTCAAGGAGACATAATCTGGATGTCATTGTAGGGGCTGATACCAACGCACACCATAGCAGGTGGGGCAGCAAGGACAACAACCCCAGAGAAACTAATTGACTATCTATGTACTACTGAACTTGATATTATAATACGCCTACATTTAGAACATCGAAGGAGGAATCATTGATAGATGTTACTCTTTGCACTTTACGTGTCAGAGAGATGATTCACAAGTGGCATGTATCGGATGAACCTTCCTTATCCGATCATGCCCAAATATTCTATGGAATTAACGTAAAAAAATCGGTTATTAGAACATCCTATGAACTGGATATCTTATGAAGAGGACCTGCTTTCTTAAATCCGTTCACACATAGGCAGACCAAAAACAGCTGAGAATTTAGAGGTAGCAGCCGCATGGCTGCAACAGTGTACACTGACCTCTTATCATAACAACTGTCCGATAAAGGAGAGCCTCTCTCCTAGACAAGCCATCTGGTGGAATAAAGAGCTGACATCGCTAAGGGAAGAAACAAGACGATTTTATCAACAAAGCGAAAAAACGGGTAACTGGGAAGCGAATAAAGCTAAACTAGGTACATACAAGACAACAATAAAATAATCCAAGGGGAAGTCCTGGAGAAAATTCTTAGAGGACATGCAAGGTGTCCCTGACAGCGTCAGAATCAACAGGATTCTCAAAAGGGATACTTCTAACAAACTTGGTTCTATTCAGTTGCCGAGCGGAAAGTTTTCAAATACTGAGGCAGAGGTTCTAGAGCATCTCCTCAGTGTGCACTTTCCAGGTTCGGTAAACAAAGAGTCAAGCTATGATAACGAGCCGGTTGCCAAAACAAAGGCAACCAAAGGGGACTGGGAACTCACGAATAAGATATTCAGACCCAATCTTATTAGATGGGCTGTAAACTCATTTGACCGCTACAAATCTTCAGAACTATATGGCATATTCTCCAAACTTCTGCAAGAGAGACTAGACATCATAATGCCTTTACTTCTGATACTTCTGAGCCATGCTCTAGGGTATATACCAATTGTATGAAGAGAGTCAAAGGTGGTGTTTATTCCCAAACCAGGAAAAGAAACATACATCCAGGCTAAATTCCACCGACCAATCAGTCTGACATCATTCATGGTGAGAACTATGGAAAACGTTTTACAAATGTACTTACAAGAAGAAGCGCTTAAGAGTATCCCTCTACATAAACTACAATGGGCTTATCAAGCAGGGAAATCAGGTAAAGCTGCCCTGAATAATTTGGTCTTAGGTATCGAAAGGAGCCTGAATCATAAGCAAGTAGCCCTTGCAGCATTTCTAGATATCAAAGGTGCTTTTGACAACACATCGATGTCATCAATTAACAGATCCCTTGAAAAAAGGGGGATTAACAGCACCACATGCGGATGGATAGGATCCATGCTCGAGCATACGAGAATAGCAGCACATATGCATGATAAAACATACACCGTTAGGAAAACTAAAGGATGTCATCAAGGTGGAGTACTTTCACCACTTTTGTGGAACCTAGTTGTGGATGACTTCATATAGAGGTTGAATTATCAAGGCATGTGGACGACATAGTGCAATGGAAAATTCCCAGAGGTTGTTATGAATGTCCTACAGGAATTGTGCAGGAATGGTGCCTTAAAGAGGACCATTTAGTTGAACCAAAAAAACCAAACTCGTTGCTTTAACGAATAGAAGAGTTCTTCCGCAGGGTAGAGTACTGTTGTTCGGAGAAGAACTAGAAATATCCCAAGAAATCAAATATCTGGGAGTGACCCTTAATTCCAAACTGAATTGGAAGGCACACCTGGGAAAAATTACTACCAGGGCGACTAAGCTTTTCTGGCAATGCAGAAGAGTTATGGACAAAACCTGGGGAATACGACCTGAGGTGGTTCAATGGCTCTACACAACTGTGATAAGGCCAACGATCACCTATGGAAAATTAGTCTGGTGGAGGAGGACAGAAGTGTCCTCTGCAGTTAATATACTAACTGCAGTCCAAAGACAATCTCCTTTCTTGATATTACCGGGGCAATGAACAGCACGGGGACGGCATCAATGGAAGCCCTTATTGGACAAACTTCTCTAGAACTTTTTATAAGGGCTGAGGCAATGATGGCAATTATTAGGCTGAGATCGGGAGACTTTATGGTCCCCGAACAATGTTCGAGAAGGATACACTGATACAACTGGTACATTACTATATAGACGAACCCATATTTCACATAAGTTTTGATAGCATGACACCAGAGAATATATTCACTGAGCGAGTGAATATCATCATCCTATCTGGGGAACTTGTGATGCACGCAGGTAATTCTGGAGAAATCATCTGGTTCACCGATGGCTACAAAACAAACCATGGCACTGGGGCACTGGGACCTAGAAAGAGGATGTTCTTTAGCCTTGGTCGATATACAACTGTATTTCAAGCAGAGACGATTGCCGCTATAGCCTGTATTGATGAAAACATCAGAACAGGATATACCGGACAAAAAATTGAAATACTTACTGACAGCCAGGCTTAAAGCTATCAGTAATCCAACAACCAGGTCTAGACTGGTGAAAAACTGCAAAGAATCCCTCAACTGGCTAGCAAGAGACAACAAAGTGACTCTAATATGGGTGATGGTACATGAGGGAACTGCAGGTAATGAAATGATGGACCAGTTAGCTAAAGAAGGCTCTAAAGGAGACTTCATAGGTTCGGAACCGTTTTGTGGAATCACAAAAGATTGCATAAGAGGGGAAATCGGGAAATGGCTAGATAGGGAACAACAATTCAAATGGAGGGTGACACAAGGGCACCTTCATACAAAGAGTTTACTGAACAAGGTAGACAAGGAACTCTCAACCAGGCTGCTGGAACTGGGTAAGAGACATTTGCAGACAGTTGCCGACCTGGTGACTGGACACTGCACCTTGAGGAAACATATGTACAATATGGGAAAAGTTAGTGAACCTATATGCAGAAAATGTGAACTTGATGATGAAACACCTACTCACATACTCTGCTTCTGCGAGAACTTACAAGAACTTAGACGGAAGCACTTTGGAGAGGAATTATTACAACCATCACAACTACTGAAAATCCTTCCAGTCAAACTAGTGGCCTTTATAGAAGACACGAAGCTTTTAGAATGGAAGTAGATAACATGAGAAATGGTACAAAGATTCAGTTCAAGTGCCTGGGCTGATGAGCACAACCCAAATATATGAATGAATGAATGACAGCATACATCTGTTGTTTCATCGACATCTATATATAGAAAATTATTTTGTATACAAGTCTTAATTTTTGAAAAAGTGTTATGATAACACTGATCCGGAGTGTTTTTCCTCAACGTACTTTGGTCTGGAACTTGTTTTTTACACCACTTTTCGAAAATGAATTTAAATCTAGGATTACTAAATTTATATAAAGGAATATTCGAATTTATTTTTGTGCAATTATCTTTATAAATTGGAGTTTTACAGTATTGATCTATAAAATATTTTTTGTTGGCGGAAATATAAAAAGAAAAACCAAAATAAGCAAACAATGTTGATATAGTTAATTAATAAAATGCCCTTAGTATATATAAAAAATAGCTCACTGCTCTGCCACAGGGTTTGCAAAAAACTCCGTCTCCATCAAGGGTAAGCTCAGGGTAAACCACTATCCATGCACAAATTTTAGACATTTTAAATTAAACACTCTTAACTGACAGCAGAAAATGATTATTATAACAGAATGACAAAAACACAAATGAGAAAAATATAAGTTATTCTGTATACCCTCCTTGTTAACGCCTCTTTCAATAATATCCAAGAGAAAACCAAGAAACCATACTTCACCAAGAATCGTATCAGAAGTTCACCGCCAACCTCATCAGTGGTTTATTGCTGGGCTATCTATCAGTATTCAAAAATCTGAAGCCAACATTCTTGGAAGTGAGTACCTGTCCACCAAATGTTTGCGTTTATTAAAATTCCATCTGGCATAATGAAGATTACCTGAAGCTTCAGACCGACATTAACCGCAAACATAAAATATGCAGTTTTAACGATTGAATTCACAAATTTTACATTGAAATTTAATAAAAAGGCACTAAATGCATAAAATCGATGAAAAGGGCAGAAAATCAATGAAAAGGGCAAAAATGGCCAAAAAAGGCAATATGCCTAAAATCCGGGCTCTATATATGATAGTCGTAGGATATACCAGTTTCGAACCGTACTTGATCCCTCTTCGCGGGATGACTTACGGACCTCTCGAACTTACAAAATATTGATCCAGAGCTGTTTGCGAATGGTTAGAGAGGAAGCAGAAAATGGTTGCATTACTGCCTAGAAGTGAATGGACAACATTTTGAACACCTTTAACATTAACAAAATGTTTAGTTACTTTGTATTAGATTTTGCAATTTATTTAGTTTCCTGTACACCTCTGGCTATTACTTGTAATTTATTATTCTCTCAACTCATTAAATTTAGTTGTTTGATATACAATTTAATGAAATAAGATAAAAAATTCGCCAAGCCAACAAAAGCCATTGAATTGAAACGAACTAAAAAAACTTTTCCACGAATAACCCATTATTCGTAAATTTTGTTACCAAAGTGCTATACATTTTTGAGATCAGTGCATCTAGAACGTTCAAGCTCATTCATTCTCTTTTCAAAAAATTTAAGGGATGATTATCCTGTGAAAAGGGATCATGTACGTTCCGAAGCTGGTATATCGTTATTATAAAAATCGACCTATCCGAGCTTTCTACTGATCACATAATAATAAAGAAGTTAAGAAAAAGGGCAACACTTGTTCCCTCATTTCAGCGCACTGTATAATTTAATCAGTTGAAATTCATAATTGTATTTGAACATAAGCAGTTTATGAAGATTATTGAGCATAAAACACTGAATAATGTAAGTCAGTTTTGAAATTAGGCGATTAAATATTTCAAAAATCAGCCTGTATATACTTAATGAGAAGTTGAACTTTATGAGGCGTCTTGCTCTATAATGTAAATTTAATTAACTTAACTTTTATGCTGCGATTTTGTTGGAGCTATGAAACAATGTGATATGAACCATTTCGCTAATTTACACCGTTTTTTTCGGTAGAACAAGAGTTTATGAAAATCTGCGAAAAATCATTTTTTTCATCTTAAACTAATGTTTTTGAGCTGAAAGTTAACATCAATTGAAAGAAACGCTTTTATGAATATTCAAGTGAAAATATCTGAAAATCTCTATCCTACACAAGAAGAAGTGGGATCTCAATATATGATCTACCAGACTTGGGAAGAATTCTGTCTAATGGTAATGGTAATGGTCTAATGGCTTTAGAGCAACAAAAAGGATTGATATAGGAGTGTACTGGCCGGAACCAAACACTCTAAAAACCTTGGGAAAACTACAAGCATATTTCAAGCCGAAATTACTGCCATACGAAAGTCTTTCCAGTACAATATCGAAAAGGATATAAAAGGCAAATTATCATCAGATCGAATAGTCATGCACCCATTGAGGCATTGAGATCATGTTAATCCCTTCAAAAATGATATGGGAGTGCATAGAGGTAAGGAAATACCTAGAAAGATTGAATGAACTAGGCCATAAAAAGATCATCACATTATTGTTGATTGCAGGAGACACTGGAATAGAACGAAATTATTTAGAAGATTAACTAGCAAAGAAAGGGGCTGCAACACTTTTCTGGAAATCGAAACACCCTTGAGGTATCAGCACTAATGTAGTATTGGAAGAAGTATGCAACGCCGTAAAAAAGAGAATATTGGACCATTGGAAAGATCTAGTGGGGCTGAGACAATCAAATATACTCCTGGAAAACTACAACCAACTGAAAGCCAATGAATACCCAAGCCAGAGTAGGACTGCACTAAGAGTTTTGACATGTGTCCTAATAGGACACCTCAAGAATCTTAAACTAGTGGGGCAAGGAGAATGTTGATTCTGTGGAATGGAAGAAGGCCATTAACATACTTGCGGAATGTACAACACTAAAGCCTGTGGATATCCTTGATTTTTCTTAGGAAAGGTCTAAATGAACTACTAGTCTCTCGAGACTTATCCCAGTGAAGGAAGTGAATCACAATATATTGTTCAGTTTCAGGTATCAGTAATTGTCACCCAAATATACATACATACAACTGTACATCGGATGACAACGGACAAAACATTAGTTTTTTCTGATAGTGCAGGCCAGGTCAAGGATGCTATTTCATATACATCCTTCAGTCCAGCTTGGGGTACCAAAAGCTCCAAGGGTCAAATGGAGAAGAATGTGGCGGAGCTAAAGGTCATAGCCGATTAACAATGTTGATTTGGGCCCTTGACCATTTTTGAATTTCTGGAAACTGACTCTAAGATCTTGTTTAGACTAGTTTGGAACGTCTTCTCCTGAACTTCCAGCTCCTAAGATGCATTAGGGGCGTTGCAAATTGGAAAAAAACAATTTTCGGCACTTTTTTGGCCTCTATTTTTTTCTCACATTTCGGATGGATTGGAAAATTTTCGAACTTAAGAAGAAAAATTTTGAAGCTCTCATAATCTTTAAATTGTTGAACTTTTTGTCGACGTAATACCTAGGTACCTGCAATTACGAAAACATTATGATACTGTTTTTTTTTTCTTCGATAAATCGAACAAAGGAATAGAAAATTAGGTAAATATACAAAAAGTAGATTAATTTTCGATTTATTCATTAACATTTTATAAAACAAGTAAAGTTCAGGATATAGTGACTCATAATACAATGTGACGAGACTGTTCAGTGACTTTCGTAATCTTCATCGTTGTCATTTTTTGCCTGTTCTTCCAAAGGTTCTGCCGTGATATTATCTTGTTCAACTTCATGTATTTTTTGTTCTGTTTCAATATCATTTTATTCATCATTTGTTATATCGACTCCCTCTTCTCTAAAGAGTATGGTCAGCTTTTCAGATGGTCTGAAAATTCTTCTTCCAAACCTTGCACAAGATAGTTCCGAAACATGGTTTTTTGCATTTGCAACGCCCCTAATGGATGTTGGGGCTGAAAATTCAGGAGAAGACGTTCCAAGCTAGTCCAAACTAGAAGCTCAAGTCAGTTCTCAAAAATGGCTAGGGGCCCAAATTAACATTGTCATTAACATCGGCTATGGCCTTTTACATGTTTTTTTATCAAATTTGGGAGTTGTTCTTTTTTTTTCGTTTTTTTCAAATTTCCCACGTTAAATTAACTAATTTCTCTACCCATATCACTAGAAAATTGCGTCTAATCAAGTGATAATCAAAAAAGGTGTTTAGAATATTTTATATAAATTCCGGATTTGAAAAGCCTCCCTTTACTCCTTGTTCAATTCCCGTGAAAATTTTATCTCCTATATTTACGCCACAGGAATTTTTTCCACTGACAACATAACGATTAATTTGAGCGAAGAACGTCAAAACCTGCTTCTTATTTTTTTATATTTACTTATAATAGTTAATTTATTCACTTTTTAGAGAGATTAAATTTGCAAAAATTTGGAAGATCGTAAAATATTTCATCTTTTAAAATTTAATTAATACCGAAGTTACTTTGAACAACAAAAAAATCCTCATTAAATTAAAATTAGTCCACAAAAACATAAAGGAGACTTGCGATACAGAGCTTAATTTTCTCAAACTCATTTTGTTGTGAAAATTTGAAAAATAATTAGATTATAATATTCATCTCTGTGTTAATAATCGCCGAAAACATATTTCTGTGAATTTATGTTTAAAAAACCGCAAAATAAATTAAGTAACGAAAATAAAAAATCCAATCAAAAATCTTCCACTTTTTGTATTTTTTAGATAATTGATTCACAAATTACCAAAGTCGATTTTCGAATTCTCTGGAATTGTATCAATGTTATTTATGTGAGGTGAATTTGTAGTTTCCTCAACATCCTTAATTACTTCAAAATGTTTACAATTTGAAAAAAATTGAAAGTATTTTTTTTTTCTAGTGTGGACTTGAAAAACTTAATTATAAAATCGATGCTCCTACTAAGATATAATATTTCACCGAGTATTTCACTTTAAAAGACTGCCCCTGCCGCTTGGCTCAATCTTTTTATTACATACACGGCTTCTCGAATATTTGAGGGTGATCGAGCAAGATTTCTAGTAACTACACTGCGATTTTGTATCGTATTTGAGGGTAATTTATATATTTAGAGGCCACAAAAAGTGATATTGGACAGACCTGATCTAAAGCTAACATTGCGCCTTAGAGGTTTGTAGACGCATTTCTCAGATACTCGTCTTTAGTATACAACACATTTAATACTTTAATGGAAGTACATGAAAAACAGGAGACTTGATGGAGAGATTTAACCCAAAAATAAATCTGCAGCATTCCAAAAAGTATCTGAATATTTCCTAAAAGTTTTCGACACGTCAAAATATTTTAACACAATAACGACGATCTCTCCCTTTTTGTCATTCGTCATACACATAAAAAATATCGATCCTTTACGCACCATCACTGGTCTAATGAGACAGCAATTTTTCGAAATGGGTTGAGATTGATATTTTTTGTGTCCCTCGACGTTTTCTCTTTCCGCCATCTATCATGAGCTCGTAGCAGGGACGTGTTCGATCGAAGTCAGTTATCATCGAAAATAAAGCACGTCAATTTTAATTTAAACCGAATCTCGTTACACGACACCCAGTCATACGTTTCCAGTATTCAATTGACCCTTCGAAAGGGCGTTTTGCATTGTTTAGGTACTGAATTATAAGGGATAAAGCAATTATTTAACAACTGTAAAAAATGAGATAATGGAAAAATGGTTCCTTGTTAAGAATTTTCATAACTTTTTCAGAAATTATAGCTGAAAGTCTGTTATTTCATTTTTTTCTAGCAAATCGAGTTTTTTTGAGAATTCCCATGTCATCTTAAAACTAATAACAAAAAAACTTGATGATCCGACATAATGATAATCCTTTGCCTTCTATATCATTTATCAATATTGAACTGAGCTCACTTTTTTATGGCGTGAATTCTCAACATAAAGAAGCTTGGCGTTTTTTCAAGCTTTCAAGTTTTGGTTCCTTGGCTAGAACTATTTGTATTCCACAGAATCGCATTCTTTCTAGGTCTGCTGATGGTGTCGGGATCCCATTCCTTCTTGCTACTTTATTCTGTATTGAATTATTCCAAAAAGAAAGAAACACTTTTGTATCAAACCTTCCTCTGGCACGATCCAGGATCTAAAAATTGAGAATGTATTTTTTAACTATTCCCTCTTTAATCACTTCTTTCTGCAACACTTTCCATCACCTTAAAATTTATAGTTCAGAGACAGGGCCGGCTTTGAGTTGGTAACTTCGCAGCATTGCCCCCTCCTTGATAGGAAGTTTAGGAAGTTCCTCCTGGAACTCCTGTGTAGCCGGGACTGGATGTCTAAATTGGCCACTGGACCCATTTCTACACTTTCCGGTCGTATGGAAATAACAGGGCACTGATAACGGGGGTATAGCTGCAGATCAATATGTGTACATCGTTATCTTCGAAGATCACTTCCACCATATTCCTGATGACTCGCCAATCAAACTGGCTGCTCTCTATCTTAGGCATAGCTAGTTTCTTCACGTTGGATTCCAGCATATGGTCTCGAAGGCTTCGTAGCGTGTGTGTTTGAGTCTCATTGTCTTGCCAGGTACTGGAATCTGTTCTGCAGGTTTTTCTAATTGCCCAAACTTCTTTCGAAAGACGGTTGCCAAACCTCGTGCGTTTTTGATAATGGCTGGGATGTTGTGTGCCAGTAAATAGTCTTCCGGAAGCGTGAAACAATCTTTTCGTTGCTTTGTAGTGACACCAAATCTAGCTTTACCGGTAACTCCATATGCGCCCATAAATTCTTCGAAGCCAGGGTTAGGATCTTTCCGGATATGGTTCACTCCTTCCTCTTTGTCATAGTCCAAGGGCACTCCATCTCGGCTGAAGGAATTCTTTCACCAATACATCCACCACAGTTGTGGCCTCTTGATTCGAGATCGCGTAGACTTCTACCAACTTTGTGAAATAGTCAATCAGAACCAGAATGTATTTACCACTATTTTTTGTCGTCGGAAATGGTCCAGCGATATCTAAAGCAATTCTTTCGAATGGGCTTCCAACTTTATACTGTTTCATAGGTGCTTTTCCCTTGTGATGTGGTCCATTACTTGTAACACAAGTCGTACACTTCTTACACCAGTCCTTCACATCGTCTGAGTTGTTCATGCAATAAAACCTTTCATGGACTCGCTAAAGGGTTTTCTCTACTCTCAGATGACATCCTGATGGACTGTCGTGTACCTTCCTCAGTACCTCAGCTACTCTCGTTTCAACAGGCCTTCTCCCAGGACAAGGGAGTCGCATTGAGCCAAATATGCCTTGAGTGTCGGTGAAAATCTTGACATTTCTTGCCAGGTAGGTCACCGATTTTCTTTCTTCCATTGTCCCATCATCTTCAGGTGAGGATCATTCTCCTGATCCTCTCTGATCCTGGTGGGTGAACATTCTCCGTTGAGCACTGTAATTCTTGAAACTGCAGCTTCCTTAGATTCCGTCTTGTTGCAGTGGGAACAGTCTGCTGGGCACGGCCGTCTAGACAGGGAGTCGGCATTTCGGTGGCTCACGCCAGCCCAATGTTCGATGAGAGGGTCTATGGAACGATCCTGGGTCGGTGGTTCTTGGTTTGCTGGAATCATAGGGCGTTTGCACAAACTGCGTACACGCCCTGGCTCGCCACAATTCAAGTTTATCTTCGTCACTTTCTTCTTGAATGGTATTGACTTTGTCATTTCCCGAAGCCTTCATGGCTGCTTCATATTCAAGAGCAGCAGTCAATGCATCGACCAGTGGCGGCTCGTGAACTTTTCAAGAGAGGAGGCTGGACATAAAACTCTTTCGTAAAAATATACTATATTCAGCCGTACCGGCAACTTCAGTGAAAACATTAATTGTTGCCTAGCAAGAACTAACGTGGAGTTATGGAGTTTCTCTTGCCAAAAATTTTTTTTTGTTCGTTTTTTATTTTTTTTATATATTAACGGAATTCTACGGTCTTTGGTTTGCGAAAAATGATCAATAATATTATCATAAAATGTAGCATTTTGTTTCAAGTGTTTTAGTAAATCTTTTTCAATAGATATTAAACTAACATTGTATAAACGATTTTGGCCTATTGTATTTCGCAGGTAAGTTTTAATTCGTTTGAGAGTAGAAAATATGATCTCTCCACCGATGCGGACGTGAAAGGAATGGTGACTGTCAAAAAAAGTAGTTTATAAAACTGAGGTAAAACTTGTTGCAAATCATTGTCTATCATATATTTTATCATATCGGCGTGACTGTCGTACTGATCTAAAATATCTTTATCCGAGTACCTATACAACGCATAATTCATTGTGCAGTGCTATTTTATCAAAAAATTTATATTTTAGATCTAAGTTATCTAAAAGTGTATTGGGAAACACTTTTGAAAAAGATTCGAATAAGCTTTTATTCGTCAAGTCGAAAAACTTCAATTCATGTATATAAAGTAGTTTCTTGTCTACCAAATTATATGTTTTCCTCCTTTTCGCGGGAGGAGTCTCATCAGTTGAAAAATTTTCAAATAAAATTTAAAATGAAATTTTATCAATGAGATGTTTCAAACGATCTCTTAAATAAATTATACCAGTGAATTTATGTTGTAAAATTTGAAAAATAAGATCAGTTTGTTCAAATATTAATTAGAAAGTATCAAGAAATAACAGAAACTCCTCATTTTCTAGATAAGATTAAACCAACTGCAGCTTATTACTCTTATTCCGCAGTTCGTGTATCACCGCCACCGCTTGAAGCAAGCCTCCTGAGAGTGTTGCCATTTCAGCTATTTTTTACGGTATTAAACAATTGGACTGGCCGAAAAAACGGCAACTGTGTTGAGCAGCACGTGTTTGTATCACCGAATTGAAATATTTGTAGAATCTAGCCTCAGGGCACTGTTGTCAGATTTAAAAATAACTACTGAAAACGGGAAATCAAGTGTAAAATTCAAAAATTATTAGATAAACAGGAAATAAAATGAAGAATTCTCAACAAAATATTTCTGGTGCTAATTGCTGCATAAATTGGTGAGGGGGATGAGCCTCCTTAGCCTCCTTCGAGGGGCCGCCACTGGCATCGACCACTGTTTTGGGATGAGCTAAACGAAGCGTCCTCTGCATATCGGTGTCATGTAAGCCATAAATAGAGGCCTGGATGCCCAGATATTCCATCATGTTTTCCGGGATGTCCATACTTTGGAATTATCTCGAACGATACAGAATGTTGCATAACTATTTTAGAAACCAAAGATTATTTTTCAAATAAAAACCCCTGTATATTATAACGAATTTGGATTGCTCACATTTTACTGAAGCTTTTGATAAAATGTTTTGCTATGTTATACAGAGTCGTTTCAAAGGAATGGACACGTTTATGTGAAAATCGTAGGTAAACTTTGATTTTTGTTGAGCATTCCCTATAGTTTATGAAAACAAAGTTATTTTGTAATATTTATTGTAAACCATTACATTTTCTCAGTAAGCGTTTACAGTTTGTATAATATTCTATTTCTCAAAAATAGCAGTAAACTTCGCCTGCATTTCATGGTCTTCTCAAATAAAGTGAGAAGTATTATATAAGATAAGATTAATGGTGTAAATTATTCTACTCAAGAAATGTTGGACATGATTTGGATACTGGGTGAATGTAACTACACTACAAGGGCACCATAGCGCGCAGTTCAGGGTTCTCAAACTGTTTGCCAGTGTAGCGTATACTATTTTTCTTTATATGTACGTGGTGTCTTTCGACCGTGAGCCAGAAAGTCTAACGTTTATGCATTGGTAGGGGCGCCCTTGAGAATTGAGATTCCTGCACAGCGCACCATGGCGCATGTAGCATGATGTACTTTCGACCGCATATAAAGAAAAAATTGTTGCTTGCATCTAAAGTTTATCGTCAAAGATTTCCAGACTGCAAGACAGCCAACAAAAGAGCATTTTAAAAACTAATGGTTCGTTTCAATCGCACTGGTGGAGTGAAATACGGAAAAAAAGATAGCAAAAACAGCCTTAACTAAGGAAAATGAAATTAAAGTACTGCTTAGTATTTCAGAAAGTTCGCATACAAGTGTGAGAAATATTATTAACAGCAAGACATATCAGTCATGGTACGGTTCAAAGACCCTTAAAAAATATAAAATACATCCCTCTCATATTCAACTCCATCAAGAGTTACTTGACAGTGATTTTCAAAGAAGAGTAACGTTTTGTGAATGGTCCCAATTTGAAGTCAATCGCCAGAGAAATTTTTCGATTGTGTGCTTTTTGCAGATTAGGCGACTTTCCATAAAAATGGATGTGTAAGTCGACATAATTTTCATTATTATCCAATTTCTAATCCAAATGTCATCTCCACCCGTTATAGCCAATGGGGGTGGCCATTAAATGTTTGGGGTGGAATTGTAGGTGATCATGTGATGGGACCATACTTCTTTGATGAGAGAAAAGCTGGTACGATTTATTTGAATTTTCCACTAGGTATTCGGCGAAAAATGTGGTATTAGCTTGATGGTGCGCCTGTTCATAACACTGCCCCTATACGAGATGAACACTCTTCTGGACATCGGAATACCCTTGCGGTATCACCTCCAATCTGGTATTGGAAGAAATAGGCAACGCCGAAAAGAGGAGAAGATCTGACCATTGGAAAGATCTAGTTTGGAAAGTTTAGAAATCAAATATACTCCTGTGAGACTACAACCAGGTGAGAACAAATGAATGTTTAAGCCAACGTAAAACTGCACCAAGAGTTCTAACAGGTGTCGCCTGAATGGGCTCCTTAAAAAGATCAAAATAGTGGAGCAAGAAGAAGGTAGATTCTGTGGAATGGAAGAAGAAATCCCCATTCACTTACTCGCGGATTGCATAGCAATACAGAATCCCAGGGCACAACATCTAGGAGACTACAGGATAGAAAAGGGACATTCGCCCAAACTAAAGCCTGCAGATATCCTCAAATTTCTTCGGAAAATAGGTATAAAGGAACTACTACTCTCTGAGGCTTTCATCGGGAAGTAAATAGGGAAGAGTGGGCATAATAGATCTTTCAGGTCTCAGTGAATATCACCCCAATAAACATACATACATACATATATCGGATCCATGACATATCGTAACGCAACAGTTCGTAACCCCACAAATGGTAACGAACAGTTCGTATCGCCGATAATTCGTAACGGCGACACTTTGTAACGGCGTCAGCAGCTGCAATGAAAATTTCTTTCCACGTTAACAAAAATTAACAAAAAAATTCAATATTGACGTTACGAATTAACGGTGCTATGAATTGTCCGTTGCCATTTGTGGGGTTACGAACTGTCGCGTTACGATATGTAGTGTCACCACATATATCACGCATTCTGTGCGTGATACTACAGATGGCGCACTAGACCCCGCTCTGGCCTATTATAAAAAAGATCTGAACAATAATTTTTGGTTCATTCATCAAACATGATTTTTTCCCGAACAATCCATTCTCTTGTTCTGCAATGAAAATGAGATTTTAGAAACCCATTTTACCCTCTGAAACCAAAGGTCAAATCTAAGAAGAGGACGGAATCAACATAAGATAAGCAGAAAATGAGATCATTTTTATATTTAACGCAAAAAATTTACTTTACATAATGTAGTCGACACACTTTATAACTGCATCAATCACTCTGTCGATTAAGAAAAAAATATATCAGGTGGTGACGATCGAGTTTTTTTAAAAATTTCCAAGATGGAAGCATGCCAAGAGTAAATGGTTTGGAATTGCTTAACGACAGCAGAAATAATGGGCCATTTATATTCTAATTTGCCAACACAGATGTTGAAATTTTGAAAAAAATTTTCAGATATTTCAAATGTGATCAAAATAGTTGTTTGATATCACGGTGAAGCGGAAATTTCGACAAATGTCCTCTATTTACAAAAAAATTTTAAGCCTTCAAACATTTGGCCACTAATAATTCCGATTCCTTCTAATTTTCACATTTCCAAGGTAATTTTTTTCCCAAAAGGCCGGTTCTTAATCGATCCTGACACGTAATCAAATTTTTCCGATAGGCATATCTCAAAAATACTAAAGTACTCGCTGCAATATCTATTTTATGTATTTCATCGGCAGGTGCCTCAAAGTAGTAATTCGAGTTTGGGAAGGAAAAACAAATCGGCCGAAGCCATGTCAGGTGAATAAAGTAATAATGATAATAATATTTATTTATTCATTTAATCATAAAAAAATGATTTTGAATTCGTCATTATAAATACATATTCCTCAACGGAATAATCACTGTTGAATAAAATCATTTTTCAATTTTATTTTAAACAAATAGATGCTATTAATATTCTCAATTTCAACGGGCAGCTTATTAAACAATTTTACAACTCTGAATTCAGCACCCCTCTCAAAAAACGCTGTTCTGTGAGAACTTACTCCCAATTCATTAGCTGACCTTGTAATTTTTGTAAGGTTGTTGTACATATCTACAGATTGCGAAAATCCCTTTCTTACAATGCGACTTATACAAGTACGACAAGGAAAATATGAGCAAAACTACGTGAAAGAGAGAGAAGACTTGTTAGCCCAGCGATCAGTCCCCTCTACCAAAAACAGTTGGGCGTGTGTTCATCGCCCCACTATTTCAACCGCTGTTGCCAGAAGCTCAGATTAATTTGTACAAATGATATTTTTGTCTCGTTATCGTTAACTTTTTTTCGAGCTCATGCACTATTAGGTAAAATTAAACGCTTCCATCCGGCAACAGTGTTTACCTTTAGAACGGATTTTTAGTTTAATTTTTTCAAGAAGTTCATATTTTATGTTTAGAATAAGTACTTATTTTATTTTTTCAATTCAATTTATTAATGGAATGGGTCTTTAGTTTTTTATACCCAATTACTTTATTATTTTTATCCCAAGAAAAAATGTTTTATTTTCAAGTTAAAATGGCTAAAGTAATATCTTATTGTAGTTAGAAATTAATTGTCAGCTTGGTCAGAAACGATCAAATTGACAAAAATGAATTTTAAGATGTACAGGTTACGTAAAACGAGTGTATTTTTTCATTTCTTTAACAACCTCACTCCTTCCATGTTGGGAAACTACTGAACCACGGTGAACCTACCCACAGAGTGAGGGAAGTCAATCTCTGGTGTTATAGCAACGTTTAGAATTTTTGGTACTTTCTAAGTAATAAATAACTTATTTTGCATTTGACTTTTGACAATGGATAACGGTGTATTTAGTGGAAGAAAATAGAGATTAGTAATATTATCAACTTTTGAAAAATAGGTGAGATCAACACAAATAAGAATAAAATAATGGAGTTCAAGAAAAAATTTTGACAAATTACAATCTGCAATAAATAAAATCCGTACACTGCTTTCGATTTAACAATTATTGTCATTTAACATTGTTGCCGCTTGAAATGCCGTTGAAAATTTTAAAACAACGATAGACAAAAATTAGGAATAATTTTTACAGATAAGTACATTTGGCAACACAACAGTTAAAATGAATAGGTGGGGACTGAATACACTCCCAACTGTTTTGGTATAGGGGACTGATCGCTTTTCTCTCTCTTTCACGTAGTTTTGCTCATATTTTCCTTGTCGTACTTGTATAAGTCGCATAGTAAGAAAGGGATTTTCGCAATCTGTATGTTCCTCGTAAACAGATTGATATTGCGTTTGACAAATATTGCCAGATTATAAATGTATAAACTTGTGAATGACTCCAGCTTTATAAATAAAGGTCTACACGAATTCAATACATCCACTCTAGCAATGCACCTGATTATCCTTTTCTAAGATGTGAATGCCCTTTCCGCAGCAGGAGAGCCTCCCCAAAGATCAAACCATAACTCAAAATAGATTGAATATGTGCATAATAGCATGTTTTTACAACATTCTGATCTACTGAACATCCCAGCTTCGGCACGGCGTAGCAAGCTTAATTCAACCTCTTGACAAGCCCAGAAATGTGCAGTTCAAAACACATACATTCATCAAGCACTACCCCTAGAAATTTAGTTTCTCGTTGAATAGGGAATGACTTACTATCAACCATGATATAAACAAGGTGATCAGGTTCAATTCTCTTATGAAACTAAATTGCAGCTGTTTTTTGTTCATTTAATATAAGACCTTTCTCATTGCCCCACTCAAGCATGTTATCAATTACTCCAGATGGCCTCTCAGATATGGCATTCAGATCTAGACCAGATACCAAGCATGATGCTGGTGTGGATAGAGCCTCCGGAGGATCATTCACATATATTATGAATAAAAGAGGTCCCAAAACAGAATCCTGAGAAACTCACATTCCAATATTTATTTTTAAAAGTAGAGTAGAAAGACCTCATCTCATTGCCAAGTTCATACTTGTACCACTTGTTGCATTCTACCAGTCAGATAAGTTCGATAAAGTTGTAGTGGAAGTTCCCTCACTCCATAACATTGTAGCTTATACAGTAATCTGTTAGGGTCCTGTGTATCAAAGGCTTTTGAGAGATCAAAGTGAATACCTGCAACTAATTCCCCTCTGTTAATCCTATCCACCAAATACTTCAGGCAGTTAAATATAGCCTTTTCAGTTGATTCTCCATATTGACATTGGGCCAGTAACTCCTGTGATTTTAAAAATCCTAAAAATCTATTGTACATAACTCTCTCAAGCACTTTAGAAAACACTGGTTAAAGAGATACAGGGCGATAGTTCGTGAAAGTATGCTTTGAACATTTTTTATGGATAGGAGTAATTTTCCCACAGTGGTTTTAGATTTGTTGAGCTCTGGCCAGAAATTCGTTCGCAATTATGGATGCTGCGTTGTCAAAATGCTAAATACATTAGTTTTATCACAATAAATTTGATATGTTTCGACGGATTGGCTGTTAATCATCGAATAACAGTCAGTTAATATCCTTTATCAACTGTCTCACCTTCTGTCAAGAATTCTGAGGCACAGCACCGCGATAATCAAAAAGAACTGTCAGCATCACCTTCATTTTTGATCGCCTTTAAAATGCATCTACATTGGGAATTCTAGCACAGATATTTGATACCAAACAAAAGTTACACTGCCACTACATCAATACTGACACCACATACTTCACACTATCTGACGCGCGCTTTGATAACCCAGTTTTCGTCTTCGGAGAGGTAAACTTGGTGTGAAGTGTCTAGTTTCACTGCTGGTGTAGTGGTAGTGTAACTTGTATTTGATGAGCATGATTCGGCCTCGGTTCAGATGGAAGGCACCTTTTCGAAACCTATTAACTGGTTTGCATGTAAAACTCGCCTATGTCTCATAACCAGCTGCACTAGCCTAACGAAAACGCGGTTTATGTCGAAACAATCGCTTAAAATGATATAAATTGATCCATAAGAAACAGACTCTCTGAGACTCCCATGTTGTCACTATTTCCTTCATTCTGGCAATGTTAAGTTAAATTGAAGACGTTGATCACTTTTAAATGCACTGTACCACTCATACGCTTGTTTTTGATAATGTCGATCCACCGTTGGCCCTATGTAACATTTTCAGTGCTTCAGTACACCGAAATCTATTAGCAATGCAAAATTTTATAAATAACCTTTATTTTCGATAAGCTCTTCAAGCAAGCATTTCAATGATGAATCCCCGTTACTTTTTTGGCAGGAGTAAACAATTTTCATCACAACTACTTCGGTTTTTATTAACATCACGACAAAATGAATGACTCAATTAGATCTGTCAGTAAAAAACAGCCTGAAACTCAGTTGTACCTTTTTATATAAAATACATTTCGTAGTGTTTCGAAATTTATCACAATTTATGATAAATTGCCTTGAATTGTGCTAGACGTGTTCCAGAAAATACCCATGTGTAGAAATAACAGTTGATGTATGGAGAAATAAAGATTTACGAATATACTCGGAAATAAGGTGAATAACTTCAGGTGAGTGACACTCAAGCTATAAACAAAATCCAGAATGTGTCACATAAACTCCTGAAAATATCACTTCGAAAGATATTTTTTTATATTGGCAATAAAAAAAATATGGTTCCATACAATATACGACTTTAGTTATAAAGAACTGATTTTGGGGTGCGGTAAATAATAGCGGGAAATGCATTTTTAAGCGATTTTAATTATTATGTTTGCTAATGATGAAATAAAACATTTTAATTTGTTTAAATCTTCATTTTTATTTTGAACTAACGTTCAAATTAAAATTAGTGACGCGTTTCGCTACACAGTAGCTTTTTCAAACTAGTCAACTAGTTAGTTCAAAATAAAAATGAAGATTAAAACAAATTAAATTGTTTTATTTCATCATTAGTATGGATCTTCATCAAGTAAAAGCCTCATCTATTCAATTATTATGTTTGCATCTTGTTTAGGTGAAATTTAGTGATTGAAATTGAATTGAAGACTGTTCTATTGAAAATAATATTCCCTCATCTCGTTTCAAACCTGTTACTTCCATCTGTATCTTTATTCCTCTATTTTATTGATTATTATTAAAAATCACGAACAAAATTTGACAAAACACCAAAGTGTTCGTTATATTAAGTTATGTACGTAATAGTATGTTCGTAAATATGCGTAAAGTTTGCAGTAGTTCAATGGCTTCACTATAAATTAGACGGTAATGGTTGAGGTTGGGTCCTGTTAATAAATCACTTATTGAAATGTCCCTTGTGGTTTGTAGTTTTTTATTGGTTTATATAAAAATTGTATTTACTTATACTCCGGTCAGCCCAACTGACCTCAGTGAAATTCAATTTATCATTTTATTCCTAAATACTTTTATATCATTGTTGATAAACATACCTATCTATCCAATATTATAAAAGTATTATTTGATTAATTTCTGCCGCTATTTTGTGAATGATCTACATTTAATTGAATTATACGAGGAACACTACAAGATTTTCACTGAAAGTATCTCAGAATTGCCATTTTTACGATTTTATAATCACAAAAGTGATAGATCATCGTAAACTATAGATTTACGAATTTATAGACATTTTACGACGAGCCCTTTGGAGTTTTGTCAAATTCTGTTTGCGATTTTTATTTATGGTTTATTTACGATAAGAAGACAATAACGTCATTTTTAGTTACTTTCCTGCTTATCAGAATAAATATAAATTTACCAGCTGTAAATACAATTTATACTTAACGGCTTACGGGTTGGCAAATCTTCAAGACATTGTTTGTCAGAACAAACCCACAAGGTAGTCATAAGGCCTATTTACAATCAACAGTGTCAGCAACAGTATACTACATCGAATTTGAATCAAATAATAATAATCTGATAAGCATCTAAAATAAACTGTTTTTGGTCATAGCCAGGGTAGGTTTGAAGAACCACCCACGAATTATAGTATTCGTTAGACTAAAGCGGACAAAGAAAAACAAAATATACACAGGGTAACAGAATAGGCTGTCTTACAGCTTTCTTAATCAAAAATTTGCAATCAAGAGGTAGTATTTTACCACCAACTGTCCTACCTACAAAATACTACAAATCTATGAGACATACATTTTCCAAAAAGGGTCCAGTACTCAAAATTTTATCCTTATTGGATGGCAACGAACAAATAATGAACCACTATCAACAACATGTGGCACACCTCCAGTGCCAAAACTTCAACGTTGGCGGTTTCCTTTAAATAGTGATAAATACATAGTGATGCGAAATCATAAAGAAGAGAAAATACTTACAATCGTTTGAGTGCAATATATCCCCTATAAGGATTTGTGAAAACGGCTTCCAAAACAGGACGGAATTCTCCAACAATACGAACTCCCGTAGAACAAAATACTAAACCGTATATTCCACAACTAATTCAGAACGAGAACCTATAAAACCCAGCAGGGGATGACTACCCAGTCATTAACAAAATTCAGATTCTCGTTCGATGCACTTTTGGAAACCAAGCCATCTAGTAGGAGCACACACACCGGAAAGAAAGGTGACTGACACTTCCTCAACTTGAATACAGAATCCTACCATAGAGAAACCTACCCGAAACATACATACTACACTGCTCACAACACCGAGCGTGTTCCGCACAGATCACAAGGCATAAAGTGCTATTCTTTCCTCTATGTAAGCCACAGCATGACAAACGAACGCTTTTATCCAAGACACGACTGTCACGGCCAATTGTCAATGTCATTCAACAAATAATTCCACTTTGTAAACAATGGACAGAAATAATAGAGTGTGTATTAAGGATTATTCAAATAAATTTGAGCAATAGGTAGTACCACAGTACCCCCCTACCAACGTAAACAAAGCAAGATCAAACACTGGGATTTAACAGACAAAATAGGTGACAAACAACTAATATATTATGAATAGATGTTCAGAATATATTCGAATGCCATCCTACACAGAAGATTTCCAGCTAGTATGTCTTTGCTCAAGCTAAAATATGGTAGATAAATGAAGAAAATATACCTCTAACTCAAAAGTGAAGTATGTCTCCATAGATCAGTAAGTTTTATCAAACCTAATTACTACTTTAAATGTTTCATACTTCAAGTCAAGGAGTCAGTAATTTATAACTGAACCCTAATAAACTTCAGCGTTTATCAAGCTGAAGCGGAAAAAGTATTTGGGCTACTGTGGCTACACCCCAAAAGTGATATAATCAAAGCCAGAAAAAAATCAGTAGCCTCACGGTAACTAAAAACTATAGTAAAATCCACAAAAGAGAGAACCCCTTACTACCCTTAATGATTAATTATAACAAACAAAAAAACAACTAACATGAATCTACCTGTAGATCACAAAACTTTACATTATTTACACTACCTAGCGACAAAATATAAAATTGTTGTCATGATGTGAAGATAGGTTTGGTTACAGCCTGCACCACTTCGCCGGAAGGATGATGGCAGAGTTATCCCTAAAACTCTGGGCTGACAGAAATTATTTATCTACTGAAGTCCTTTCGTAGTTAACAAATGATGTTAGAAGTATAGAGACAAAATCCGTCAGGTAATTACTATATATACAAATACTCAATAAATTCAATAGACGTAGTGACAAATTCACTCGTTACATGCAAGCGTATGCGGACGACCTTGTCATCCTGGCAGGGACCAACTCAGGAAGGGTAGCATATAATATCCTCCAAAAGACGTTGGACGATGACCACGGTTGGTGCCAGAGGGAACAGATGGCTGTTAACCCTGGTAAAACTGTAATATTCCTTTTCACTAGGAAAAGGAAATTGGAGGATTAGCCAACCACTTTCCCACAATGGTGGGGTTATTCCTTTTGCAGCGGAAGTAAAATATTGGAGGATTCTCCTAGATACAAAACTTACATGGAACGCTCACTTGGAAAAGGTTATCAATAAGGCCAGACTATCCTTGTGGACATGTCGCAGGATCTGTGGAAAATCTTGGGGCTTGGGAACCAAACAAATCCATTGGATATATGTGATGATTGTTAGACCAATGATCACATTTGGAGCTATTGCTTGGTGATCAAAAGCTTTACAGCGAACGGCCTAAGCAAAGCTCTCTGGCATACAGAGACAGACTTGTCTGGCAATTACTGGTGCCATCTGTACCACACATTTCTGAATGCAGAAAACAGGCTTATACACAGCAAAGCAGAATGCTAGTGAACACTGTAAGTCACAGTATTGTGGGAATGACCTCTGACATAATGCCTCCAACAGTAAACTACGACCTTATACCGTCCTAATTCCAATTAGCAACGAATGAGTCCTCCATAAGGATGAATTATTAAGAGCAGACAGCTGTTGGTACGCATATGGATCAGAAACACCCTCAGGCTCTGGTGCAGGTGTATACAGGCGCAGACCTAGGGCAGAAATTTCAACCTCTCTAGGATCCTATGCAAACGTATTTCAGGCGAAAATGTACGCCATTGTTTCATGTGTGGACGGACTGGAGCAAATCAATCTCACACATAAATCAATAAAAATTTTCACAGACAGCCAAGCGGCTTTGAAAGCACTTGGCTCTAACCATGTAACGTCGAAACTGGTTTTAGATTGCCAAAAAAGACTCTCCTCATTAGGAGAACTCAATATATTGACGATTGCGTAATGGGATTACAACTCGTGTAACGTACTATACTTTTTCTACGCCCATCTATTTTCTTCTATGAAATAAAGGAAATCTCAATTATTTAAACTTTATTATAATAGTTGTTTATAACAATTGAACAATTATTGTAAGTCATGCCTTATTACTTAACGGTTATGAACGGTTATCTATAACTGTGATACATGATGAAGATTGATAATTGGTAGTAGCTTCCGATATTCGTAAAGCGATGTCATTTATACTTTTATGAGAGTGATTCACATAGCCTTCCGCCACTGTAGAAGATACTATATTTTGTTACAAAAATTGACAACATAAATGACATGACGTTTATTTCCATATCATGCTAAGAAAACGCGACTTATTTTTTGAGAAATTGTATAATGTGTTGCCGACATTTAGGGGCATCACTCTTTTAATCTAAACTGTATTTCCCTAATGCTAAAAGCTTTTATGTTTTCTAATTGACTAAATTTATGTAAATAGACCAAATAAAGTAGTACGTAGATAAAAATTTGATTGCAATTTGATTAAACATAGAAATTTAAGTTTTCTGATCTAAACGCACGTGTATGTTATGAGATCTCATTAAGTGCATGTTATTGTTAAATGTCACTTACAAGGAATTTTAACAGTGAGATTTTTGACGTTTACGGACATGGGTGTAGAAAAAATAATAAATAATCAAATGTTAATTGAGATATAGAGTGATTGGTTATTGTTTCTTGTATTCTATTCACACTTCTCACATGAATATATACTCATATTCGATAAATTTGAGACTATTATACAAGCCTTCGATTTGTGAACAAACACATTCGATTTATGCCTTACGAAGTACAGGCGAATAAAAAATAAGAGTTGTCACATTGACTTTTCCAGTTTCCTTTGAATAAAGAAAAAATATACATGCTGGGAACATCACAAAACTTTGTTTTGCAACATCATCGTCTTTTTATCGTAAATAAACCCTATAATCAATAAAATAGAGAAATAGTAATACAGATGAAAGAAATAGGTTTAAAATGGGGTAGGAAAAAATTATCTTCAATAGAACAGTTGATGAATGAATGTTTAGTAGCAGCGTGAGAAATAGAAATGCCATGAAATTTAACTTAAAATATCCAGTTTTAGTTTTCTTACTGAGAAAAATAGCTCCGCAAATACAAATATCAATATTATATGTAAAGAACTATGAAGACCAAAAAAGCAAATGAATATAAGACAATTTTGGGAAAAAATCAACTTTTATCACGAGTACATAGCAAAATGTGCAGTAATTCTGAATCCATTGCATAATTTACTCAGAAAAAATCAGAAATTTATCTGGTCTCAAGATTGACAAATATCCTTCAAAAAGATAAAAGATTTGCTGTTTTCACAACCAATACTGGAAATTTTTGATTCAAATTTACCAATAAATATTCATACAGTTGCATCATTAGAAGGAATTGGAGCAATTTTAAAGCAAACACAAACAAATGGCAAAGAGCAACCAGTTGCTGACTTTTCAAAAAAACTCAATGAATCTCAAAAGAAAAAAAAAAGCAATATACTTGGAATGCTCGGTTATCAAAGAAGCAGTAAGTTATTGGCAATATTGGCTAATAGGAAAATCTTTAACTGTCTATTCAGACCATAAACCCCTTGAAAACATGGAACTTAAATCGAGAACTGATGAAGAATTGGGCGAATTAACATATCATATTACTTATCACAATATAACTTTAAAATAAAATACACTCCTGGAAAGGATAATGTGGAAGCAGATTTTCTCAGTAGAAACCCAGTGCTGGAAGCAGAAGAGGAATGAAGGTGAAACATTGAAAATTGTGAATAATATGGAATTGAAGGATCAAAAAAATAATTGATATGTTCAAAATAAAAAAGATAAATTAATTGAAAAACAAAAGATATATTCCAGAAAAGTCATGTGAAAAGTGAATAAAAAAAATTATTTTATTAGACGAATTCAGTATTGAGGTAATAAATTCTATACATGAAATTTTATGCCACATTGGCATCAAACAAATGCAGAAGAAACCTAGCTCCATTTACACAGCAAGGAATCTAACAAAAAACATAAGAAATATGTGTATAAGCTGTGAAATATTCATAAAGAATAAAACAAAAGGACAAGACAAGTTTGGTCTTATGTCCCATTTAGGACCAGCTACTTAACTCTTTGAAATAGTTTCCGTAGACACAATTTGTGGATATGGAGAGCCAGATCTACAAAGAAATATCCACACCTTCTAGTGGATCATTTCACCAGATACGCGTTTATTTCAACATCAAAAACTCAAAAAATGGCAAACGATTTTGTTAAATTGGTCAATAAGGTCTTGGAAACAGAATATATTGGTATGCTGCTCCCATGCCAGTATCCTGGAATCAATTCAAAAGAGTTCAAAAAATACTTAGACGGAAAATAAATTCCACTTTTCTTTACAGCTGTGAACGCACCATTTTCAAATGGATTAAATGAAAGATTGAACCAAACTCTGGTAAATAAAATCAGCTGTAAAATAAATAGGAATAGGAAAAAAATAGCACAGGAGTGTGTTCATGAATATAGTGAAACTGAGCACTCAATTACTGGTTTTGCCCAAAAACACCTATTATATGGTACAGAGGTAACAATTTTGCCAATGGAGTTAAAACAGACAGTGGCAAAAGATAACTTGATAGAAGATTAAAAACTCGCTTTAGAAAATACAATTAGATCACACAATTATTATTAAAATACTATTTGATAAAACCAGAAAACACTCCGAGTTCAACATTGGAGATTGGGTTTATGTGGACAATGGAAATAAATTAAATCGGAAAAAAATGGTGGAAAATATATCAAATTCGATTTATAAAATAAACACTGGCCGGGAAAAATCAGAGTACAAACTTTTCCATATGAAGGGTACAGGGGTAAGAGGGGGAATGTCACTATTTTGTTCAATTTGTGATTAGTACACCATCTCGTAGAAAATTTCGCCTTTTTTGAACTGGCAAAACATTACAGGCAAGAAGAGGTAGAGTCACGAGTTACAGGCGTTTAAAATTGAAGCATAAGAGACAAAAAGGGGGAATTTCCGCGCGCAAAATGTAAAGAAGGGGGAAAGTCAATTTCGTCCCATAACTCACGCTGCATTTAATTCGATGTCGTTACTGTGTTGCATTCTGTGTTTCACAGTTTGTTTTGTTGCTGTGTATGAATAGGCAATTAATGATCCTAATTACAGCAGGTTGTTAATAGAAAATGGATCAAGAAGTTGTGGAAAACGGGTGCAATGTGGGTGAAGTAAGTGTTCCTAATAAAGAAGGGAAGGAAAAGAAGAAATTCGGAACAATACGCGATGTAAATAAGAAACATAACCTACAAAGTCATGAAACCGGCGAGAACTGTGAGTGTATCTGTACGATACAATTGTTTTAAAAACGTTTCTCTGAAAACTAGAAATGAAATTATAGAGACGTTTAATTTGTTGCAAACAGTTAATGAACAAAATATATATCTTTGCGGACTCATAAAACAGCGTGATGATGAAGCATGATGAAGCAGCTGCCAGTTTTCACGACTGTTGTTATTTATATGGAGTTAGATATATACTGAAGAAGGTTGTAAGATGTCTATCGACCTGTTTCGATTTCATAGAGTAAATCCTTTTAACTACCGCTCGCCGTCACATCAGCCTCTTCCAATTATAGTTCTGTGATCCGAAGGCTAAGACAATTGACGTCTGCCAACGGTGGCTTCCATTTTTTCAACGCCACGAGGGATAGCCCTTTCCGCTATCGACTCTCTTCGAGGAAATACTTCCATTTTTTTATTGCTTTTATACCTTTCCTATCTAATTAATTTTGCTGTGGTAAGCACAGCCCCAAGACCTAGACAAGGATACAAGCCCTAGACCAGGATACCGTCCTAGACCAGGACACAGCTGCTAGGATACCGTTAAAATCAAGACTCTATCTTCCTATCTGCTTCGAGATCTAGTCTCCCTCTTCTCAAGACTTCCTAGAGGCAAGACCTACCTACCTTCTTCAACAACCACCTTTTGCGGAAACAACACTTCATATGCTAAGTACCTATAAAAGTACAAATTCTCCTCACATTTGTTCATTTCCTGTGGCAGAAGAATAAAATATAAATTTGTTTTAAATCCTATTTTTTGTTTTTTTTTCTAAACTATAAAAGTTGAGGGAGATATCGCCCGGGGTAAAGTTTTAAAATTTCGTTTTTTATTATTTGATTTCTGGTTAACTTTAATTTAAATTCTACAAGGCGTTTCTACCTTTTCCGCCTTAGTTTTTTTTTAAATTCATTAGTATTTTTCATCGACGTCAAAAAGGTAGTGGCGCCCTCAATTTTTACAACCTTTCTGTTATCCTGGTGCGACATAAACTTGGGGTCGAATCACCCTCGAGAGGAGTCTCTAGCCGGAGCCCTTCAAGCTGGAGCGATTACCGTTACAAAGTAGTGCCTCTTACCGTTACAAGGTGAAACTAAAGAAGTTACAGTGTGTTATAAGGCCTTCCTGGCATTACACGGAATTAAGAAAAAAAATTGGAAGTTCTTCAAAAGTCTTTGAAAATGTCAGGGGCGGCACCCACTGACAATCGTGGGAAACACTTAAATAGACCACAAAAACTGAAAATAAAAACGAAAGATTGCGTAAGGGACCATATCAAATCTTTTGGAGGGCAGCAGAGCCATTATAGTTTAAACGACTCTAAACGGGTTCATCTCCCAGAGGATCTTAAAATAAAAAAGATGTATAGGATGTATTTGGAGAGAGAGCCAGAACACATTGAATCGTACGAAACATACCGTTCAATTTTCTTCGAAGATTTCAACATATCCTTCGGCTATCCGAGATCTGATACGTGTAGCATCTGCGACGAGTTCTTGGCAGAACAAAACAGCTTAAATTCTCAAATGAATAATGCAACGAAAAAGAAAAAACAGGGCTAGAAACAAAAATAAAAAAACTTGAAACTGAAAATAAATTTCATAAAATACAAGCTGCTGAATTTTATAAGAGAAAAAAGGCGGCTAAGCGCTGAAGTCAAGCTGACCCTAGTGTGAAAGAAATATGCATGTACTTCTCAAAAAATCTTCCTGCGCCAAATATAACAGCTATACTATAAGCGTCAGTTTTCACTCTATTCATTCAACATATACGTACTGTCAACGGCTCAAAGCATATTTTACGTGTATGACGAAACTACTGGACGAAAGGGCAGTGATGACGTTTGTTCCCTTTTGCACCATTTTATTTACAAATTCCTGAGCCCTAATGTTCGCAACTTCGAAATATTTTGTGATTCATGTGGCGGACAAAATCAAAACTACACTCTTTTTCGGTATCTACCTACATCACTTAGTCAACACAAAAAAAAAATCAACTCCGTAAAAATCAGTTTTCCAATCCGTGGACACTTCTACATGGAGTGCGACAAGGATTTCGGCCTTATTAAGCAACAGACTCGTGCAGAATTTCCCATGGAATGGGCAGAGGTGTTTCGATCAGCAAGAGTGAAGCCTAGAGTCCGTTTGATGTAGTAAAAATCTCCCAATCTGCATTCAAAAATTGGACTACACATTTTTCTAAGTTGTATAGAAAACAATGTCCATTTGAAACTCGTCCCATTCGTGAACTTAAAATCAGCAATGAGCAACCCGATTTGTATATCATCGCACATCGTGGAATGGAATGTGGAAGAGTAGCGTCTTGATCGTTCCAAACATCGGTTACAACATAATGAGTTTAAATTACCAGGCAATTTATATGGAGGTATTCACAGGACCACTCTGTCTCAATCCCAGTGCCTGTGAATTTAATACAAATTTACCTTATGGAGAAAGGGTTAAGAAAAATAAGCCACAGCCCTGTACCGATGGAGAGGGTTAAGCAAAAAAATCGAAACTCAAGTAAACTGGAACCAAATTTTTATTCCGAGTTTTTTTTTATTATCAATATTCAGCAATTTTAACTTGAAAGTTACTAATCTTACTATGTAAGTGGGCATATTACGTATATTTTGTTAATTTATGGTAGCAAACTTGGTACTCTCCCCTTATTGCCTATTTTTTCGTGTTGTTAGGGATAAAACAATTATTTTATTACAAAACTGCAAATATTAGAAGCGAGTTCATGTTATATTATTATTAAAAACAACTTAAAACAATTAGAATTAAACCTTTTTTGTTCTAAAACAGAACTCAACCCAGCTACACACACTGAGGAAGAGGATAAAACAATTGGAAGAAACTGATTAAAAAATACAAAATTTGTAGTAAATTTTCTTGTGAAGAAAGTGTATTTCTTTAATCTTAATTTTTCTGCGCTCAGTCGTTATCGCCTAGCGAAAATAATTCAATATTGATAGAATGAAAACAAATGTCAATAATGAAAAAGTTATCACTCAAACTTTAAAGGGGAATAATTAAGAAATAGACTTTAATTGTCGTTTTTATGTTTACAGGTAAGAGTATTTGTAAGTAGTTTGAATAAGCTTATATATTAATTCAAATAAATCTCTATTTACAGAGCAACATTGTGAAAATTATTTAATCCCAATTATTAAGAATTAATCCTATATATTGTTAGGTTACAATATTTAGAGTGCTCTTGTGAGTGCAGCTTCTCCGGTGTTTGTCTGTGGTCGACTGTTGACAGTTGACAGCTGACGGACATTTTCTAGAACATTCGATGTTAGAGTTCACGTTATATCCGTTATGCATTATGTTATACAGTTAGTTTATTAATTCTTGTTGGAATTATTACACATTAAAGGATACATTTGTTGGTGACTAAGTCAGTGTATCATTTAGACCGCTCGACAACCTCACCCCTAACAATATATAAACACGATTATATTATTTCAATGAAAAACACACAGCACAATAGCGTCATAAAAACAAACTGTAAGTTGCATTGATTGCCAAACATCCGATCGGGAGTATTTAAAATTCTATAAGTTTTTCTGTAGGCGCAGAATTGCAAAGTGTCTATAGGCTTATAAAAAGTTATAGACTTGCTTACAAATGTTTCGTCACAATAAAACCGTTCAATTACAATATTTTTTCGACTTATTTAATGTATCAAGAGAAACTTAATACTTCAGGCATTAAAAATGAGAATGGAACATCTTCAATCCAATTTTAATTATTTTGATGAAACAGTTATGGGTTACATACTTATATTTGATAAAAAATATGAAAACTGTTACAGAAGGCATATGCGTATGTGTATGCCTAATATTGTAACCTACTTATCTTTAGTCTTTTTAATGCGACGGTGATAAAATCTAGCACTGCAATGTACGGTACTCATACTTTTCGGTATTTGAATGGTTGTCATTAAAGAAAAACACCGAAGTGGTGAAACTCTAACCGAAATTTCTATCTTTTTGCTAAGGCAATATCGGTGAAAATATTTATGTGGAATTCAACACAAACTAAGCCATTTGAATTCAATTAAAAAACATTTCGTGTATTCCACACACCGAACCAAAACTAGTTTTAGGTTTTCGTTAGTCATTCTAGAAGTTGGATAGAAATAGCAATTAATCAAAAACATAATGATGACGAGTGACAACTGAATTTGCTATAACCTTGATAACAATAGGAAGGCCATATAAATTTTCCACATACGATTTGAAAAATAATATTTTATATTTACGTAACGCTTACATAATTATTTTCGAAAGAAATATAATATACCGGTAAATATGTAGTTAATACGTTACTTCAGCCATCTAACAAAAAACCAATAGTGAAAATGGCATTGCCAATAGAATAAGTTTGTGTGTTCTCATCTTTTAATTGTGTATACGGGGTATGTTCGATGAAAAAATATTAATACCTGTCTAAAAGAAGAATAGGTACCTACAAGTAAAGTTTATTCAAAATAAATCGCCTTATGAAAGAGACGAACAGGACTAGCAGTTTTGGATGGATTTCTACAAATTCCACTAGGGCAGCCCACTGCGAAATATAAGTGCTTGGGACTGACTCTTCCCGACAATAAACTGGTTTTAGTGTGAATATGAGATTTGAACATAAACTCATAAAAATGTTCGTATTTGACAGTTAAAATTTTAAAATGCAATAATTTTCAAAATCTACTCAATTAAAGGACATTAAATACAAGAATAAGATTCCTCGACAAATTCTGCATATTTCTTATATGACAAGTTTTAGTCTATCTCTTCAAATAAGGGGTGGAGGAGAGTGGGAACCTTGTTACGAAAAAAACGCCTTCAATTCCGGTTCTGCTTGACCGATTTCAATAAACTTGACGTTGTTTGAAAGAGATTTGGTTAAGCAATCGAAAATTTCGGAATTTGAAACAATCTGATTTATAACATAAATGCTAGGGGACGCTAATTATTTTTTTTTTAAATATTCTGTTTTCTCGTTACAATTTTAAATGGATGCATGAAAATTTAAGTAGGTCTTCAAAAAGTAGACTGAATTAGTAGTAAAACAGTGAAAACCGTAAGTCGATATCTTTTTCCTAACCTGAGATATAGCGAAAAACAGTAGGGTAAATGGCGGGAATTGTTCTTCCAACGTCTAGAAAGTTGTGCTCCATTGTTTTAATTATATAAGAATGTTATATTTGTTTTTAAGCGATGTGTTAGTAAATCAAAAGCATAAAATATCAATAAAAACCGATATTTGCCCAGCAACAACAAAAAATACAGTTTAAAATATGAATTACGATTTACTGATGACAACAAAATTAGTAAAGATGGCTATGATTTTGACAAATATGTCAAAAATTATTCATCGTGTTGCATTTAATAGACTCTTCGTACTAAAATGATTCTTACAAATGAAGAAGCATTTGATATGTTGGCAGTTAATTTTGAATGTATGACAAATATGTATGTTCAAGATTTCGATACCAGGTTGGATTTTTGCAACTGGCTCTCAAATATGATACACGACGATCCTGAAATACTATGTGGACAGATACGGCTACGTTTCATAGTGATGGTAGTGTAAATCGGCACAATATGACCAACTGGTCTGAAAGGAATCCCCACTGGAGGCAGGAGGTCCAACATCAGAGTCGTTGGTCTGTAAATGTGTGGTGCGGGATTCTAGGTGGAGAAATAATTGGGGAATTATGGAGAAATATATTCAATTTTTTTAAGCAACAAAATTGCCACTTCTTTTAGGAGACGTACCCTTGGCCATTCGTCGTGATATGTTCTTGTAACATGATGGGTGCCCGGCACATTATTCTAGAGATATTCGGAATTTCTTAGATCATTCATACCCTGGAAGGTGGATAAGACGTGAAAGTTTATTTATTTGGCCACCAAGGTCTCCAGACCTAACTTGTTAAGATTTTCATTTGTGGGGGCGAATCTTGTTTGTGCCGATAGCCCCGCAACAAGAGCTGACATGGTTAAAAGAATACGACAGACAATACGAAGTATTTCAAGGGCAGAAATTGAAGCTGCTGTTATCTCCACCCGTCAGAAATTGATTTCATGCATTGAAAATTTCGAACATCTAGAGCGGTACTAATTACGTAGTTATTTATTTAAGGTTTTAATTGTTGAATTTATCACATTATTTTATAATTTTTTGTTCTCATTGTTAGTAGCGATAGCATTACATTAAGGTAATCTAGTGACAACCATAACATTTGAATGATAACAGTTTAAATTACTGCAGAGCAATGTGAAATCTTTTCATCCAGGCTAAATTTAATAATTGCCGTTAACGCGAACCAGCCTTCTAGACATTGGAAGAACACTTCCCGCCATTAACCTGTTTCTTACGATATCGCAGGATAGGAAAAAAATATCGACTTGTGGTTTTCACTGTTATATTACTGATTTAGTCTACTTTTTATAGACCTACTTAAATTTGTATGCTTCAATTTAAAATTGTATCGAGAAAACACAATATTTGAAAAAAAATAAACAGCGCCCTCTAGCATTTATTTTATCAATCAGATTGCTTCAAATCTACAAATTTTCGATTGTTTAACAAAAGCTCTTTCAAACAACATCAAGTTTATTAAAATCGGTCAAGCAGAACCGGAATTAGAGGCGATTTTTCGTAACAAGGTTCCCACTCTCCCCCTCCCCTTATTTGAAGAGATAGACTAAAACTTGTCAAATGAAAAATATGCAGAATTTGTAGAGGAATCTTATTATGATATTTAATATGTCTTTAAATTGAGTAGATTTTGAAAATTTTTGCATTTTAAAATTTTAACTGTCAAATACGACCTCTAGCGGTGGACCTATTATTCTGAAAATAATTTCCAGGCAGATCTCTCGAGGCCACTTTTATAATAAAAATTTTTGTCCCGAACCTGTGCTATAATCAATTCCTGAGATATTGCCGACCGCCGTTCTTAGTTGGCCACCCGGTACTTCTATTTTGAGTTTTGGATTTTTTCAAATGGCATAACGAACGTTACCAATACGAACATTTTCATGATTTTATGTTCAAATCTCATATTCACACCAAAACCAGTTTATTGTCGGGAAGAGTCCCAAGAACTCATTTTTCGCAGTGGGCTGCCCTAGTGGAATTTGTAGAAATCCATCCAAAAGTGCCAGTCCTGTTCGTCTCTTTGATGAGGCGATTCATTTTGAATGAACTTCACTTGTACCTATTCTTCTTGTAGACATGTATTAAGATTTTTTCATCGAACATACCCCGTATACACAAAAGATGAGCCGTTCTTAGTTGGCCACCCGGTACATTTGAAATTCAATAACAAAGATGGTCATACAGCAAGGTAAGCTCGTGGATGCACTATTAAGCGACGTTCTTCAAGCGATCTTCTTTCTAATGCATTCGGGCAACGTTCGGTTACGGCGAAAGCAGCCGACTGATATTAGAGAGTACCAAATTGTAGAAAGGCTCCCAAAAGAAGAAAACTTTTCTTATTTTAATTGTTCGATTTACGGAGTTCTAGCTTCTGCAATTGATTTCGGACAAACTTTATTATCTGCTCCTGTCGAAAAAATAGTTTCAAGATAAGATAAAGTGAGCACGAACATTTTAGCACAATCGAAAAGTATCGATACTTTTGTGCAAATTATGAGAAACTTGTGTACACTAATCACGGCTTTTGTGCACGTATATGATATTTTAATCCAAAATTGTGATAATTGAAACTCAAGCTGGCAGAACATTTTTTAATGATCCATCGATTTCCCAATGCTGTTATTTTGTGAAAACCGTGAGCAATTTATCTGCACTAGTCGCAACTTTGTGCATCAATATTTGATTTTCAATTAGAAACTGTGCCACTTCAATATCAAGTTAACTTAATTTTTTCAACCATCATCCGATTTCAACTGAAATTTTGTTGTTATTTTATCTAAATTCTTTCTTCTTCTAATATTTGACTTTGAAAATCAATGAAAATAGTAAAGTTAACCTTTGCATACTCTTAGACGATTAAATATGTTCTTTGACCAAAAATAACAAATTTAATAAATATTTTCATCAAGTTCAAATTTATAAAAATCGGGAGGTAGGGAAAGTGCATCTTCCTAGAATTAATAGAGATGGTTTTCTGTTACCAAATTATCAATTTGAAAATGTTATCACCATTCAAAAAACTGTAGGCTGGACAAAGTTTTCTTTCGAATCAATGTAAAAATATTAGTCAGTTTATCAAAAATTCCACATAATTTGGAATAGAAGCTGCTGCCTTTTTTACCACGCACAGATTAATTATCTGCATCGAATAAGTTGGAAAGCATTTGGAGCAGTAGTTCATTTTTGTTACGTAATTAATTGTTGGTTATTGTTACAATGATACTGAGTTTGACAAAATCCTATTTTTATGTATACCTACTTTTTCTCGTATCTTCGCTTAGAAAATAGATATTGAGATGCGGTTTTACCATTTTTTCTCAAATTTCATCGTCTTTCAATTAAATGATCAAAAAATATAGCATCGCATTTGAAGATTCCCAAAAAAAGTTGAAAACAAAACAATTGGTCAATCACCGCTACCTAGCGACCGTTAGAACTACTGGAATAAAACAATGATATAATATTTTATTACGCATTGAATTCCCTTCCAAATGATATTAAGTTTCTCAAAATCCATAAAGCTGAACAAAAGTTAAAACAGATTTATTGAGTCAGCTTTCCCACTCAACCCTACCAGTTATTTTACAAGATAGAGGAAAAGGTACTGGAGCGAACTTACGTAAAATGATTTATTGATTACGAATGTTAAAATTTTGTGGTACTATAACGGTACATTTATTATAGAAAAATGATGTTTTTGTGATATTATTGTGAACTAAGCATTCTAACGGTGGGGCAGGAAAACTGAAAATAATTTCCAGCAGTTTCTTATACGCGAGTTTGTTTTACAGATTTTTATCTCTAAGCTGTACGATAAATAGTTTTTCAGATACAGCTAGCTACCTCTCTTAATCAGACACCCGATGCAATAATCAGGACTATTGTTCACTAATATTTAATTTTTTATCGAAAGCTGTGCCACCTTAATCACAAGTGAAATTCTCCCAGCTACCATCCGATTTCAATGAAACCCTTGATGCTACTTTGTGTAAATTATGAGCAAATTCCCTGGTTATTTTTACAATTTCGTTGTTTCTTCTACTTTTTGGAATTAAAAATAGTCAAATTGAACTTTGCACACTACTAAAGGGTAATAGTATATTTAAGTATCAGTCGATAGAAAAGTCATTAAAACACTCACAAAATAGGACAAGTGTTTTAAAGACCTGTTTTACACGAATACTTCACGCTATTTTGTTGAGAATAAAACAAAATAGTATATGAATTCAATGAAGAAGATTTGCGGAAGCTTTTCATAGATGCACTGGAGGTTATGTATATTTTTTTGCGATATACTGTAGAAGATGTGTGAATTATGCGATTTCCGCTTACATATCAAAAAATAAGGTAGCGTATTATTTATTACTATCCGACCATCTAAAACAGTAAATGCTCGACGTTTCACTGTAGACGACTGTGAAGAAATTAGTTATGTGCATTTGGTGAAGCAGTACTCATCATAGCGCCCCCAAAATGTAAGTACAGATAGAGTTTTCTCACGATATGATAAGGCGAAATACTTACACGGCGCATACTTTTCGACGTACGTCCGGTACCATCTTCGATCATTAAACAAACTAGATTAATAGGCCGCTATACTGACAATACACTTTGTCTGTAACCAACATCTAAATATTTTACTTAATTACAGTTACCTGTAAATAATTGTCATATTAGTAAAGCGTGATCTATAGCTCGAGAAGTAGTTGTTGCTTCTTAGTGAACGGTCTGTTCTTTGGAAATTTATTTTTCTAATTTTGTAATGCGTTATAATAGCATTGAACTATTATATTTTGACGTCAACATCTAAATCGTTAAGATAGAACCAACTATTCTGGTTTGCGATTAGAAGGGACCACATCACTTGTAGACCGGTTTCGGCGTATTTGCGCCTCATCAGTACAAGGCAGATGCTATTCGTCCAGAAGCTCTGAGAGCATAATCCTGGACTGGAGACTACGTTGATACCACATCAATACATTAACCTCAGTAAAGGAAATACTGAGAGTGCGATATCGATTTTCTCCTCTCACAATAAGGATAGCAATACACGCAGTAAAGGTCACAGTTTCCAACAACAGTGCGGTGTTGTGTGAATATTTGAATTTACTGAATAATTATATTAAATTCTCGAGAAATAATAGAAATCTTTTTCTTAGATTTATTTATTACTCAAGGTGTGCATTTTAGTTGCCAACGATATTGAATTATAAACATATTTATATGTAAACACTTCTACAATGGCCAGCAGTTGTTCCAGTTGTGGAGATAAGCTCGGTGATAAGTTTGCCACGTGCGATAGCTGCCACGTTACTATGCACCAAACTGAACATTGTACAGGATTAGGTGTCTCTGAATTACGTTGTGTTGTTATTCTAAAAAGAACTTTGGTGTTTTTTTGTAGTGATTGTCGTTCATCTTTTAAAAGTGTACCCAAACTTATTCGGGAATTGGAAAGTCTTCGAAATGAAATTAAGGTTTTGAAACAGGATATGTTAAAAATTAAATCTGATGAAAGTGCTACTTCTTTCTTGATTGATGATGTCGTAAGCGAACTTAATGAACGAGAAAAAAGATCTAAGAACGTACTGATTTTTAATCTCCCTGAAATAACTAATACTTCAGATGATTCTATTCAAGTAAAATCGATTTTAACAAAGGCTCATGGTTCTATCAACATTAATGAAGTCAAAATTTTCCGCTTTGGAAATAAGAATAAGAACGGACATCGTCCCATTAAAGCAATCGTTTCTTCAACTAGTGATGCTCTATTAAGAACAAGCAAACTATCAGTCGTGAAAAAAAGATTTTTATTGCTTTAGATCAGACTCCTATTCAAAGAAAACTGTTAGAGTCTGTCCGGTCTGAACTCTTAACTCGTCAAAATGTAGGTGAACAAAACTTGTCCATTAAATATTTCAATAACGTACCAAAAATTGTTTAAAAAAACTACTAAACGGATTTGAGCCTCAGTGTTCTTAATTGTACCTATGACATCATCATTCTTACGGAATCTTGGCTCAATAACAACATCAATAATGCTGAACTTGGACTAGACAATTACAAGATTTGTAGACAGGATCGTTCACCCGAATCTAGTGCATCGGCTAGAGGAGGCGGCGTATTAATTGCTATATTGAGAAAAATTTCATCATCTCTCATCCACTCTGACCCATCGATTGAAGAGCTTTTTGTGAAATTAGATGGCAAATATATATTTGGGGCTCTATACGTTCCACCTAAGTCTCCAGCTAACATTTATCAGTTACACTCAGACCAGCTTATGATCTTAAGTGAACAATTTTCTGCCTTAAAATTTTACTTGTTTGGTGATTATAATCTCCCGTCAGCTATTTGGGAAGTTGAAGATTACTGTTCTTCTGCAACTGTACAGCCTCCTGCACAGTTAGCAGATGTTAATGCTGTTGATGTTGTTTCCAATTTATGTGCCTATCACAATGTGTTCCATTGCAATTATGTGGTTAATATTAGAAATGTTATTCTTGACCTTATCCTTGCTCCGGAAGAACTTGTTATTTCTGAAGCAAACGATGTCTTAATTTCACCTGACCCTCATCATCCTCCTTTGATAACTACCATAAAGCTAAACGTTGATAAAAAGTCAGTGTTTGGTGAAGAATTTTATAACAACTTCAATAATGCAAATTTACCAACTATTTAACTGAGTTTAGAACTTATAGAATGGGATAGCCTTCTCCATGATAGAGATCTTTCCGACGTGATTGGCATTTTTTATGATATCATTTAATCGGTTATTGAACAGTTCCAGTATCACGCATCATAGATTCGAAATTTCCCTGTTGGTACTCCTCAGACCTCAAACAATAAGTACAGGACAAAATTAGAGTTCACAAAATGTATAAAACTGTTAAGACTCGTTCGAGTTATGCGGAATTTTGTCTACTTAGAACAGAATGTAAACAACTGACAAAGCATTGCTATGATAATTACATTCGTCTCACTGAAATTTCAATCTCAAATAATGCAAAGTCTTTTTAGAAATTGGTAGCTAGTAAACGTGAAAATAACACTATACCTGACTTAATACCTTGGTAGGTACTTGTGAAGTTGACATCGCTTACTTGTTTGCGAATCACTTTTCATTGGTGTACACTAAACTAACCTTAAACTGTAATGTTGACCACATCCAATCTAGACTGAATATATCTTCATATCATATCCATATTTCAAAAATATATGAAAAACTTTCATCATTAGATGTCAATAAAGGACATGGGCCAAATGGAATCTCGCCTCTATTTCTTAGAGAATTCAGTTTTATACTTTCGCGACCACTTTTTCATATTTTTAATAAATCCCTAAGCATAGGATGTTTTCCTGAGTTTTGGAAACTTTCCTACGTCACACCAATATATAAATCTGGTGACAAATCTGACATTAAGAATTACCGCCCCATATCCATCCTTGGTACTATTCCAAAGGTTTTTGAAAGTATTATTACTGATTTTCTCGCTTATGATTGTTCTGGGATCCTAAATTCCCAGCAATTTGGTTTTACTTCAGGTAAATCGGCAGAATTGAGTTTGTTAACTTATGTTGATTTTCTGTCTGAAGCCTTGGAAAAGGGATTACAAGTTGATTCAATTTACACCGACTTTTCTAAGGCGTTTGATAGAGTTAACCATGAGCTTTTGGTCCAGAAACTTAATTCATATGGCATATGTGGTTCCATGTTGAAATGGTTTAATAGCTACTTAATTGACAGAACTCAGCAGGTACGAGTAAATCATTTCTATTCTCATGCATTTTCTGTTACTTCGGGAGTACCCCAGGGGTCTCACTTGGGTCCATTACTTTTTAATCTTTTTATCAACGATATTACTAACTGTTTTCATGAGAGCAGCGCCCTTCTATTTGCAGATGACTTGAAATGTTTTAAAATAATTAACAATTGTGTAGAGGCCTCATTGTTGCAAGTAGAGCTAACTAACCTGTCTTCTTGGTGCTCATGTAATGGCATGGATCTCAATACCAGAAAGTGTCATGTAATTAGCTTTCATCGCTAGCTTTCAGTTGCTAGATTCTGTCAATCAGATTAGGGATTTAGGAATTACTCTCGATTACTCTCTTAGTTTCAATTGTCACATCACTAATGCCATAAAAAAATCAATGTAAAAAGAACAACTCGTGAATTTACATAAATTCCATAAGAGCTCTTTACTTTTCGTTAGTTAGGTCTCATCTTGATTATTGCTCATCTGTTTGGTCTCCTCACTACTTAACTCACATTAAGAAGATTGAACAAGTTCAAAAACTCATGGCAGCATCAATTGGGCATCTCTTCTCTCGAGAGCCGTAGAAAACAAAAAGACCTTTTGTTGCTATTTAACATCTTAAATGGTATTTGTAACTGTCCTCAGCTTCTTAATAAGATCTGCCTGACCGTGCCACCTCGCTTAACTAGGCAGGTGAGAACATTTAATGTGCCTTTCCATCGAAACAATCATGCTTTCCACTCGTTTTTGCCCAGAGCCATGAGACTAGCTAATTCCCTTAATAGTTTACAGATTTTTAGTAATTCTATTAATCAATTGAACTAATCGTTTGAATTTAACGGATGTAATTGCCATAGTTTTGTTTTTGTTTTTGTACTATATACTTAGTAGTAATGTTTTTGTTACGCTTGTAAAATTCTTATATTTTTTTTGGTTTGTTTGTTTTGCCATTTTTATTAAATTGTCCTTTTATTTCTGTATTCATTTTTATCATTGTATTGTATTTTTTCATCATTAATTGTATTTTTTGTATTACTGTATTTTATACTGCATTTGTAGGTATTTCAATTATAAAACAAAATTTTTCATGTTCACTTTTTTTATATGCAATTGGGCTTGCCTGTAAATAAATAAATAAATGTATAGTTAATTACACATTGTTTATTTTCTGTTAATAATATAAAGGACTATGCTTCCATCTTATGGAAAATAAAAGACCACTCAAATGCGGATATTTTGATACCAACTTATTCGTCTTGAAAAATAGAACATTTGATAACATTGCGCCAATGTTGTAATTTAATTAATAAACCCACAAAATCAGTTCATTTGTCAGAAATTTTCGATTCGATTACAAAATCTAACCATTCAATAGGACTCCACCTGCTGCGGTGAAACAGAGTCGGACTTGTGAATATAGTTGTACATACGATGAATACCAGTTTCGTTGAAACCAAATAATAGGATTATATTTTTCAGTTGTATAAAGATATGATAGATTGCAATCAAATTATGTAAAAAAGGTACATCTCTCAATTGACAATCTAACATCTTTACATAAGTTTGTCATTTTGTAATAGCAGTTTATTATAACGTTTTCTATATTACAATAGTAAAATTATAATAGGTACATTTAATAGCTGACCGACACGTATTTCGTAAACAATTCCGGTACAAACGAATTCCCGTCAGGATTCTTAATGACTATAAAATACACATGAGTTCCCATCCGACACTTGCAGGTATCTTAATCCCGCACTCGAATTGCCGTCCAGTTTATTTAATCCGCTTACAGGTAAACTACATAGTTTTGAAAATTCCAGTAAATCGTAATACCTATTCGTAATCCTGAATTCTAATGAAAAAGTTGAATAACCTATTGGGGTGGCTAGGGGGTCTGTCAGTACTAATTGCTATGAATATATTTTTCTATCATATTTTCGAAACGGCAGTTTATTAATATACATATTTCCGAACGATTGTTGTCGTACGCTATAGTGATACACAAAATGTTTGAAGTAATACTAAGTGAAAAGGGTAAACCCTTTATGGTTAGGTTATATGTTAGGTTGGGTTAGCTTCTTTACATGTATGTATTTATGACTCAGTTCAGTAGTAGTACGCAATAAAATTGTAGAATTAAAATTCCGTATTTTATTCCAATAATGATATCATATAAAATAATATCGTGTAATAGTGCCAAACATAAGACATTTATAACTATTTCTTATTTCATACATCTGAAAACGGACCTCCCTTAAAACTTTTACTGTTCACTTATTACAATTTGCAATAAATACATAGCTAGATATCAGATGATTCAGAGAATTTACCGAAACTACCATAAACACCTTTTAGACAGGTCAGCTTTCACCCTGATGGGAACTCGAGTGACGGCTTAACGTATCCTAATTATGGAACAGGTAGACTGGTTGACTGTAGTTGACGCTGCTGATCGAACTATACCTAATCATGAAGAAATATAATGTAGCAAACTAGATTTCAGTTAACATGCTTTTTATGTCTCGCAAGGGAAAACGCAAGGGAAAACACATCGCCATCAAAATATATATAACACAAAAACCGGCTTCGGCTATCAAAAAAATACAAAAATTAAACAAAACCCGGCTTCGGCTATCAAAAAAATACAAAAATTAAACAAAACCCGGCTTCGGCCATGAAAAAAATTTAATAAAGCAAAAAGGCGACTTTAGCTACCAAAAAAATATAAAAACCGGCTTCGGCCAATAAAAATTTTTTTCAGCTACACTTTGCGGATAGAAGGTAATGAGGTCCTCAGGCACTGCCTGTGGGGGGAAAGTGGAGCGCGTAAAAGGGGATACTCTAAGAATTATACATTATCTTTAAGTATCACCCTTTACGTCGGGTTCATTACCTACACACATTTCACAAGCATCTTTGTATTAACAGTTAATAGACATTTAACATCTTGCATATAAAAAAATCTTTTCCGCATCCCTATCCTATTTTTTTTAAAGAGTTACCGATGCCAACAAATACACTACAAAGAAAAAACAAAATATAAAAATTAACTGATAAAATTAGGTCAGTTCAACCCTGTCTGGTTTTATTTATTCATTTCTTATCACGGCTGATGTCCTTACTTCGTGGAATCTGTAATACAGGTCTATTTACGTATTTTCTCTCTGTCTTACTCATACAATCTCCGTAAGCGATTTTAAAAATAATATCATTAATTGTGAGTTAATTATAAAAGTCACAACATTGGCGCAATGTTATCAAATGTTCTATTTTTCAAGACGAATAAGTTGGTATCAAAATATCCGCATTTGAGTGGTCTTTTATTTTCCATAAGATGGAAGCATAGTCCTTTGTATTCTCATTAGAATGGGTGAATAGCATTTATTTATCAAATGATACGACACTGGTAGTTTCAATACTGTAAAACTGTAGAACTGTTCAGAACTTGTTGCTCATCTGTGAAAGGATGTATTGAAAACATCACTCATGCTTTTTTTGTATAGTACACAACGATTGGCCAATAATTTAACTAATAAATAAAGTATCCCTAATTAATTTACATTAAAATTCCTTCACAACATCTACCACAGTTGAATACAACAGCCATTATATATTTAATAAAAATCAAAACAAACCGATGTCAAAAAAACGTTAATATTCAATATAACCGGTTTAATCACATTTACTGAAAAATGCAGAATCGCAGAAACCTTCAAATTGACATGCTGTTTATAAAGATTCACTCATGTATTTTGTATATATTATCAAAGATTAAATAAATCACTTCCTATACACTTATCTCAATTATATAATAAGTATTAAAGGACATATATTGAGGAACCACCAAAAAATTGAAGTCATTGTATGATTATTACATTTAAATAATGCGACACGGCAACACATTATGTGGAATGCAGCAAAATAAATAAATAAAATTTGACATTGCTTACACTGGCATCAGATATCACGTCTGTTTACTTTCCTAACATGTTTATTGTTCGGAGGGTACCATCATGGCAGGTAGAATGAAAATAGATCAAATCCAGCGACAAGGAATTGAGTTCTGAGAATGATAACAGCATCAATTTAAATAACATTTTTTCCGGTTTAAAAAATCGAAATGTCAATATCTCAAACAATACTTATTAATTGTAATTGTATTTTCTATTTTCATTTATAAAACTAGAAAAAATTAATGTTTGAATAAATGCTTTGCGTTGAAGTTTAAAAAACGCGAGTTTTTTTGAAGTTCGATTTAAACAAGCTGAGGCGGGCATTAAATAGGTAAAACAGGACATCAATAAAAATTTTTCTTTGACATATTGTTCTCAAATGGTTGTGCTCACTACGTGCTTCATAATAGACATGATGACTGATTTTGAAAAACTTCTCCACGATGTTTGTACGCATAAGCTTTATCCAAAAAAATGATGTTTCTTGAAAAAATTAAGGTTTTAAAAGAGAAATTTACATTTTTAATATACAATAAAAAATTTCGCACCAAAACTCTAGAATAGTAATGGCGTCTCTATCATATCACTATCTATCATTTAGAGAGAGAAAAAAGGCTTGCTTTTAAATGACATTTCAAACTCGAATAAAAAAGTAATTTTCAGAAGTGACTTCAACTAAACTTTTTAAAAAAATCTGTACGTGTTGAGGAAAAAAGAGAGATTTCCAGCTTTTTTAAATGCAAACTGAATAGTTAACTCCGTTTTATATATTAACGGAAATATCTTTGCAGATAACTTTTAACTATCCACTTTTTTTTCATTTTACGCTAGTCACGCCAGTCAACAATTTTTATTTCACCAAAATAATGAAACACGGTTGGAAACTTATTGAGACAGAAGAAATTATGAGTATTTTTTATGCTGCTAAAAGTTTTGGGCTCGTTTTTTATCGAATCAACAGATTATCTTGTTTCCGGAGTGAAACTTTTCTCTCTACATTATACAAAATATGGAGAAACTTTTTATGCCATAAATAAAATAAATTACACATAATTGACAAGTATAAGGCAGCGAGTGGTAAATTTAAAAAAAATTAAAACAATCAATCAGTTTTGAAAACTTTTAATGTAAGAAAAAAATTCTCACCTGACAAAACTGCTTCTAACTGCGGAAAATAACAGCATTCAACTGCATGACATCCTGTAAGAAAATACAAAATAATGATTCAATACAAAATCATGACGAAAAAATGCATACCAAACTTTGTTATTACACTGGAATTAAATCTTTTTCCTCACAGAATAAATAAACAGGGCTACACATCGAATACAGATATTCACATTCACAAGACGCCCTCCTTATCTTCAAAAACATCCCTTACAGCCAAAACCTTTGTTTTTTCGATCCCGTCTGACAAAATCTCTTATAACACTACAGCCGAATGGCTTATTGCTTTTTTGGTTCGTGCCTTCTCATAGCAACCAGTCCAGCACCTTTGTCCCCTGCACCAGTCTGAACAAGCTGTTAGCTGGGTGCTTGCTATATAATTTAGCGTCTTTTTGCGATTGGTAAAGTAGCAACTGTTTGTAAGGTCTCTGTTGTATAGTTTCAAGTTTTTCAGGTTTTCCTTCATAGTTATCACTTTCAGCTGCTTCTTGCACAGAGTGAGCAGTTCCGCAGTACGTGTCAGTCATGGTTCTTACAAAAAATTTTCCCATATCATTTTTTCTTATGTTAGAGGGTCTACGTCCATTTAGCCAGTAACTCTAGTATTAGGATGAAGATGGATAGGACGAGGGTGTACATTTCAAACCCAGAGGTATACCGGGGTGGCTAACTCACAGAAAAGGTAGTTAGGAAATATTAACTTAGGATTGAGTTAGAGAGAATTTTTGCTGAGGGTGGTGCAGGGGTACAGGACAGTGGGTGGACTGGCAGCTGCGGTGCTGGAAAGGTCCTACCCATTGGACATGATGGTTAGAGCTAGGAACAAACGCTGGAGGAGTGCGACCAGAGAGGTAGTACAGGAATGGTTGGAGGAGGAAATTGAGAGAAGGTGGAAGGAGTATGAGGGCGCGCTAAAAGGAGAGGTTGGGAATAGGAGAGATTGGATGGACCGGAAGTTCGGGGATGGAACTACTTCTTGACACAGGTGTTCACTGGACATGGGTCGAGAGTATAGAGTACCTCCACAATATTGCGAAAAGAGAGAGTGGAGTGTGCGAGAGGTGTGAAGTGGAGGATGATGTGGGGCATGTGTTCAGATGCTGGACGAACGAGGAAGTGCAGAATAAGTTGGAGAGGAAACTAGGGGAGGCGGTGTATTGAGAGAACATGGTGGAGATAATGTTGAGGGGGGAGGAGGAATGGATGGAGTTGAGTGGGGTAGAAGAGGGCATGGTTAGGGGGAGAGAAGGACTTGATATGGCATGAGAGGTAGGAGTGATAGTAGGGAGAAGACGACAGAGTGAGCGGAGAGTGTGCGAGGGACCGCCGCCCGTATCAAAGTATGCTAGGGTAGTGATTCCGAGTACTGGACCCATTCGAACATGAGTTTCCCATCTCGACCCGAAAAAAAACTTAGGGTTAAGTAGGAGGAATCACATTTAGCTAATACCATAATTTTAAATTACACGCTTTGATAAATACTAGTAACAAGTTGTAAACAGGCAGCTTGTTTAATGCTAGCAGGTGAATTAAGTGGAAAGGAGGAAGAATATTGATACTTATTAGTGCCCCTTACATTTCTTCTTCATGCTGTGTATATTTTTCACACACCAAGAAAATGTGATCCAAATCACATATATAGAACTGCAACTGACGCACAGCTTCGAATCAAATACATTTATTGTATTGAGATTGGCGGGATATTAAGCTTGTCCGAATTTAAGTCTACTAATGGTGACTATGCTACTTTGAGGAAGTTGATAGTTGCTGTACCAATGTTGATTGGTAATTTCTGGAAATAGAAGTGTATAGAGTGAGAATATTCTTTAGGCAATATTCGTACCATAAATGTTTCCATCTTTCTTTCAATTTAATTTCCATACAATTGTCTCGAGAAGTTTACCAAGTGATTTTCATGCTGCTCTCTGCGTACTATGGTTTTTAGTATACCAAGAATATATCCCGGTTCAGGCTGTGTATCCGCCGACCCTCTTCCTGCAAGTTCATCTGCGTTTCCATTGTCCTCGATACCCTGGTAACCTGGCACCCAAGTCAGCCTGAGGTTATTCCGTTCGGCTTACGTCTTTAGTTTTTCCATGCAATCCTATACTAAAGTATATCCATCGAACAAACAGAGCGACCCAAACAACGATAGATGCGTGATCACCATGCGCCTTTGCATCTATTGGCTAAAATAAATATGCCTCCATGGGCTGGCCAATCGGATTTAACTGCAATCGGCCGGCAGAATTCATTGTCCATACAGAGTTGGAGAGATCACGTGCACTATGCATGATACTGTTTTGGAACACTCCGTTGCTTGGATGGACAGAGTATAGTCTAGACGTGACTTTGAGGCTGAGGATGGCATCTAGTATCGCATGACTGTCCAAAATGATATGGATCTGCTTGCTCTTGACAGCTCTCCTCTCCTCATTGCGTGAACCTTTGTCTGAAATACAGAGGTGTAATTTTCCAGTGTGTAGATATAGATGTCACCTGGTTCAACAAGCATTAGTCTTTAGTCTATACTCATCCCCTATCTTCATCGGTAATATCTTCTATCAACTAATTAGCTGGAACCAAATTCAAAATTTTGTAAAACTCAAGAAGAACCCCCGAAGAAACTTTCAGTACATTTTTTTGTAGCAAAAAATGCCAAAAGTCTACAGAAGATCTAGCTCCTCCAAAACTGAACAGGAAAGTGGATAAGGCTACCAAAAACGTGGAAGTGAAAGTAGTACGATTCGGTAGAGATGCAGACTTTGAGCCAAATTGCCGAGGCAGCATCTTTCAAGCGGAAATTCACCCTATGGGAAAGTTCACCCAGCTTAATATGGATGAAATGTATAAGACGCAGAAGAATATTATCATGGCGGATAGGCCAGCAGCTATTAGAGCACTGAGATCTTGTGTAATTAGCTCTCAATTAGTTGGTATAAGAATGAATAGGAAAACCGATTTGTGATCCGAAACCCTTTTGCGGCATCATCGGGAGGATCAAGCAGAACTACTATAGTCAAAAATACTCCTGGGAAACTACTTCTTTGAGAACTCCTAGTAGCAACTTCTTTGCAAACATCGAAGTTCAATCATGATTTTTTCAAAATATTTAGCTATTTTAGCTCAAAGATAAGTTTTATTTTCTAGAGAGTGCTCATTTAAAACATCACAGAAATCGAAAGTATGAAGAAGGTATACATTTATTCTATCTTAACCAGCTGGATAATGATACTTGGTATGGGAAGGACAAATTTTAGGACTAGGTCAGGAATTTCGAGCATAATCTTACAATTATGGTGGAAGAACATCTGCGATTCAAAATTTTGCGCTAAACTATCTATAAAGACATTTTATCCACAATCACATTATACTTGGAGTTTTATCCACACTTATGAATCATATAAAGTACCACTTCATCCACTAGTGGAATAATGAAAAATACAATAGAAACTAAATAGCCATTCAACACCTCCCATAATTGTTTTAATTAATTTCCCTAATTTTTTATATCACAGCTGCTGTCAGAGCGAAATATGAAATCGCTTTTTGATGAAATCTGATTCTAAGAGCGCGTCTATTTAGGCGCGTTTACATGTATCCTAGCTGGCGCCAGTCTCACTGGCCTGCCAGCACAGTCATATTACTGTCATCGTGTGAATTCTTTTTCGTGCCAGTCCAGCGCGAGCCGCCAGCACTGGTGCGAATAGAGAGCGCGTCTATTTTTCTTGCCAGTAGCTACCACACCCTTACCCCGTAACACCCGCGCCATTGTTGCAGGCAACGTCTGAACACGTTGGTGTCAGTCGCTATCTCGATGTAATAACCTCCGAAGGCTGATTATCGGCCCATTGTTCATTTTGTGTTTTTCAAAAAACAGTCAGTGAAAAAGAAACATTTAAGCTTTATTAGAGCTCTATCATTGATCCATTTCCTTGCCCAAAGTCGCTTCTCTTTTAGACTTTCTTCATCTAATGTATTTCCTAGCTCTTAGTAGCATACACATGAGTAGATGAGCAGTACGGGTTCTACGCCATCAGTGTCGGCGTTCAGGGGACCATGAAAATTAATATTGTGCTGGTTAGTAGATTATTATGCTGCGAGGTGCAAGGGGGGAGAAGAGGTACGTTGGGAACGGATCTTCGTTGTGTGACGCACGAATCATGCACCAAAAGGACATGAGCGGAGTATTTTTTGAGCGGCGCCGCGCAGTCAAATACAACAATAATTCAACAAAAAATACTCCGCTAATGTCCTTTTTGGCGCATGATTCATGCGTCACACACACGCAGTGTCGTTCCCAACGTACCACTTCTCCCCCCATACACCTCGCAGCACAATATTCTACTACCAAGCACTATATTAATTTTCATAGCCCTCTGAACGCCGACACTAGTGGCATAGAACCCGTGTTGCTCATCTACTCACATGTTTTTTACAATTTTCTTTTTTAACAATAGAATTTTTCTCGAATTCATTTTTTAAGGGCAGTGAAAACTCACGATTGACTGGACTCATGTAAACGACCTGGGTCCAGCGCTTTGCCAGTCAAGAATTGGCAGGCCAGTGAGACTAGCGCCAGCTACTGGATGCGTCTAAACGCGCCTCTAATGACTGTTATTGCGGATAAAACGTTGTATTTAATTCGTGTTTTTGTTGCAGTTCATCCAATTAAGGAAATTGAAATTTTAGTGCGTGTATTAAACACTATCTAATACTGAACACTGTTTACACTACCACTACACCAACACTCACACTTTACACTATCTTACGCGCGTTTCGATAACCAAGTTATCTTCTTCAGAGACTGAAGGTAAACTAACACTAGGGTGCTTCGCCGTATAAAATAATGGAATTTGAAAAGAGTGGTATTTATGAAATTAGTTGTAATGATTGTGATATGAAATATGTTGGGCAGACTAAGAGGTTTGTAAAAATTCGTTATAAAGAGCATGTCGCTCATTTAAAATATGGGCGTACAGAGAAATCGAGTGTTGCTGAACATGTTTTAGATTATAATCATTCAATAAGTTTAGATAGTGTAAAATTGTTAAAAAATGTATCTAACAATAGAATGTTGGATGCATTTGAAAGCATAGAAATAGTTAAATGTAATAATAGTTTGAATAAAGACAAAGGACCTATACCTTATAGTCCGTTGTATTGTTTGTTAGGAAAAAAACAATTGTAAAAATGTTTTCGCGCCGGAATGATTAGTATATATGGATGACGGCGAAGCACCCCAGTGTTAGTTTACCTTCAGTCTCTGAAGAAGATAACTTGGTTATCGAAACGCGCGTAAGATAGTGTAAAGTGTTAGTGTTGGTGTAGTGGTAGTGTAAACAGTGTTCAGTGTCAAGTATCGCCAACGGTTCCGGAATTCCCAACTTAACTATCTAATACACTCATACAATAAAGAACTATTAATATTTTCAAAAAGTATTTCCTTCCGCATTCCTACTCTCACTTCATCATAATTTCCTCCTTTTGTTCGTCCTTCCATAGTTCCTCACTACTTGCAAGTAAATGTTGAAATTTCATGTATTTTATAAAATGTGTGAAAAGAGTTTGTTATTATAAGATTTACTGTACAAAATATACACATTGAATCAAACATAAACAAAGTGTAAGATTTTCCATCGTAATGTGTGCTGTTGTAAATCATAAATAATATTTTATGGACTCATAAAGATAACAATATTACCAAACATTTTTAATGAATATTAAGTATCAACAACGTGTTATTAATTAATGCGGTTTCGTCAGCAATAAATTGATGTTTCAGGTAAGGAAAATTCATTTATATCTTCACCTGTGTGCCCATTACCATTTGGGAACAAAAAGTGTAGCCATTAACATCAAATAATAATGTTTCCAGAGATAACATTTCATTACAGGGGAACACGACAATCTCCTTGTTACGTTTTTTTTTTGTATCAAAACTAACCACTTCGAGAAAATAAAAGAAATTCATTGTTTGCCTTTTTTATTTATTTAATATTATACTTTAAACTAATAATCGTTAAAATGTATTTAATACTTTTTAAGTATTAATAAATTAAACATTGCTTTGAACAATATTAACCTATTTATATTTAAAAACATCTTGAACACAATACCAGACAACCAACACTACCTTTTATCTCGTTTTGTTAAGAAGAAGTAGAAATAGAAATTTCAAATTATTTTTTTTACATCTTTGACTGAACTATAACTATCTTTGAGTGAGGGTGATTTTATGATCGCCACACGTGTTAACTCATTAGTTGGTAGTCTGACATCAAGAGAGAGTGTATACAATACAGAATTATGTTTGGTAAGTTGACAAAAATAATATTAATACCTTTCAGAGTTTATCTCCGCAACATAACTTAAAGGGGTTATGCGATTAGATAGCTGCACTATAAATTTTACGTCAACTGTACAAGTTTTGAGACAAATTTTACATCAAATTTAAAATAGGTATTTTCTAAAAAAATGTGATCCTGAAAAAAATTATTATTATTAACAACAAAAATATTATCAAATGTCCAAGATAATAGTTTAACATCATTATAGCGCCTTACAAAGTTTTTGGAAAATATTTCTTAAAGAACAGACCGTTCACCAAGAAGCAACAAGACAGACATTAAATTACACTTCTGAGTTAAAAGGGGGTTGGTATATCTGTAAGATATAACCAACCATTCTGGTAACTGTAATTAATCAAAAATATTATTCCACTTTATAACATATGTTACATGACAACCATATGCTGCAAGTCATATATCCAATCGTTTCTGTAAATATTGTCTAGCTCTTGAAAACATTCTGGAATCATTTCTAATTTCATTACAAGCTCCTTCTATTCTCACCCACAGCTGAATACGACTTTGTATTGGAAATGCATGAATTAGTGATTTTAAGTAGCCCCAAAAAACAAAAATTTAATGTTGTAGTACCCCTCGTATAGTTTAATAGGTTATTCACGAAATAGCTTAATTAACACTATTATAATATTGGATGAATATTCAATTTACTGTTTGGACCCTTACTTTGTGGAATCTACTCATCGTCAGATACCTATGCAAATATCGAAATAATTATAAATGACATTTTAGAGTTTTCATTGGTTTTTCCATTAAATAGTGGAATTAATTATAAACAGTTAGTTTAATTCAAAGAAGTTATTTGGATAGATATGTTTATCAACAATAATATAACAATGTTAGTGAGCATAAATATATAGTTTTGATTAGGGCGACACATGACTAGACATTTTTTGAAATATAATTATAAATTGAACTCCACTGACGTCAGTTGGATTGACTGAAGTCTAAATACATCAAACTGAAGCTCAACTAGTGTTTTACTTATCACCCCATTATTATCGAACCTTACATGGCGATCCTGCCAACTGGACTCTTCTAATAGCAAATAGATGGATGGGCCCTTCAGGGGAATGAAAAAAAATTGTTTTATGGAACAAGGGATGGACGAAGAATGAAATAGTGTAATAGATTGATTTCGTTGTACATAGTTATAATGGGAAATTTATATGGATAATGGAAATATGGTAAATAATAAGGTAGATATATTGTATATTTTCAATAGGATTTTTATTGAAATTATGGATAAGTTCATGGAATTAGTTTTATGGATATTATTGATGGAATATTGAGTTATTATTATGAAAATTATGCAATTATTATTTATGGAATATATGGAATTTCAATCATGGAAGATGGAGGATTGTTTTATTGGTAACTAAAAATGAAGATGGTCCAAATTGGAATGGGAATATGGTCCTAAAAGAGAACATATAAATCGTTATGTTTAATTTATATTTAAATGAGTCCGGGAAATAGCTTATTACAGCACAGTATAAAATAAATTGTTATTTCCAGCGATATAGGTGTATTTTTGGGTCCCGCGGACCCGGTAGTAGTAATAGTGTCACATTATTTGGATTACAACGTGTAAGTATAATATTTTATTTTTCTTTTACTATATCTAATATGATTCTTTGGGTTTTCAAATTTATACGCCAGATATAAATAACCGTAAAAATATTATTGTTTACAGTAATTATGGGAGGAAAAGCTTTAGCCGATCAGCAGCTTTTTGATATACTGGCAAGTGACGATTTTTGGTTAGATGAAGAGATTCCCCCTGAGCAAACTTTCGGAACGGTTAGCGCCACAGTTAATGACGAATCTGAAGCTGTACGTTGTTTCTTGCAAGATGGCGATCAAAGTGAGCAGGAGGAGTCTGATCATGAAATATTCAGTGACCATGATACTGACAGTGAAGATGAATGGATACCTTTTGACTCGAATGACACTGAGAACAAAAATAATGAAGATAATCGTAATTTCGATACGGAGAATGATGAACTCGAAGAAAAACACATTTTTTTATGGGAAAAGTAATAAAAAAACAGGAAAGCCTTCTATGAAATGTGCAAAACAGGCTCCAGTGAGAAGAAATGAACGATGGGAAAATATCCACACCATTTAACCTGATTTAAAAGGTCCCGCACGAGAAAATCCTCCATCTGATTCTCCATTACAAGCTTTGAGACTTTTGATTACTGACGACATATTAAATGAAATTGTCACAAACACCAACAAGAAAATTGATTCGATGAGAATGAATTATAGCTCATTCAAAACTAAAGGGAATTCACGAAATAAATTTGCTCCTCGTTTTGTACAATCAACAAATAAGGTGGAATTTGAAGCATTTCTTGGGCTGCTTTATTTATAAGGCCTTTTTAAATCTGGTCATGAAGATCTCAGGTCGCTTTGGGCAGAGATATTTTTCGATGCACTATGCCACTAGCAAGATTTCTTCTCATTTTAGCTGCTGTACGGTTTGACGAAATGGAAACAAGAACCGAAAGGCGAGAAATAGATAAACTTGCTCCAATTTCTAGAATTTTCAACCAGTTTGTCCACAATTCTCAAACTAATTATACACCAGGAGTATTCCTAACTGTAAATAAAATGTTTCCTTTAGGGGGGGGGGAGATGTTTATTTTGGATGTATATCCCAAATAGGCCGGCAAAATATGGGATAGAGATTCAAATTTTATCCGATTCAAAAGCACACTACATGTGTAATGCCGAAATATATCCAGGAAAAGATATCGTCCAGCCAGGATGCAGTAGAGGGGCAAAAAAAGAAACTCAACTATCCAATCCTACTCAGGTACTTATGAGATTAACAGAATCAAAAAGAAATATAACCGCGGGCAACTGGTACAGTTCCATTGACCTAGCTCGTGAATTACAAGGAAAAGGTCTGACGCACGTAGAAACGATAAAAAAAATAAAAAGGAGATTCCAAATCAGTTAATGACCAATAAGACTAGAGAAGTAGGTTCTTCACTTTTTGGTTTCACCTCAGATCTCACTCTCGTCAATTATGTGCCAAAAAAGAAGAAAAGTGTCGTGTTATTATCTTCAATGCACCACTATAATAAAATTGACGCTACTTCAAACAATAAACCTGATATTATACAATTTTATGATAGTACCAAGGCAGGCGTTGATGCACTGGACGAAAAATGTGCCAATTATTCAGTATCTCGGCGCTCGATAAGGTGGCCTTCAACATTTTTTTTTGTTTTTTAAACGTAGAAGGAGTAAATAGTCGTGTGTTGTATCAATTTGCTAAACGTGGAAAAGAAATATCACGTTACAACTTCCTAAAGGCACTTGGAATAGCACTTTGCTCCCATCACATCGACATGAGAACTACGAAAAATTTCGTTCCGCTCAAAATTCGCGAATTAGCTGCAGATATTTTCAAGAAAAAATCACACATTCCCAAGAGACAGAAGAACATCAGGAAATAACAAAAAGAAAAAGATGTGCCCTTTGCCCCCCCCCCAAAAAAAGACAGAAAAACAGCTCACAGCTGCAAAGTGTGTAAAAAACCAATTTGTTTGAAGTGCGCCTCTGTAGTGTGCCCCAAATGTATAAACTAATTTTTTTTATAAGTAACTATTATTATTACTATATGTTTCAGGTTAGTTCATGTTGATAAATAAAAATTCAAAATCTTGTGTTAGTGTTATAATCAATTATTTTTAATCATGGGTCCCCGGGACCCACTAGTAGCATGAGTGTTACAAAAAGAGGGTAGTAGTAGTTACGGGTTAAATATGTTTCTAATAGAATTTATAAATGGTAATAAAGTCCTTATATTAGAATGTCAGTCTTAAAATTTGAAATATGAAATGAAGAAACGTAACTTTTTCCGCATCATTACGAATGATCGTGGAAAATAGGGTAAAATTTTAATGGAAGAAAAATTTCGTAACTGTCCCTTACTTTGTGAAATCTACTCATATTACTTTTTTAAATGAAACTTACTATTTCTGATTAATTCCACTATTTAATGATGAAATTAATAGAAATTCTGAAATATTATTGAAAATCATTTCGATATGCCAATTTTAGAGTTTTCGTTAAATAGTAGAAATAATTAGAAACAGTTAGTTTTATTTAAAAAAATAAAAATCACATGGATTAAAATCGGCCAATCTTACAGACCACTTATCTGTTTAGTTTACCTTCAGTCTCCGAAGAAGATAACTTCGTTATCGAAACGCGCGTAAGATAGTGTAAAGTGTTAGTGTTAAGTGGTAGTGTGAACAGTGTTCAGTGTCAAGTATCGCCAACGGTTCCAGAATTCTAAACTCATCTATGTCCTAATACTTTTTTTCATCAATTCAGCCGACTTAGGACAGCTTGTTTTTTTCCATATACGATTACACCTATCTATTGCTTGTTCATGTTTTGATTTAAGAGAACTAGTTGAATTAATTACTTTCATAATATCAGTAGTTCTTATTAGGGCAAGTGTATGACTGGCAACCACCAGCCACCAAATTTATGAACTCCCTCAACTTTTGTGAAGCAGTTTAGTTTTGTCGTCGTCCACTGTAAACTACTGTAGAATATAATTTTTCAACTCGTTAATGAAGAAAAAAGGTGAGCGGTCGTCGGACCGCCGACAGAAGTTTGCTTCTTATGCACAATAGAATGCGAGGTTGGGAAAACCATCAATAAAAATACGCGCAATAGAATGCAAGAACATCATTATCTTCACTTCTAAAAAAAATGTGCAACAAAACCATTTCTCGTCGATAGTCATTGAAAGTATTGGCCATATCGTAATTGCGATATCTTATGACCTTTTTTCAAATTTTAATAATTATTGATAATTTTGACAGTTTTGACAATTATTGATCATTTTTGACAATTTTTCAAAAATGTTGACCATTTTGGACCATTTTTCCAAATTTTAACAATTAACGACCATTTTTGAAAGGTTCTGACAATAATTTACCATTTTTGACAATTTTTTAAAAATTTTGACCATTTTTAGAAATTTTTGACAATTTTCAACAATTATTAACCATTTTTGACAGTTTTTTATGTTTATTGACCATTTTTTTAAAATTTTGACAGCGGCACGCCTCTCTCTCTCTCTCTTTCTTTGCACTGAACGTACACTATTGCCTTCGAGCTCACTAGCCTTCTCAAAAGTCTTATGTCGTGCAATAAGAAGCAAACTTTAATAATATAGTACAAAAATAAGTGACAACCATGGAACTATCATGTCAAAAACTCTCTGACATATTTAGACCTTAATCTTATTTCCTAGTTAGTAGTAATCTACAACATGTTCTAATATATAATTTCACTGTGAACAAATTGTACCTTCAAAATTTCTGAATCATATTTTCACAAATTTTCGATGCACACTGTTTTTTTTTCACTTTAAATAATGGACTGCCTGAGCTCTGACGTCACAGCAGAAGGCTCCTCCCATCAACCTTTCCAAACAAATCTATAACGCGTGTAAAACGTCATAAGAGATTTTTAATTTGCCGTTTGCTGTTAATATAGTTATAAATAAGAGTGATCGTTATTAGAAATAAGTAAAAAGTGATCAGTTAAAGACTTTTTTACAAGAAAAGCTGCAAGGTAAGGTTTGCAAAGCGTTTCTAAAACAGTGTAAACTTAGTTGAGGTTATGTTTGTTTAGAGTTTTTTAAATAATAAGTTTGAAAACATGTGGATGATATTTAAAGTTTAGGTACATGATAATTAACCTCAACGTGGTATAATTTATCCTTCATACTGGCATGGACTTCGCCTCTGATTACCATTAACTCAGCATCAAATAGCATTGTCTTCGCATGGTTTGACTCTAAAGCATTTTCACCCCTTTTAATGATTTTATTATCATCTGGGAATTCATTAATGCTAGAAAGTTTCAACACATGCTTTGAAGCCATATATACAATGAAATAGATAAAAATAAACAAATAAATTAAGCATCAACAAAACGACAACATAACCCCGATTGTGTTTACACTGGTTTAAAAAGGCTTTGCAAACCTTACCTTGCAGATTTTCTTGTAAAAAAGTCTTTAACTGATCACTTTTTACATATTTCTAATAACGATCACTCTTATTTATAACTATATTAACAGCAAACGGAAAATTAAAAATCTCTTATGACGTTTTACACGCGCACTCGGTTTGTTTGGAAAGGTTTTCATGATCACTCCTCTAGTGACGTCAGACTTAGGCAGTCCATTATATGATTAGTTTTAATTTATTTTCATTAATCTATTCATAATATTAAATTATTGATGGTATAAATTATACAGACCAAAGGCACCAAAAATACAAAGCGACATTTATATCTAAATGAATAATTAATTTAACAATAATTGCGAATAAACGAACAGAAAATCCACACAAACATTATTTGTAATTAATATTATTTCTCATAATATAATCTAAAATTCTGTGCTGGGTTTGATCAAAATTTATTCATTGAACGTAATCCAACCGTTAAAACCATTTTTTTCTATTACCAGTTAGCACTACAAGTTAATATTAAAAACTTACCAGTCACGGATAGTGATGGTGTCTGGGAGAAAGCATCCCAAAAATGCATAACGCTACGATTTTTCTCCCAAGAAGCAAAGGGGAAGGAGAAGGAAAACTTCTTCGCTTGATAAAAGCCAGACCAGAGGAAGGTCCTCAACCTCAAAGAAGAGGGCAAAGGCCTAGTCTTGAGGACAGGAATACACAATCTATCCTGTCAAAAAACCGAGAACAACGGGTTCACCATTCATTACCGGTTTGTGAAAATTCCCGTACTTGGCCTCAGGAAGGAAGAGGAAAGGAAACCTGAGAAAATTTCTATCTCCTCCAAGGCCAGCGACGACTCGAGTATCGTAGAAAGCCTACACATCTCTAAACTCCTTGGGGAGTAGTCGCCGCTGTCCGAGGAAGGAATGGAATTTGGGTAGGAGGAAGGGGATAGCACTCTTACAGAAGGGGACATCACCCTGACGAAAGAGGGAAATACCCAACCTGAAAACCAACAGAATGGCGGGGATTAACTCAGCTCAGGTTAATGCTCACCATGCCAAAGGAGCTTCGGTGGTGATCACAAGATTCTTCAGTAAGGGCCAATGGAGGATGTGTTTGATCCAAGAACCTTGGGTCAATAATAAGTAAGAGGATTAGCATGTAAAGATGCTAAAATAGTATATCACACAGGTAGTGGTATACCAAAAACATGCATTATGATAAGGAGCAATATTAACTATTTTTGTCTTTCAGAATACATGACTCGAGACCTCGTTCCAGTTCGAGCACTCTTCGAACTCAAGAAAGGGAGCAAGGAGATAGTAATAGCATCATGACACTTTTCGGGAGACGGGATAGTACCACCCCCGAGGTACAAAGGCTGGTTAAGTACTTCGAAGAGAAGAAACTACCTCTACTCCTAGCATGTGATGCCAATGCACACAATACTGTTTGGGCCAGTAGCAACACCAATCAGAGAGGTGAGCAGCTTTTAGAATATATCCTTAATAAAAACCTTAATATTCACAATCTGGGGAATACCCCCACATTTGTAACAAGGGTAAGGCAAGAACTTTTAGATTTCACACTGGCAACACAGGATCTAAAACATATAGTAAAAGATTGAAGAGTTTCGGGTGAACCATCTCTCTCCGATTATAGCATTATAACATTCAAGTTAGAACTAGGCAAACCTGAGGTGAGCCTCAGAAGATAACCAAGAAAAACAGATTGGGACATCTATAACACCTGTCCGAAAGAAAACCTAGCACATATCCAGACAAAAGGGAGGGCTAAGCACCATCTCGATCTGGAAAATGAGTTTGATGACCTGAACAGGGCAATAATCGATGCATTTGAATCGAGCTGCCCTCTTCAAGAACAACGAAGCAGCAGAGATGCACCATGTTGGAATAAACATCTGTCAGAATTAAGAGCTCAAACCCGGGACCTTTTTAATAGAGCAAAACTCACCGAAGACTGGCAGAGATACACCGAGGTGAGAAACATCTACTACAAGGAAATTAGAAAAGGTAAAATAAATAACTTCAGAAAATTCTATGAAGATATAAACACAACACCTGCTGCAACAAGACTCTACATAGTCAAGGAAAAAAGAAGGGTCAACACAGACATGGCTTTGAGGAAGCCAGAAGGTAAATATACCGAAAATGAGGAGAAAAGAGTGCGACTCTTACTGGAAACTCATTTTCCTGGGAGTAGCCTAAATAGGGAAGATAATCCTTTCGAAGGTCATAACAGACCTTCGAGAGAAAGTACTACAATGGCTACGCACATTTGTAGTAACGAAAGGTTAAAATGGACTATGAACACCTTTTTACCTTTCAAAGCACCGGGTGGCGATAGGATTTTCCCAGCATTGCTCCAGCAAGGACAAGACGAAATTCTACCACATTTGGTTGAGATCAGTCGAAGCAGCTTAGACCTGGGTTATATACCAGAAAAATGGAGAAGGGAAATAGTAAACTTCATTCTAAAAGTTGGAAAAAGGGACACAACACACACCAAATCCTTCAGACCAATTAGCCTAACATCGTTTGTGCTCAAAACGATGGAAAAAGCTATTTACAATTATATTTGGGCGGAAATCCTAGAGAGACTACCTCTCCACCCGCATCAGCATGCTTACCGGGCAGGCAGATCTACGGAGACTGCACTAGTAAAACTGACGAAGGATATACGAGGTGCTCTAGACAACCAAGAAGCCGTAGTATGTGTCTTCTTGGATATAGAAGGAGCTTTTGACAATACTCCTCATGAGGCTCTCAAAAGAGCATTAAATAGAAAATAATAGCTGGTGTAGGCAAGTGGGGCTTAACCCCACCAAAACCATCTTAATAGCCTTCACTAAGCAAAGAAAGCTCTACCTCAAAAGCATTAAACTTGATGGGAGCGAGGTTGAATGGAGACAAGAAGTCAAGAATCTAGGTTTGACTCTGGACAGTAAACTCCTGTGGAACAAATACGAAAATGAGATTATATACAAAGCAAAAATGGCTCTAATGGTGTACAGGAATCTGGCAGGGAGAAATTGGGGTTGTAACCCAAAAATCCTGAGCTGGATGTACACTACCATAGTGAGACCAATTATCACTTATGGAGCAATTCGTGGAGTAGTAGAACTAGCCTAATGACGACGAGAGATAACCAAAATCCAATGACTAGCATGTATGTGCTTTATAGGAGCAATAAGAACATGCCCAACGGCCGCCATGAAGGGATTATCATTATGTCGGATAGTCAAGCAGCCATTAAAGCACTGAGCTCTTGTGTAATCAGTGCCAAAATGGTGTCGGAATGCCTAGGCAAACTTATTGAACTAGGCGAGAACAATAAGGTCACCTTATTGTGGATTTCAGGACTCACTGGGATAGAAGGTAATGAAATAGCAAAGAAGGAGACTGAAACACCCTTTTGGGGGCCGGACCCCTTTTGTGGTATCAGCTACAATGTAATATTGGAAGAAATAGGCAAAGCGGAAAAAGAGGACATCTGACCATTAGAGAGAGCTTGTAGGACTAAAGGAGCTAATAGTCTCTAAGACTTTCCTCAGGAACTTAGTAGAAGTAAGGGGCACAATAGATCTTTTAGGTCTCAGTGAATGTCACCCCAAGTCACATACATACATACATGCCTTATCTGATAATATTCTACCTTTGAAAATTTAGTCCGACTAATAGCTAGTGATCATACTGGTTATTAGTTACCAAAATGTTACTGTTGTGGATTTACTATTTTGTGTTTAAAAATTTAATTTTGCTGAATTATCTGTTGTGAGAATTGAGTATTTTATTTCTCAACTACTCCAAAGCTCAAAGTAAATGATATCTTAGACACATAAGACTCATAAAAGTATCTTAGATACTTAGTATCTTAAGATGCTGTTTACCTCAAGTAACTTTTACAGGTCTGCCCCGCAGTGTGGGCACAGATAATAACCAGCCTATTAAAAAACACAAAAGGAATTACTTCATAGATCTCGGTGCCAATTAATTTTTTCAACTTGAAAGCCAGACATTTAAAAGTAATTATAAATTTTTCAATTCATTTATAAATTCTCACTGCATGACATAAGATAAAACGTACCAATTACCTCCTAACTATACAAGATTGTGTAAATGCCTGTGGAAATGATACCGAGTGGTGAGGTTTTCAAAGAAATGCCCCAGTTATTAATATCGGTAGATCAAAAAGGATTCACGTATTAAAGTTTTCCTTTGATGTGGATTGTGCATTGTATTTATTTCCTTTGTATACTGGCTACAGAATACCAAGCTACCGTTGTTTTCATAAAAATAAGTTGTATACATTACGTTTTTTTTGTAGTTTGTGGAATTTTCATATTAGAATTATAAAGCAAGTTATATGGTGAAATTTTGTATCGATTCCATAATGCAAGCATGAATAATAGCATTAAAAATAGAGGAGAAGAGTTAATGAATTGGAGAGGGGTCAGTGGGAAAATGAAAGGAATTTGAATTGGAGTTGTCATTGACAGATTAAATACAGTTTTGCTACAGATTACCGAGTGAAGAGCACCCACAAACTGAATATATTAAAATGCCCTACCTCTCGTGACGTTTTATCAAGTTTCACCCAACAAGCACTGGCTTAGAGGAAGAAAATAAATACATTTTTCTTCGTTCTAAACTATAGATGCTATTGACAGGGAAACTCCAGATTTTGCTACAGGTCACCAAACAAAATATTCCAAAATTCTCTACACCTTCAGCTAAAACCAAAGATCTGGAATGGAAGAGGAGTTTTGGACTTCAGGTCTTTCTTTCACAGTAAAAACATTCAAAGTTGAACAGAAAAAACCCCGATGTTCTGCAGATAAACAAGTGAAGTCCACCCAGAATCCCAGGCACCCAGAATATCTCAACATTCTCTACCTCCTAGGGTTTTGACAAGCTAGCACTAAACGCATCTTAAAAAGGAGCGTAGTGGTGATTTGCGGTAGCATCGAGGAATACATTCTGAACTAAAGATAATATTGACAGGAAACTTCAAATTCTGCTACATATCCACAACTTAAGAGCAGCAACCAGAATCTGAAACATACAATTTAAAAATTCTCTATCCCTTGCCGTGATCAAGTTTGGTCCAGCAAATACCAAACATATGGATTGGAAGAGGCCTTTCTTCCACAAGAAATACATTCTGAGTTAGAGATGCTATCTACAGGGAAATTCTCGATTATGTTGCAGATCACCAAGTGGAGACCACCCAAAATATCCTGAAATTCTTCAAGAGCACTCAGAAGCTTAAGCAATCAGAAAGTTCCAAAATTATCTACCTCTTGGGGCGTATTATCAAGTTTTGCCAAGCTACTACTGAACATATGGATTTGAAGAAAGTATGGCCATTGAGGATAATTGGTAGGACGGTAGAGCAGAGTATGCTGTACGGTGCGGCGAATTTGAGGTGAGTTTGGTTGGTAGGCATCCCCTTGGGAATGAGTCCAACACTGTTTGGGTCCTGGACCCATTCGAACATAAGTTTCCCATCTCGGCCCGAAAAAAAATGATGGCCATGAAGAAAGTCTGAATAAATGAGAGAAAGAAGCGTAGTGGCGATTGTTGATGAAAACAAGGAATACATCCTAAGCTAGAGCATTTTTCTTATTCACCAAATTCTTATTCACAGATTTTGGTGAAAATAGAACGAAAATTGGTTAAAACACGAGGATAACGTAAAGTACCTTTCAATTTGTGGAGACAGTATCGAATATTTGATACATTTTTGGAAACCTCATCCAAAGAACGCACTCTAGGACTATAGAACGATTTTTTCCAACTTATATTGTGCCGAATAATTTCTGTTATGCTTTTAATCCGCATTTAATAAATTCACGCGATTGCTTGAGTGTGAATCCAGTCCAGATAGAGATTAAAATGACCAGAGATGCAGGTAGAATTAAAATAAAACATAAAAAATCCTGAACGTGATAATACACCTCCCATCGTGTATATCGAAGCTTATCTGTCCTACCGTGAAAAGTATGGTAGATTATTGAATGATTCAAAATTTACATCCAACGAGCTTAGTGCGTATAAATAAATAATTAGGTAATTTATTTTTTTGTTGATTGCGAATTAAATTTTAATACATCAAAAATTAGCAATTATCGTTTATATGGAAAATGAAATGAATTTGTTGCTGAATATAGATTTTAATTCGTTTTGTGGGTAAACCTTGAATTATCTGCTGCTTGGAACAATTTTAATCGGCTTGAAAGCTTTTTTTATTGTTATTTTACCCTTAATAAAAAACCACACTGAAGAAATGTTCAGGCATGAAATTCTACTATTTATAAAACAATAACTTAATTTTCAAGTTTTACTTATTAAGTTCTGAGTAGAGAACTGTCGACTTTGTGGATACAGAGAAATAATAAGTGGATCTTAACTACATGTTTCCCACATTGTTTCTTCTTTTTCAAACACGTTTAGCGATTTCCCCCAATGATCTTCAATGCTTACAAAATAGTGGTCACCTAAGTCACCAGACTTTCCGCTACATACTTTTTTATGTAGGGTTACCCTAATTCGGCACTCAACCGACCTCAATTGACGATTTATGACAGAGAATATTTGAAACCTGTCGGGATATTATTAAGCAACATTTGCCAACGATAGCTTGGAATTTGGAAATAGGTTTACAATGCAAACAATTTTGAACATTCATTCAATTGAACAACTTTTTGTAGATCGACATTGAACACTTTTCCATTTTGTTTCCAAATTATGTTTTTTGCTTTATTGTGACCCATTTGCTACGTATACCGTTTGGAAAGCGTTTTTTTACGGGCATTCTAGCAACTTATCACTTGTAGGGGGTCGCAATTAAAATTTTTGGAGTGCATCTCTTATGTCATTTCAGTTATCCTTCTCTACTCTAGAAATAGTTTTAAGATTTCTGTTCACCAGGTACAGTTCATTAAAAGAAGAAAAAAAAAGTAAGTGACAAAAAAACATTCACCAACAGAGAAAAAAGAGAAAAAAAAATAATAATAATAAATTTTAAAAAAATTGAAACAAAATAAATTATTCAGGTTAACTACTAACACAATAACAGCATTGTAAACCATAACAGTACTCCATAATAATTGTAACGTGAATGTGTAAGTTAATAAACGATGATATAATGGAAAAACAAACTATAACATAATAAATAATTTTTTAGACGTTTACGTTGACTAGCTTTTTGGCTTTGTCCAGTGCCATCTACTTAGGGAAAAAAAATTGTAGGTTTTAAAATTGATACACTGTTTAAATTGGTCGTACAAGGCAAAGCATAAAACATGTAATTTTGTCTGCTTATATATCACAAAATTATACAAATTTTGTTTCTTAACTGGTGAAAATTACATTGTCAGTAATAAGGTCATTGTAATAACAATATGTAAGAAATGTATATCTCAAAAATAAAATGATTACCTTTATTTACAAAATAGCACAAGCCAGAGAAGTTGAACATTCGTCGTGAAAGGTTCTGACAGATTTATTACCCAGCACAAAAGTATACAAACTTTATCAGTGGTAGCAAATCATTTGACAGCATAAATATGTTTAAAAAAAACTAAGCACTTCCTCAATCCGCACCAAAGACGGTCCTGGCGGTATTGCACAGCTCCCCCTAGTCTTCCCATAATGGGAATAATTCATATAAGTGAATGAGGGAACAAGAACAACAAGGAAAACAGGACACAGTGTGCTTGAAGGAAATGTCGAATGTTCAAAAACGCCTTTATGTAAAGAGGGCTTTGATTTCTTGCGAAATAAAAATATAAGTTACATTCCATTTAACTGAGCAAAGAATACCTCAATACTCATTATTGATATTCACCTATGTAGGTTTACTGGATATATATTGATTGTCTCAGTCCAACTATATATTTCCAATGGTTGGATCATCTCTCCTTTTCGGCGTTGCCTTTTCTACAAATATTTCATTTGAGCTGATACCGCAAAAGGGTTCCGGCTCCCGAAAGGCCCACTATGTCCAGGAATCCACAGTGAGGTAACGATCTCACCTCACTCACTCATGGCACTACAATGCCTGAAGTCAATAGTGTTAGGAGGAGAGGTGATTCCATTTGCCAAAGAAGCAAAGTTCCTAGGAGTACATTTTGATCAAAGGCTTTCATGGAACACTCATGCAGAAGAATGTGTGGGAAAAACTGGGGGCTTACCCCAAAAATGACCCAATGGCTATATACAAGGGTTGTTAGACCTATGATAGCCTATGGATCAGTAGTGTGGTGGACCAAGAAACTGCAAGAGGGAGCTATCAGGCTATTGAGTAGCACACAAAGGCTTGCTCGCCTGTGTATTACAGGAGCCATAAAAACTATTCCGACAAGTGCTACGGAAGTCTTGCTGAATCTGCCTCCACTACACATTTTTATACAAGGCGAGGCCAGATCTGTAACGCACAGATTACTGAAAAGTCAACAGCACATAAAAAGCTTATCGAGGATCTAAAAGCGGATGTCATCGACCACGAGATATAGCTTTAATAATAAGGCTGAGGCGACCTGGTATACGGACGGCTCCAAGACAAAAGTAGGTAGAGGAGCCGGAATTGTAGGGCTAAAACAGAGGATAGCTATTTCAATAAGCCTATCTAAGAACGTCACAACTTTCCAAGTGGGAGTGACGGCGATTCACCACTGCGTTGAAGAAATTAAAAGGCAGGAAAGGACATACCGTTCAGTTGCCATCTTCACCGACAGTCAAGTTGCACTGAAGGTACTCGATTCCATAGAGGTCAATTCTAAGCTAGTATGGGATTGCATAGGTGTCTTAAACGCACTTGGAGACCATTGCAAGGTCATGGTGGCCTGCGTACTAGGGCACGAGGGTCATAAGGGCAACGAATTGGCGGATGGACGGATAGACAAGGCTCATCAATGCCATTCATTGGACCGGAACCCTTCTGCGGCATCGCAAAGTCGACAATAAATATGGCCACAAGGAAGAGGGTGGCACAGAAATCTCTAGAGTGGTGGGTAACCTCACCAGGACAGAGACAGGCGAAACAGTTCACTAGAGGGTGTGTTGACGGGGCACTGTAAGCTTAACAGGCACGCAGAGCTCATGGGGTTGACAGACGAAGCTATGTGCAGATTCTGTCACCTAGAGAAGGAAACTGCAGAGCACATCCTATGCCTGGCGAATGTGCGGTTTCTTGTACTAGGCGATGAGAAGCCACTGGCAAGTAACTACATGAAAGATTCAGTCTCGAGGCTGATTGGCAACTCAAAAAGAGTCGGGCTGGAGAATGTAATCTAGAGTCAGAGGACGACAATAGATCTGAAAAGGTCGCAGTGGAATAGGCCGATTAGCCACCTCATCAAATCTAATCAAACAATCTCACCTAGTTCATTGAGCTTTCCTCGGCATTCCCATACCACTTTGAAACTGGTCACACAAGAACTCAGTGTTATTATGGCTGCTTGATTATCCACATGATGATAATTCTTTGCCTTTTAAATACTTTATCAATATTAAACTAGGAACACTCTCCTATTGCATGAATTTCTTCTTGGAAGACATTTTTGGTTTTTCCCAAGGTTTCAAAGTGTTTGTTTCCTGGCCCTTACATGACATAATTTCCAAATCTGGTAATGGTGTTGAGATCCCTTCTTCAAGAAATAATACTTTTTTATCATACCACCCTGTGGCCTTTCCCAGTATTTCTGATTTCCAGAAAGTGAGGAGGTGGTTTTTTCTTCAATAATCCCCTCTCTACTTAGTCTGTATCTTGTACTTCCTGCAACACTTTCCATCACCGTATGTAGTACCGTAAAGTGAAGAACAACTTCCATGGCTGCCGTTGGGCATTTTTCAATTGCTCTCTTAATGCATGTACAGACCAGTCTTTTAATTTTGGGCGTCGTCAATAAGTTATTCATAATCTTACTGCTTTATAGTGGATTATTGGTCTCAGTATGGCTGGGTACATCCAACTCAGGTTCCTTGGGCTACAACCCCAATTATTCTTTGCTAGGCTACTGCACACAATTAGAGCCATTTTTGCTTTGTGTGCTATCCCCTTTTCGTGTTTGTTCCACAGGAGGTTACTATCTAGGGTTAGATATCGATACTTGACTTCTTGTCTCCACTTAACCTAGCTAAATTTAACAGTTTGTATTGCTCTAGTAATTCAACAATTAGCTAAATTCACGCCTAATATAAATTGAAAAATTAAAATCAGAGTAAAAGCTCAACAAAAACCCATTATGCGAATCCCCTTTTTAGTAACAACAAAATTTTTTGTTGCTTACATCGTAACATGGGAACAGTGTCGCATCTCACGACCCATCTAATTTATCTAGCTTAATTTTCCCCTTATCCCTCTTCAATCAATAAATCGACCGAAAATAAATGAATTCTTCTTTTTAAAATGTTGTGATGGAGTTGAATTGTTTAGGATTCTACCTGTCGTTATTCAGTAAAATTAATAGCCATTACGAGGCCGAAACGAGGGTTAATAAATTGGAGAAAATCTCCTACCAATACTTAACCGTCATTTCAATGGAAAATTACACAATGGAAAATGGTGTGGTTATTTTTAATCCAAATTTGATTTGTGTCGACAATGAGTAACCTTTTCCAGTCTACGATAGCTTTATATTGATTATTCTGAATAGAGTTTCAACTGGATCAATGTTGGCAGTAGGTGGCGGCCATGTTGTTTTGGTGACGTTTATCTAATATTCTTAGCAGTCTTTCCTCGTCGGACACTAGAACTCGACCATTTACCATTTAATTTCTTATCGGGACTTGGGTCTGCACTCGTAGAAGATGCAACTGCCCCAAAATCTCAAATTAGGTAGTACTGGGATTTCTAAAAGAAGATTTCTTCTTAAATGAAGAAGTCCTTGCTTCCAGAGAGGGTCATTTTGTCAGTAAATGGTTTTCCCTGGAAGAAGCATCATTCTTTTTACATCATAAGTTCCATGTTGCACAAGTGTTTGGTTGAGTTAACAATGCTCTGTGACAAAGTCACTCAGGATTTTCAGTTGGTTTTTGCCAAGGTTTAACAATGTTTTCTATCTCTTCCAGAGAGAAACTTTGCTGTGGTATATCAATTACCTACGAAGATAAATCCATTATATTCAGTCTTTTTGTATAACTAGGTCTTCTACGCCCGAGGGATTATTGAAGCTTGCTTCTTATTGCACGACATAGGACTTTTGGGAAGGCTAGTGAACTCGTGAAACGTGTGATGTTACGAAAAAGCGTTCGTCACGCGATGACTCATTAGAAAGAGAGAGTGAGAGACGCGGGCCATAGTGTACGTTCAGTGCAGAGAGAGAGAGAGACGCAGGCTATAGTGTACGTTCTGTGGAGAGATAGAGATAGATAGAGATAGAGAGAGAGAGACGCATTGAAATAACGCGCGATACAATATAACCAACGCTGTGTTAAAATTTTCAAAAATGGTCAAAATTTTGAAAAAATGGTCAATAATTATAAAAGACTGTCCAAAATGGTCAATAATTGTTGAAAATTGTCAAAATTTTTGAAAAATTGTCAAAAATGGTCGATAATTGTCAGAATCTGTCAAAAACTATCAAAAATTTTTAAATATTTTTAAAAATGCTAAAAAATAGTCAACAATAGTCAATAATTGTCAAAATTTTTGAAAACTGTCAAAAAAGGTCAATAATTATCAAAAACTGTCAATAATGGTCAATAATTGTTAAAATTTTGAAAAATGGCTAAAAATTGTTAAAATTTTGAAAAAATGGTCGATAATAGTCAGAATCTGTCAAAAACTATCAAAAATTTTTAAATATTTTTAAAAATGCTAAAAAATAGTCAATAATTGTCAAAATTTTTGAAAACTGTCAAAAAAGGTCAATAATTATCAAAAACTGTCAATAATGGTCAATAATTGTTAAAATTTTGAAAAAATGGTCAATAATTATGAAAAACTGTCAAAAATGGTCAATAATTGTTGAAAATTGTCAAAATAATTGGAAGATGGTCAAAATATTTGAAAAATTGTCAAAAATTGTCAATAATTGTCAGAAACTGTCAAAAATAGTCAATAATTGTTAAAATTTTGGAAAATTGTCAAAATTTTGAAAAAATGGTCAATAATTGTCAAAATTATTGAAAAATGGTCAATAATTATAAAAAACTGTTAAAAATTGTCAATAATTATAAAAAACTGTTAAAAATTGTCAATAATTGTTAAAAATTGTCAAAAATGGTTAATAATTGTCAGAACCTGTCAACAATACTAAAAAACAGTCAATGACTGTTAAAATTTGGAAAAATGATCTAAAATGGTCAGAATTTTCAAAAAATGGTCAAAAATGATCAATAATTGTCAAAACTGTCAAAATTGGTCAATGATTGTAAAAAATGGTCAATAATTGTTAAAATTTGAAATAAAATGGACAAAAATTATCAAAATTTTTGAAACAATGGTCAATAATTGTCAAAAATTGTCAAAATTTTTGAAAAATGGTCAAAACTTTCGAAAAATTGTCAAAAATGGTCAAAAATTTTGACAATTCTTGACCATATTTGAAAAAATGGTCAATAATTATAAAAAAACTGTCAATAATTGTTAAAAATTGTCAAAATTTTTAAAAATTGTCAAAAATGGTCAATAATATTGTCAGAACCTGTCAAAAATGATCAAAAATTGTCAAAAATGGTCAATAATTGTTAAAATTTGGAAAAATGGTCTAAAATGGTCAACATTTTTGAAAAATTGCCAAAAAGGATCAATAATTGTCAAAACTGTCAAAATTGTTCAATAATTGTCAAAAATGGTCAATAATTGTTAAAATTTGGAAAAATAGTCGAAAATTGTCAAAAATTTTGAAAAAATGGTCAATAATTGTCAAAAAATTACGAGAAATAGTCCAAACAGTACAGGAGTCATCTTCAAGGGGGTGCCTACCAACCAAACCCACCTCAAACTCGCCGTTAGAATAGAGAGGCTTTTTATCGCACCTCACACAATTTCACAATACTCCATTATTGTACAAACATAATTAAGTTGTGTCTAGCCAGTTCCTTAGGTTATTGTATCAAGCTTCCTTTCTCTATCAATTCTCTTGTTGAACGAGCCATCAGATTTTTTCCGATAAAAATAAATAGATTCAATGACCAAAACTCCCATTATTTGTATACAACATTTCCATCTATAACGACACCATTGCTTCATGTTTTTGTGTGAATGACGAAGATAAATCCAGACCGATCATAATTCCTCCGCAAAAATCTTATAGAAAACGCATATTGACGATAGCTTAATGGTATACAAAGGCAGACTCTCTTTCGAGCAGTAGAATTTTCTCATACCGGCAGTACAACTCGGTTATATGAAACTTATGTTTGTCCAATTATGGAGTATTGTGGAACTGTGTGGTGTCCGGAACTGGTGCGGGATGAAAAGTCTCTCGAAAAGGTTCAGCGTCAATCAACCAGACTATCCTCCGGGCGTAGAAGACATAGTTATACAAAAAGACTAAATATAATGGATTTATCTTCGTAGGTCTTGATATACCAGTGCAAAATGTCTCTTGCGAAGGGATTAAAAACATTGTTAAACCTTTGCAAAAAACAACCAAAAATCCTTAGTGGCTTTGTCACAGAGCATTGTTAACTCAACCAGCACTTGTGCAACATGGAACTTCCAGGAAAAACCATTTACTGACAAAATGACCCTGTCTGATTGAAAGGACTTCTCCATTTGAGGGAACCACTAGAAGGAGAGGCAGAAATCTCCTTATAGAAACCCCAGTAGGTACTTCATAAAAGAAATCGGATTAGAGAGTGAGCTTGAACTCAGTACAGAAGGAAGCACAATCGACCTTATTTAAGATTTTGGGACAGCTGCATCTTCTAAGGGTGCAGACCCAAGTCCTGATAAAAAATTGACTGTTTCATGAAAAAATGGTGGTTCCAACTGCAACGAACACGTTCCTTATCGAAATAGGGTCCTCTTAACTTCGTATTTCCAGACAAGCCTATATCCTTGTCAGTATTTTCTGTCGTTACCTGCCTGGAGTTTTAATTCGCTAACTAATAACAAGAGAAATGTTTTTCTAGAAATTTTATGATCAAGATTGACACCATAGTACTTAAGTTTGCAGGTTTTCGTGCTCTTCTAGAATATTATAGCTGTTACTTCAACAAAAAGTTTACTTTAAGTAAAAATAGTTACGATTATGATCCCTTGTGGTGAAACTTTCTATTTGCGAGTAATTTATAGAAACTTTTACTACTTTGAGGCCAAGAATGAACTCTTCAACATCGACTGGAAAACTTTTAGCACAAAAAAAGTTTCATATTTTCTCAGTAAACAAGTAGCGATTCTTTCAAAATAATGCGCTCTAATCAAACTGGATCAAGTATCATGAGAAAAAAAGAAGGAAGCTGAAGGTATTGGCAAAAAATACACCACTTAACAATAAGCAAAGCTTCCGATAATTTTTTGTATGCGCATGTCTAAAAATCGCCATTTTTATAATAAGTTACTTATCATACTCCACTTTGTCGACCAATTATATATATCGCCGATATTTGAAAATTTTATCATTTTCTCAGTGTACCCATTTAATCATTTTCTCAGTGTATTTACTAAGTTATCTGTCAACGAAGGTCTCTCAAGGTCATAAATTTTGGTTACCAAAACATCAAAGAAAATGCGTCGGGCTTCGCTTCTTGTTAGCTGGTGTATTGTTTGGTATTGGCCACAATTACAAATGCCGATGCGAAAAAATGTCGACAATGCCATAATGTTGTTAGCAAAGCCGATAACGCCATCGTTCAGCCGAACGTCAATTTCGAATTTAATAATGCAGGACCAATAAAAGGAAAATTGCTGCTTTTAGCGGCCGAGCTCTATCCTAATGGCGGTGTAAGGTTCGTAGTAGAATTTCTTTATGGAAAAAGTTAAGCAAAATAAAAATATGATAAAGCAAGAGCTGTATAAGTTAAGTAGATTATGGAAAGAATTTGATGAAAATCAACATAATTGGATGTAATTTTAATATTCAACACTATATCTTCTTTAATAGCAGGATAAAATATTATAAATTGAGAAATTGGAGTTTTCCGAGTAGCGCAAAGAAAATATATATCATGTCATATAGGTTAATTTGGTTATGGAAGCTTTCAGCTTTCAATTTCGCATTTCTCATAATAGCACCCATTCCTGACAATAAGGAGGGTTGGAACTTACTACATTTTTATCCACGAGCTGGAACCCTTCCAACGGCGTATAATATGTCAGAATCGGTTTGACAATGAAGAATTTGTGGTGGTTCTTAGAAAAACTGGGACTGGAAAAATATTCAAAATGTGTCCTGTTTTCTATTTTTCTCATTGCTCAAGCACCAGAAAAAAGATACAGGTGGCTTCTAGGGATCAAATGCGGGCTTTTTTTTTGGATGGGTTCTAAAAAAAACACAAAAAACAACGAGTGATATGAAAATTACTCTCACAGCCTTCATAACTCGTCAACAATGTCGTAATTTTGTAGCCAAAGTCTCACTTTCTCCATAACTATACAAACCAAGTCACTGTATTAACACCGTCAGGATATGAAAAGAAAATATAAATATAATATCTCGAAAGTTGTGAGTTATTTTTTATTTAATGTCATTGTTGCCAACTTCTATGGTTATAAACATCATTTTGTGTAGCTTTTGTTAATATTTTCTGGTGATACTGATAGTACTGATATTCTAAAATCTATTGAACCACTCACCCTCTCTATATTAATAAAAATGTGGTAGTATCAGAAAAATTTACTATTCTAGAGTAGTGAGCAGAACCTTTTTGCCTGTCTTTGGCCTGGAGTATTTTTTCCAGTAGGCTGTATCAACCTCCTTTTCCCATTTTCGGACTTCTTCCACGATGCGGCTTTTCGGGATACCACAAAATAGTTCGAGTCCGATGAAAGGAGTACCTACAAGTTCCTCCTTTTGTGAGACCATCAACAATCTCATTTCCGACAACTCCTCTAGGCCCTTTGGCACCCACAATAAACTTACTTTTTTGTGTCTAGCCAGTTCCTTAGGTTATTGTATCAAGCTTCCTTTCTCTATCAATTCTCTTGGCAAACGAGCCATTAGATTTTTTCTAGTAAAGATAAATAAATTCAGTGACCAAAACTTCTCCAATTATTTGTATTCACCATTCCCATCATAACTGCCACCATTGCTTCTTGTTTTTGTGTAAATGACAGAGATAAATCTAGACCGTTCATAATTCCCCCGCAAAAATCTTATAAAAAACGCATATTGACGATGGCTTAATAGTATTCAAAGACAGACTCTCTTTCGAGCAATATATTTTCTCATATCGGCAGTCGGGTTTGAATTTATTGTTTTGAAAGATTTCGAGTCCAATTATATTTTAGAATTCATTGTATACTTCAGGCAGATAGCGACAGAAAATATTGACAAGGATACAGGCTTGTCTGGAAATATAAAGTTAATAAGAGGACCCTATTTTGATAAGGGACGTGTTCGTTACAGTTGGAACGACAATTTTTATGAAACAGTTTAAGGAAACTCTTTCAGGAGAAAAACTGGTGACATAAAGCACGTGTCGTAATGCTGCTTAGATTTGAGATAGGAAAAAAAAATCTTGGCCCCTTTCTTATACAGTTTCAAAAAAAAGATACGCAAAAGTAGTTGGTGAATTAAATTATAAGTGAAAAATGAGGAAACAAAAACTGAATCCTGGGTACTCCTCAGTGACGCGAGGGGATGTTTTTGCTGGACTTTTTTATAATGGAAATCACATCACCGTCAGATTTCCAATGTTTCAGCATTGTGGATATTTTCGAGTTACATATTCCACATACATGCATGTTTACCTTCACTTTCCAACAAACGAAGCTACATTAGCTTTTGTATCTCAAAACATGGAGATTAGATATAAGGAGCACGAACTCTGTATATAAAAAGTGTCCGCCGAAAGGTGTTAAATTGATGGCGCTAGTATAGCTAAAGGGTCAAAAGTTTTTAGAGTAATGACAGCGTGGTAAATGATTTTAGGTTATGTAAATGGAGGGTTTGTGTATTTGCATTAGGTTACCTTTTATGCTTGGTTTTGGTAAATTTCAAGGAAAAAATGAGTATTTCGCGAAGCTGGTGCTATTTTTGGTGAAAGGTAAGTTTCTTCAATATCGTTATATAATTGTGTTGCAAAATACTAATAAAACAATATTAGGATATTATTCAACAACAATATTATTGATATTGACTCAAATACCAATAAAAATCTAGCTGACCTGACTAAATTTCAAAAATTACCTCAAATAATAATAAAATAAAGCTACCCCTAACTAAATTTTGAAAATTAACTCAAATATACCAATAAAAAATTAGCTACCCCTAACTAAACTTAATAAAATCGACTCAAATATCAATAAAAATCTAGCTGACCCAACTAAATTTTAAAAATTGTATCAATACCAATGAAAATCTAGCTACCCCTAACTAAATTTTCAAAATTAACCCAAATATCAATAAAAATGTAGCTGACCTAGCTAAATTTTGAAAATTAACTCAAATAATAATGAAATCTAGCTACCCCTAACTAAATTTTAAAAATCAACTCAAATACCAATAAAAATTTAGCTACCCCTAACTAAACTTAAAAAATCGAGTCAAATATCAATAAAAATCTAGCTGACCCAACTAAATTTTAAAAATGGTATCAATACCAATAAAAATCTAGCTACCCCTAACTAAATTTTCAAAATTAACCCAAATATCAATAAAAATGTAGCTGACCTAGCTAAATTTTGAAAATTAACTCAAATAATAATGAAATCTAGCTACCCCTAACTAAATTTTAAAAATCAACTCAAATACCAATAAAAATTTAGCTACTCCTAACTAAACTTTGAAAATAAACTCAAATATCAATAAAAATCTAGCTGACATAACTAAATTTCTAAAATTAACTCAATCAATAATAAAATCTAGCGACCCCCAACTAAATTTTAAAAATCAACTAAAATATCAATAAAAATCTAGCTGATCTAAATAAATTTTGAAAATTAAGTCAAATATACCAATAAAAATCTAGCTACCCCTAACTTAATTTCTTAATTTTAAAAATTAACTCAAATACCAATGAAAATTCAGCTAAACCCTAACTAAGCTTCAAAAAAAATCTTGAATATCAATAAAAATCTAGCTGACCTAACTAAATTTTAAAAATTAACTCGAATATTAGTAAAATATAGCTACCCCTAACTAAATTATAAAAATTAACTCAAATACCAATGAAAATTCAGCTAACCCAAATCAAGCTGACCTAGCACAATTTTAAAAATTAACTCAAATATACCAATAAAAATCTAGCTACCCCTAACTAAATTTTAAAAATTAACTCAAATATATCAATAAAAATATAGCTTCCCCTGACTAAATTTTAGAAATTGTATCAATACCAGTAAAAATCTAGCTACCCCTAACTAGATTTTAAAAATTGTATCAATTCCAATAAAAATCTAGCTACCCCTAACTAAATTTCCAAAATTAACTCAAATACCAATAAAAATTTAGCTACCCCTAACTAAATCCTTAGAAATTAACTGAAATATCAATAGAAATCTAGCTGACCTAACTAAATTTTGAAAATTAACTCAAATATACCAATAAAAATCTAGCTACCCCTAACTAAATTTTAAAAATTAACTCAAATACCAATGAAAATTCAGCTACCCCTAACTAAACTTCAAAAATTAACTAAAATATCAATAAAAATCTAGCTTACCTAACTAAATTTAAAAAATAAACTCAAATGTTTATAAAATCTAGCTACAACTAACTAAATTTTAAAAGTTAACTCAAATACCAATGAAAATTTAGCTACCCCTAACTTAACTTTGAAAATTAACTCAAATATCAATAAAAATCTAGCTGACCTAACTAAATTTCAAAAATTATGTCAAATATATCAATAAAAATATAGCTACTCCTAACTAAATTTCGAAAATTAACTCAAATATACCAATACAAATCTAGCTTGCCCAAACTTAGTTTTAAAAATTGTATCAATACCAATAAAAATCTGGCTACCCCTAACTAAATTTTCAAAATTGACAAATATCAATGAAAATCTAGCTGACCTAACTAAATTTTAAAAATTACCTAAAATTTTAATGAAATTTGGCTACCCCCAACTAAACTTGAAAAATCAACTCAAATATCAATACAAATCTAGCTGGCCCAACTAAATTTTAAAAATTAAGTCAAATATACCAATAAAAATCTAGCTACCCCAAACTAAATTTTAAAAATCAACTAAAATATCAGTAAAAATTTAGCTATCCCTAACTAAACTTTACTTTACTAAATTCTAAAAATTGTATCAATACCAATGAAAATCTAGCTACCCCTAACTAAATTCCCGAAATTAACACAAATATCAATAAAAATGTAGCTGACCTAACTAAATTTTAAAAATTACCTCAAATGATAATAAAATCTAGCTACCCCTAACTAAACTTTAAAAAAAACTCAAATATCAATAAAAATCTAGCTGACCTACTAAATTTTTAAAATTATTTCAAATACCAATGAAAATTTAGCTTTCCCTAACTAAATTTTAAAAATTAACTCGAATATTAGTAAAATATAGCTACCCCTAACTAAATTATAAAAATTAACTCAAATACCAATGAAAATTTAGCTAACCCAAATCAAGCTGACCTAGCATAATTTTAAAAATTAACTCAAATATACCAATAAAAATCTAGCTACCCCTAGCTAAATTTTAAAAATTAGGTCAAATATACCAATAAAAATCTAGCTTCCCCAAACTTAGTTTTAAAAATTGTATCAATACCAATAAAAATCTGGCTACCCCTAACTATATTTTCAAAATTGACACAAATATCAATGAAAATCTAGCTGACCTAACTAAATTTTAAAAATTACCTCAAATTTTAATAAAATTTAGCTACCTCTAGCTAAATTTTGAAAATTAACTCAAATACCAATAAAAATTCAGCTTTCCCTAACTTAACTTTAAAAATCAACTCAAATATCAATAAAAATCCAGCTGACCTAACAAGATTTTTAAAATGAACTCAAATATTAATAAAATTTAGCCACCCCCAACTAAACTTGAAAAATCAACTCAAATATCAATACAAATCTAGCTGACCTGACTAAATTTTTAAAATAAACTCAATCATCAATAAAATCTAGCTACCCCAAACTAAATTTTAAAAATCAACTAGAACATCAATAAAAATTTAGCTACCCCTAACTAAACTTTACTTTACTAAATTCTAAAAATTGTATCAACACCAATAAAAATCTAGCTACCCCTAACTAAATTTCCAAAATTAACACAAATATCAATAAAAATGTAGCGGACCTAACTAAATTTTAAAAATTACCTCAAATAAGAATAAAATCTAGCTACACCCAACTGAATTTTAAAAATTAACTCAAATACCAATAAAAATTTAGCTACCCTTAACTAAACTTTAAAAAAAAGCTCAAATATCAATAAAAATCTAGCTGACCTAACTAAATTTTTAAAATTATTTCAAATACCAATAAAAATTTAGATTTCCCTAACTAAACTTTAAAAATCAACTCAAATATTAATAAAAATCCAGCTGACCTAACAAAATTTTTAAAATCAACTCAAATATTAATAAAATTTAGCTGCCACCAACTAAACTTAAAAAATCAACTCAAATATCAATACAAATGTAGCTGACCCAACTAAATTTCAAAAATTAAGTCAAATATACCAATAAAAATCTAGCTACCCCTAACTAAATTTCAAAAAATAACTCAAATATACCAATAAAAATCTAGCTACTCCTAACTTAACTCTAAAAGTTAACTCATATATTATTAAAAATCTAGCTGACCTAACTAAATTTTCAAAATCAACTTAATCAATAATAAAATCTAGCTACTCCCAACTAAATTTTGAAAATTACCTCAAATACCAATGAAAATTTAGCTACCCTAACTAAACTTTAAAAATTAACCAAAATATCAATAAAAATGTATCTGATCTAAATAGATTTTAAAAATTAAGTCAAATATACCAATAAAAATCTAGCTACCCCTAACTAAATTTTAAAAATTAACTCAAATACCAATGAAAATTTAGCTACCCTCAAATAAACTTCAAAAATTAACTGAAATATTAATAAAAATCTAGCTGACCTAACTAAATTTTGAAAATTGACTCAGATATTAGTGAAATCTATCTACCCCTAACTAATTTTCAAAAGTTAACTCAAATACCAATGAAAATTTAGCTACCCCTAACTAAACTTTGAAAATTAACTCAAATATCAATAAAAAATCTATCTGACCTAACTAAATTTCAAAAATTAGGTCAAATATATCAATAAAAATATAGCTACTCCTAACTAAATTTCGAAAATTAACTGAAATATACCAATACAAATCTAGCTTGCCCAAACTTAGTTTTAAAAATTGTATCAATACCAATAAAAATCTGGCTACCCCTAACTAAATTTTCAAAATTGACAAATATCAATGAAAATCTAGCTGACCTAACTAAATTTTGAAAATTACCTAAAATTTTAATCAAATTTGGCTACCCCCAACTAAACTTGAAAAATCAATACAAATCTAGCTGGCCCAACTAAATTTTAAAAATTAAGTCAAATATACCAATAAAAATCTAGCTACCCCTAACTAAATTTTAAAAATTAACTCAAATATACCAATGAAAATCTAGCTACTCCTAACTTAACTTCAAAAGTGAACTCAAATATCAATGAAAATCTAGCTGACCTAACTGAATTTTTAAAATTAACTCAATCATCAATAAAATCTAGCTACCCCCAACTAAATTTTAAAATCAACTAAAATATCAATAAAAATTTAGCTACCCCTAACTTAACTTTACTTTACTAAATTTTAAAAATTGTATCAATACCAATAATAATCTAGCTACCTCTTACCAAATTTTAAAAATTAACTCAAATATACCAATAAAAATATAGTTTCCTCTAACTAAATTTTGAAAATTGTATCAATACCAATAAAAAACTAGCTACCCCTAACTAAATTTTAAAAATTAACTCAAATATACCAATAGAAATATAGCTACCTCTAGCTCAACTTTAAAAATTAACTTGAATATCAATAAAAATCTAGCTGACCTGACTAAATTTTCAAAATCAACTTAAATATTAATAAAATCTAGCTACCCTTACTAAATTTCGAAAATTAACTCAAATATACCAATAAAAATCTAGCTGACCTAACTAAATTTTGAAAATTGTTTCAATACCAATAGAAATCTAGCTACCCCTAACTAAATTTTAAAAACTAACTCAAATATAGCAATAAAAATCTAGCTACGCCTAATTGAATTTCAAAAATTAACTAAATATACCAATAAAAATATAGCTACCCCTAACTAAACTTTAAAAATTAACTCAAATATCAATCTAGCTGACCTAACTAAATTTTTAAAATTAACTCAAATACCAATAAAAATCTAGCTGACATAACTAAACTTTAAAAATTAACTCAAATACCAATACCAGCATGATGGCTACTATTCACGAAGGTGCGTTTACATTAACACCTAAGTGAATATTAGCCATTATATGCGAGTAGAATACTATATTTTGTCCACCACTATTAATTACCTGTTCATAAAAGTTTTTTTACTTTTTTCCAATTTAGGAAGGGATTATAAGCTACCATGAATAATTTTTTCGACTTTTCTGGCAATAAATTTAAGGATACTATTTATTCTTCTTCTTTTATTTTTGGCGGGTTAAAATTCATTTCAGGGTTTGATTCGCTTTCCATATTGATTTTCTAGTACGTTCAATTTAAATTCAGTATTCTAATCAAAACTCTTGCAATCAGCTATAGATTATTCAATACCTCAGTTTCTTGGTTTTGACATAGTCATACGGCCTATATATAGCTTGATAAGTTATTATATATGTCTCCATAGGGGAATGGTTTGACTGTCTGAAATAAAGATTTGTACGTGTCTGGTTAAAAGAATTTATGTCTGGAGAGGCTCCAGCAACCATCCTCGCGGATTTTGAAACTGGCATGATAAGTGCTTTTGCCAAAGAATTTCCAGCTTCAAAGTATCGTGGATGTTCAGGTCATTTTTCACAGTGCATATTTAGAAAAATTAAGGCAGAAGGTCTACAGAACCAATACGAAACCGATTCAAAATTTGCATTAAACCTTAGGTTGTTGTCAGCGTCAGCATTTGTACCCACAGCAAATGTAATAGATGCGTTTGAAACCATTTGTGTGGAATGTGTTTCCCAAGAATGCCCAGCCAATTGTTGACTACTTCGAGGATACTTGGATTGGGAGAGAGAGAGAGAAGCTTTATTGTCATGAAAAATTTTACAATTTTATGGACAAAGCGACAAAGACGCCAACGTCGGCGCCCACCACAAATTCCTTTCGATATGTGGAATTGTTATGAGAGTGACTTCCAAAATTTAACGGTTCCATAGAAGGGTGGCATAGAGCATTCGAGACTCAAGTGTCTTCAGACCATGCTGATATATGGAAATCAATAAAAGCCTTGCAGCGAGAACAGAGTCTGCATGAGCTTCTAATAGAACGGTACGTTGGAGGTGTAGGAGCCCCCCCCCCGTCTCGTGAAAAGTACCGAGATACTGCTGAACGAAACGCAACCCTTGTAAGCAATTATGACCAGGAAAACCTTTACACTTATTTGCGTGGCATAGCGCACAATCAATCAAACTAACATACTAACAATAAAAAAACAAAGCAGAATTTCAAAATATTCAAAAAGTTAGAACAAAAAAATTTAAAAATATATAGAAAGTTAAGAAAGATGCAAATAACAAAAATTCAAAAGTTAAAAAAAGAGACAAAGAAAATAAAAACACATTTGTCGGGGAATCTTACTCTCGGCGAATTGTTTGTCGAGGATTTTTCCTGTCGGGGAAGTTTTCAGTCAAGTAATTGCTTGTCGGGAAATTGTTGTCGGGGAATTTTCCGGCTCCCAATTTGTGGGCATAGGGTTCGAATAAAGAGCCTTCAATATAGGTCCTCTATATCCGTGTCATGTGACCTGTTTATTATTCACACCCATTATTCATTAGTGAACAATGAATGTCATTATACTTGAAGAAGCACACGTAAAATGTGAACATTATCAAATGGTAGTGGACAAAGAAATTTTACACTTCTACATATTATGTGAATAGTTGCACACACATGTAGGTACCCATAAGTCACTGATCATTTATGTTGTTACAGACAATGCCCCGAAAAATATGATGAGTTAAAATAAAATCCACAGAGAATTGAGAAGGAGTGGGTTAATGTGTTACTTTGTAGTAGTAATTGAGACCAAAGAGTTACAAGTGCTGATTGAAATTGAATCCAATGAAAAAGGTTCTTCTCTTGGATAATACCAATTATATGGTTAGAACCAACATCAAGACACATTCAAAATAGTGATGGTGAAATATACAAATTGTGATTGGCTCAGTTTTCATCGTGTCCTATAAATTGGCTATCATCACTTATAAAACAAACTTTAAAAAGGGATGTTTCAAACTCAAAGGAGATGTGCTCGTTGTACAATATGTGGAATGCAGAAAAGGACCAAAACAATTTACGGAAAGTGTGGTGTCCTGTCATACAGGAACTATTTTGCAATATATATTAAAGCGTACGTGGGTGATGTTGATATATAAACGAACCCTTTCAATGATATGAAGAAAGCTTTTTGTATCTACCCCGTACAGTTATAAATTAATTAATTTGTCTCATTTGCTCTCCTCGTATTTCTTAATTTTCAAAGATCATGTACATGAAGCAAATAACAAGTTACTATTAAAACTTTTCAAATATATTATACATCACTACGCATACGCAAACTACAATGTTCGGCTCTCCTCGCTTCCGACTTCAAACGATTTATCAATGTATCAGCAAACGCTGTTATACTTATTCGACTAGTTTGTATCAAAATGAATATGCCGCTTACTTATTGGAAACTAAATACTGAATTATTGTATTGTTATTTGTTCAGAAAGGTAATCTTCCTTTTTGTAATATTTCATTTATATAAGTTAAATCATTTTCAACCTACGTCTAAGTGAAAACCATTTATCTACACCTGTTATTGTTTATAATGGTGGCTTTATACAAAGTTTGTATCCATATTCCAGGTACCATATATGAGAACATCTGGATTCCAATCCTCTTTTCGATGAGATTACTTAATACTGAAGATATTATGTGCCAGTGAAAAAAACATTTAAGAAATATAAATATATAAAAAATTCCAAATTAAAAGTAGATTTTCTTGTTCTTCCTACAGGTCGACCTGAAGACATTCTTCAACTGTGAAAGATTCTAAATTTAGAGCTAAATCTAAAACAGGCTTATTGAACTTCTCTATATATTCTTCTATTTTGATATTAACTGGTAATTTGTTGAAAAGTCTAATAAATAAAATGTATTACTTTTTAGTTCGATATACTATAAGGTGTGTACGGATTGATAGGAACAACATTGAACGTTATTAATAAACAAATGTAACGAAATAACAAATAAAAAAGTTATCACCGTGTCCAGGATTCGAACCCAATGACTATGATTCATAAATTTCGGTATCCAAACCTCTATACCGCTCGGCTACTAAGACATGTTGTATATAGACCGCATGATGTTTCACTTTTATCGTGGTTTCAGAAAACCTCACAATGATTTTTTTAATTGACTTTATTTATAGCATTTTATACATCTTTCACATTTTTATGGTGTTCTTTTCAATAGAGAATGGTTTTTTATTTTATCTCCAATTTTGCCAAAATATCCCGATTATATTACATAAAACACTTTCCTATGTTTTCTTTGCCTTGTTTTTTTGTTTTGTTTAAATTTGGAGCATTTGAATTATTGTTATTTCGCCAATTTCAATTTATCAAACTTAAAAATATCTCAATTCAATGTGAAAATAGCGTGTCTAAACATTTAATAAAAAATCGTCTATATTTTTGTCATCGTATATTTCTTGTTCACTCCCACGATGTAACTTTGCAACACATAAAATAACTGCGTGGAAATATGTTAAAAATATTTTATGCTAGTCATTATCCTTTACTATGTCCTTAAAATTTGTAACATATAAATCAAAATATTCCTAACCGAGCTATTAATTTTATGGGTAAAGCTGGTGTAATATTGTTGAAAAGTCGTTACATTCAACATGACATCGTAAAGATTGAAAACTTCCTACGTTACGGATCTGCGTCTAGGGATCGCCCTTATGAAATTCCGCAATTCTCCACTCAAGAGTATTCGCTATTTTCGTATTTTCCTAGAGGTAATAGCTCGGGTAGTTGATTAAAATTGAAAAAAATAGAATACCGGCAAATGCGAATTAATGATGAATCTGAATTCGTAGATAGACTATTCGGTGAGTAATTGCAAAAATATAAAACACAGATTTAATTTTCCAGTAAATATACTTTTCTGCTCTCATCCGGTTGAAGAGCCAATTTCTCGTGATGTAATCAAGGATTCAATGAGAACAGGTTGTGATTTATTTCAACTTAACCTGCAGACAATGTGTCAGGTAGTTTTACCTCATTCTGTGTCTCGTTTCAACAATCTTTCTCTTTATTCCTTCGTAAGACAGGAAATTTTTAAAGAAAAAAGGATTTACTGCTGATCAACTTTCTTTTTTCTTTGACTGGAGAAGCTTTAAATGACAGACCAAACAAAAAGAACTTTTACTTCCTAACAGTCACATCTTGACGATCTAGATCTAGATCTTCTCAATAGAGATTGGGTCACCTACGTCACAGCTACATGCGTGGAAGTGATGTCATAGATGAAGCCATGTAGGATATTTGACGTTGGACTTGAATTTCAATGTTATTGGAAATCAGGGATATGAGAGTAAAATTTTGAATATTTGGACAAGTAGCTACTTTGTTATATTAAACCAGCATTAATTTATTTCTAATTTCTGCCGGGCACTGCAAATAATTATATGTAAATATGTTTTAAGAGCAGTAAGTAGGATAAAAAAGATATTCAAATCAATACTACTACTACTACTACTACTACTACAAGTTGGGTCACACAGACCTAACAACATATTCATTCCCCTCCCACTCCTTAAGACGCAGCCGTCTGCTGTTGTGCTTTCGTTTATTCCCCCATCAATTAGTTGTGCTTAAGACGTTAGTGCGTGCGTGACGGTTAATAATTTTGTTTTTGAAATATTCGAGTTGTCGGGTCTCACGGACCAAGTTGTAGCGTTAACGTATCTTTTCTGGTGTATAGGTAAATAGGCAATAGCAAGTTTTTTTTTATTTATATAATTCATAACTTTCAGTTATTTAGTTATCCTTTTTTTCAGTTAAAATGGCAAAAAAATGCTAACCGATGAACATATTCATGCAATATTTGAGAGCGAAGACTTTTGGAATGACGAAAACGATTACGAAATTCACAATACTTCAGCAAGTACTGATAATAGTTTATATAATGAAAATATTCCTAGTACTTGATTGTACTACACTTGATATTGAAAAAGTTGAGGTTGGAAAAAAAAATATTGAAAATGCCGAAGAAAGTGATCAGGATGAGAGTGATGTCGAAATGTTTAGCGATCACAATTCCTGTAGCGAGGAGAAATGGCAACCATCTGCAGAAGAGGATTTGTTATCGGAGGACGAGGAGGTATATGACGAAGTGGAAAGAAAAGAGAATGAAAAAAGAAAAGTGACAGACGAAGAAGACGATGACAGCAGCTCCTCGAACTATTTTTATGGAAAAGATAAAATGAAGTGGTCCAAGATCCCCCCCAAGAGGAGTAGAACAACAAGGGAAAATATTTTAACTGTTCTGACAGGACTGAAAGGGCCTGCTCGTTTGACTCACTTGCACCAGTTACATAAAAGATATTTAGTTGTAGCAGTTAAGGGATAATAATGGAAATTTTTATTTAGTTTACCAGATAACAAAATAAAATAGCGCAGTAGGAAATGTCAGTTAGCCAGCTAAAAACTGTTCAATGGAGACCAGATAGAAAAGTTAACACTTTTATCATTACTTAGAAAAACAAGAATTCAAAAATAAAGAAAAGTAGAAAATAGATATTTTGTACACAATATTATTTGTAAACTTACAGGGCGCCAATTTGTAACTTCAAACGCACTCGCTTGAAGGGCTCCGGCTAGAGACTCCTCTCAAGGGTGATTCGACCCCAAGTTTATGTCGCACAAGGATAACAGAAAGGTTGTGAAAATTGAGGGCGCCACTACCTTTTTGACGTCGATAAAAAGTTCTAAGAAACTAAGGCGGAAAAGGTAGAAACGCCTTGTAAAATTTAAATAAAAGTTACTTAAAAAAAACAGAACAGTCAAAATTTCACCTCCGGGCGATATCTCCCTCAACTTTTATAGTTGAGGATTTAGAAAAAAAATAAAAAATGGAATTTAAAACAAATTTACATTTATTTTTCTGCCACAGGAAATGGAACAAATGTGGAAAGAATCGTACTTTTATAGGTACTTAGCTTATGAAGTTGTTGTTCCCGGAAAAGGTGGTGGTTGAAGAAGGTAGGTAGGACTTGCATCCACGAAGTCTTGAGAAGATGGAGACTAGATCTCGAAAAAGATAGATAGAGATGTCTTGATTAGAACGGTATACTAGCAGCTGTGTCCGGGTATGGGGCTTGTATTCTAGTCTAGGGGTTGTATCCTAACCTAGGGCTCGTATCCTAGCCTAGGTGTTGTGGTTACCACAGCAAATTAATTAGACAGGAAAGGTATAAAAGCGATAAAAAATGGAGCTCTTCCCTAGAAGAGAGTCAATAGCGGAAAGGGCTGTCCCTCGTGGCGTTGAAAAAATGGAAGCGATCGTTGGCAGACGTCAATTGTGTTATGGTTAGGGTTGAAGATTGGGGTGGCTAATGAGACGACGAGCGGTAATTAAAAGGATTTATTCTATAAAATCGAAACAGGTCGATAGAAATGTTACATATTTTTCAAAGAGATTATAAAAGTTAATCGGGAGGTATACTTCTAACCTTCTATCATATATTCAATGCAAGGTGAATATACACAGGTTTCCAAAATAATTTGGGAGATATACTTCTAGCCTTATATAGACACAATAGTTGTTTTCTACTTTTTTTCATAATAAGCTAATAAGCGAAATTTGATTATCCCATCGCATTAATTGCTATCATACTCGCTGAATAATTCAATTCCACTTGAAGCATCATTTTCCCTTTTATCTGAAATATCTTCATCAGATGAACTTGTATTAACAACAAACACAGGGGAATCTTCAGCCTCATCAAATAAATGTTCTTTTTTGATCTACACATCCTCACATTTTTTTAACATGTTGACAAATAGACCACCACTCATCAACTACAACTTCGTCAAATTTTTGCCTGGCCAAACTCTCCACATCATCTAATTTAAACGAGGTGTGATGGGTTGCCACCCAGTTTCTTGCCAATGCCTACATTTTTTCTATCGAGTTAAATTCTGGATGGTGTGGTGGCAACCGTAATACTTCATGACCATATTCCTCCAACAATGTATCTAATTTATAAGTTACTTTCCAGTATTCGCCATAAAGTAATTCTGCTTTTGGTGAAGTCGGTGGTGATATTTTGTATTTTTTGTAGAATACCTACACAAAAAATACAATGAATGAAAGTTATTTTTGATTCTACTATAAAAACTTAAATACACTTGAAAGTGGGAGATATCATATATTAATTCTGTAATTCTTTCCAGTTCTCCATCTCTTAAACTATCTTGAACATGTGTAATAAATTAAAAGACCTAATGAAGGCTTTAATGAACAGAACAGTTCAGAACAGTTCACAACAATCATGACTAATCCTCATAAATACAACCTAAAACTAAGACTTTAAACTATACTACATTCATCCGAGCCTTGGAAGTTATAATTAATATTCCAAAGGAGAAGGAACTTTTTTGTCCGAGACGATCTTCTTAGGCCAGACAACCACTCTGGCAGGGGACTAGTGGGTGGAATTATAGTTTTTATGATTCCATTGGAATCAAAGTCTCCGTTATTTGATTGAGAAACGGGTTCTGAAGGATGTTGATGCAGGATAGGTGGAGAAGAAAGGATTCTTGTTCCAATCTCTTCTGACGTAGGATGTTGACAGTCAATCTTGGTGGTGGGTGGAGCTAAGTGTCTAAGTATTACAGAAGTTTCACGACCGTCAGATAATCGGACTCTTGCATATTGAGGATTTGCATCAATTAGATTGGCTTCTTCGACTAAAGGTTCATATTTGTTGGTACGATTGAATCGACGGAGCAAAACAAGTCCAGGAGAAGTTAGCCACGTAGGCAGAGAAATTCCATTGAGTGAGCGTCGTGCATGGAAAAAAATTCTTTCCTGGGAAGTCGAATTGATGGCAGTACATAATAGAGAACGTATAGAATGCAACGATTCTGGCAGTACCACTTCCCACTGACTTAACTTCAGTCCACGAGATTAATGGTTTTCCAAATGATTCCATTATAGCGCTCTACCTGCCCATTTCCGCATGGATTGTATGGCGTAGATCTACTGGTAGCAATACCATTATTGTTTGAGAACGTTTTTAACTCTTGAGAAGTGAAGCCCGTGCCGTTAACAGAATGTATGTAGGATGGTGTTCAAAAGAGACAAAAAAGGGATTTTAAATGTTTAATGATTTCACTTGAAGTGTCAATGCAAGGAAAAGCGAAAGGAAATCTGGAACCTGATTGTTGTTTTCAACTTGAAAGGTTGTGTCTAGCATACACTTCATTTTTCTTTTTCACAAATAAACCTTTTAGGCTTTTGATGGCGAAATCATAAGTGGTACATTCATATATGAACTCAAAAACAGCAGAAAAAACGTGGTTGACTAGTAATAGAAGCTTAAGAGCATCCGCTTCTTTCTTTTCCTTTGAAATATCTGCTGACTTCAGGAAATTTTCAAAAGTTTTAAACCAATGCTTCCATTGTTGTGAACAAGTAGGTACATTTGGATCCGCATCAAAACGTTCTGGTCGTAGAAGCCATTTTTATTTAAGATTCTGTTCATTAAATTGTAATAAATTGAAAGATCTAATGAAGGCTTTAATGAACAGACTCTGGCAGATATTAACAGTTCAAAACCATCATGACTAATCCTAATAAATACAACCTAAAACTAAGAATATAAACTGCGTTGTCTTATCTTTTGAGGAGTTCCACAAGATGTTGATGCTCCTCTGTCAATATTCAAGCCCTCCTTTCTAATTTTACTATATGTACCCTTGGACACAACAGTGGCTTTTAGTGTTCATTGCCTAACATATGCAGATATCTTGGAGTTTTTAAACATAATAACAACAATTATGAATAAACAAAATTACTGCCATTTTCTTATAAAACAAATTTGCATATTTTAGAGTGTAATGATATGAAGCAGCTGTGTTTAGTATCTAGCAGCTATTAGTATGAAATACAAGTTAATGTCAAAATATATTACCGGTGATTTTATGAAGGAATTTGAATCCAACTTTCTGCTTCCATTTTCATAAATTTTGCAACAATTCACACAATTTGTCTTTCTTGGCTATGAATTACTTTTCCTTCGGCGCCGATCCATTTTTTTGGAGGCAGATATTAAGTAAAATATTTATAACAAACTAACACTTTTAGACGCATTAATACAAAGGAATAAATAAAAAACTCAAACGAAGCTTAGAGGTTAGGTTCAATAGATCCTTTTCAATGCAACCCGCTTGTCAATTTAAATCAGTAGCACTGATCATGGCGTATCGATAGCGTAGGCATTGGATTTCTGCGACTGGCGTCAACTCTGGCGCAAATGGGCCATTCTCTATTGAAACGGACTCTACCTTTCCATTGAAATGAAACCATAAGTTATGAAAATCACAATTCGCCCCCCATTAGAGTCTAGCTAGATTTACAGGACTTCTTTATAGGACCTCGGCTCTATAAGAGCCGATTCCATGAAAGTGCTAGTTAAGGTCCAGTTTATCGACTGATAGTTAAATGCATAAGTGATAGTTTACTATAAATGCGTTTTATATACATGAGCAGTTAGTTAACTGACGTCACCAAGCTTGGAATTATGTTGGCAGTATTCGCCAGAAATGTATCAAAGTGAACTTCAGCTGACAGTTTTGTTTTTGTGGTTAGATTGATATACTTTACGAATTGGGCAATCCAAAGAACTGTCAAATGAAATTCATCTCAACGTCCCAAGGCCAAAAAACATATTTATGGTTTTGGTCTTCTGGTATACACAAGAGTGTTTATTTTGGAACAAGGTGATTTTATTTGGATTCCATAATTGTCTCGAGTCTTGATGATATCAATAAACAATGAAAAGTTGAGTTTTATAAAACTTTTGTGTTGCTTGTGGATTTCGGAGCAGCTTTTGGTTAAGTGGTGCCTACATAGACACATTCATTTTTCATTAGTGGTAGTAGACTTTTCATTACAAAGCAGAGCGAGTTTAAATAAATAAGTGTACATTTTGCATTGTTTTTACACATAGAGAAACCTGCTGCTTTGCAGTGCGAAAACCATCCATATTGAATACATCACAATTTATGGGACATACGAAACAAGTTATGTGAAATTTATGCTTTCACAATATTTCTTGTCCTTTTTCTTCCCAGCTACATTTTTTTTGTATTTTAATAAGTTAGGAAGAAACGAACTTCCTTTATTGTCAAAACAAATTGCTATAACTTTATAAACAAAGTAATTTAAAAAATTAAAATCATAATTCCAACGTTAATATTGGATGGGTAATACAAATAGGCAACTATTATAAGTATTAACATCTTTGAGATCACACAAATTTAAAAATTTCCATTTATTTGATTTACATTCCAAAAAGAAATCAAATTCTTCAAACAGACACTGCAATATCATAAGTCGTAGGAAACGGTAAACTTTTGAAAGCCTCCATCTGCTCTTTGGTGCAATAACTGTGTGAAAATACCAAATTACTAGGAGTAATCTAGGAGTTCCTCCATCTCTTTTGTGGTTAAAACCAAATGAAGGTTTCCAAAGAAACACAAAGTCAAACCACAACGTATATAAAACATACTAATAAAATCTAACAAAGAATTCTTGAACACTGTTTACCGTTGAATATAGAATACAAAACTGACCAGCTGACATGTATGTCTAAATTGTTTGCCCTGGACGGCCATATTAGGTCATGTGATATGGATTGTCTCATAACCTTGAGTCAAAGTCAATTTCGAGGCTAATTGTCAAAAACCAGGGAATCAGCTTTTTTATACTATCAACACAAGAACTCCATGCTGTATATGACTTTCATCTGTAGTGCCCCTCGTATAAATTAATTAATTTCAGGTCATTCACAAAATAGCGTCAGCAATAATACTTTTATAATATTGGATAGATATATTTATCAACAATGATATAAGAGTATTAGTAAGCAAAAAATATAAATAGTTTTGCAATTGAAGACATAGGACATTTTTTACATTTTACAAATAGATATTAATAAGGTGAACTCCAACAAGGTCGTTGCTACTGACTAGAGTTCATTTGTTCATAGTATATTGCACGTATAATTATTTAATAAAAAGATTAACCTGAAGTGACAATGGAATAAGTGTTTTTAATTAACAACAACCCCTAAACCATTACACATGAATAGTGGTGCTTTTAACTGAGCATAGACAGAATGGTCTTCTCTGTCCTACTCTATGGATGTGAAAGCTGGACACTAAATTCACAGATTAAAAAGAGAATAGAAGCCTTTGAAATATATGTGTATAGACGGATGCTGAGAATTTCATGGGTACAAAGGATCACCAACGATGAAGTAATTCAACGCATGCACAAACAAAAAGAACTACTGAACACCATCAAGGAAGGAAAAATGCAATACCTGAGTTATACGATGGAAGGTGATAAATACGAAATAATACGCCTTATAATAGAGGGCAAAGTTCAGGGGAAAAGATCAGTAGGAAGACACCAGAACTCATGGGTAAAAGATTTAAGGAGATGGTTCGACTGCTCGACCGCAGAAATCGTGCTGCAGTTTCCAGAGCTACAATTGCCATTTGGATCGCCAACTTCCGGCAGGAGAAGGCGTGATAAGAAGAAGAAGAAGAAGAAGAAGAAGTCAGAATTTGTAGACATTGATTCATTGTTAGAGTCTAACTTTTGTTGTCTAACATATTTTCCCATTCTCCGCCCGCTTCATTTTTGCTTCTCCTTCTTTCCTTCTACCACTGCTTTCCTATATCTTTACAAATCACTGCTACTATCAACTGAGTAAATGATAAAAAAATTATATTTCCATGCTATATGTTTGTTATACCTCTAAAAATGAAATAAATGGCATCCTCATATTCATGTTATTTCTCTCAATATAAAACACCTCTCTATTTTCATTGCAGTCCTCGCGAACGGAACTTCTCTATGGGGAAATCTCGATATGACTGAATACTTAATGGCACCTTTCTAGCAACGTATTTAGAAATCTTCACACAGATCTAAAATATGTTTTTGAAAAGAATTTCACATCGGCAAATTGAAAAACTGTAAAATTCATTGGAAAGTAGTAATATCGATATTATATTTCGAATATAAAAGTTTTATTTTTAGTAAGATGAATATTTTAATAAAGGCAGAGAGTTTGGAACTGACACCTAAAAATAACGATTTTATTGGATACGACGACAGTAAAAACGATACGTAAAATGTCTGTCATTTTGAATAATATGGGGCGAGTGTTGGAAAAAGAAAAATTTCGGAACTGTCATTTAAACACATCCAAAGTTCAACACAACAAAATAATATTTATTTGTGAAATCCTTTCCGATAAAATGGAAGAGGAATTTATGAAAGCGTTCTTAACATTGGATATTTTTTAATATAAAATTCTCGTTAACATAAATGTTAATAAAAAATTTTCGTATAAAACCCACAAATATATGACGCAATTTAGGCCTGTATTTTCGCTGAAAGTAAATTGTAATGCCGTACTGCTGTATCCCCTAGCGATATGCCAGAGCAAAAATATTAGATTCACCTACATATAAGGTCTATTTTCGTGATTTTTACAGACTTTCCACTAAATTTTTTGGTATAGCGAATTTTCTTAATAAATGTATTCCTCACATCCAAATATCTCACGTCAAACATTCAGCTGAATCAAATACCCACGGAAGGTCTATCAACAATGTAAATGATTGAGCGTATAGACGGGGAAATAGGGCTACTCCTTTCATCTGATCACACTGTAAATATAGTTTTTCTCCTCCTTATATTGTAAACAACGCATTTTGACACTGTTTTGAAGGGCTTAAGTAACATACCAAAAAGGTATCGATTGTCCTTGACAACAGGTTGTAAGTCAACTTACCACCCTTGGGTAGTAATAGTTTATGCCATATAAAACGTGTATCTTATTTATTTATGTATATGAATATTAATAGTACAATTATTACAATTATAAACATTCTTTACAAAATTTGGATAAATGTTTTCTAGTTTTTTCTCAATTTATACGAAATGTTCTGACTCAATAATTTCTCTATCTCTAACCAAGTTTTCTGTTACTCTTGAAGTACTGCAGGAGACTTCTGGCTTCGTTATATTGTATAAAATTTCATTTGAAACTTCCTTTTTATTAATAACGCTCTCCGCTACATAAATTTCCGCAATAGTTGCAGATTTCCATCCGCCATCTCGCTTGAGAGCTAAGACATCAACTCCTGTATTTGCTAATAAAGTGGCCGACGTTCTTCTAAGGGAGTGTTCTAAGGGAAGTTAAGAAATTTAGCAATTTCACTTGGAATTGAAGAAATCGAGTTTCTATTTGGTTTCTGAACACTTTGTTTATTTGTTTCAGAAGTGAACGGGATCAAGTCCATAAAATTTACCATCGTGTGCGATCTTGTACTGTGAACCCATTAGTTCCTTTGTATTCGTATAGGCGGTTACACTGTGTTAAAGTTTAGGGATAAGAAAATCCTTGTTTTGATAAAATGGATGATAGTGAAACAGGATCTGAACCATTCTCACCTAGTGAATTGGATTATCAGCTTTCAGAAAGGTCTCATTCTAGCGAGTCTGAAGGTATGGTTCCATTCATTAATATTTTCACTATCCCTACCTCTATAAGTTAGGTTATGCTTTCGTTAAAAATATTTAGCTGATGTGTTGATTTGATTGCAACGACTCATATGGGGTTTGATAAAAACTTTGAGTTATTTTTTTAGATGCGATGAAGTTGAACCCACCCACAACAATATTATCCTAGACCAACTTTGGCGGATGTCTCAAATACCTTAACTACTGAAGATGTCGCAACAGGTAACCCTGAAACTAGAAAGCGAAGTGTAAATAAAAGTACTTGGAAGGCTAATGTGAAAAATCTTAAATTCCTCAAGATCAAACTGCGATAAGAGATTTAACGACACCAACAGATCCATTGAGTCATTAGTAACGTTTTAAAATCGGAATTATTAAAACCAAGTGACTTTTAGGTTGGTAGCTCTGATTCTACTAAATTTTTAATATGTAGTGTAGTTCGATATATTTATAATATCGGATATAAGCTAAATCTAAATGTTAAATAATATATAGGGTGTACAGTCTTCGAAAGTATGTTTGGTTCCCACGTATCATAATATCTATACCTTGTAAGGTTATTGAAATGTTTTATTTCAATAAAAAAAAAAATACTGAACTATAACAATTTAATTGAAGGAGATTCGAAGCATCTAGATATAAAAGATTTCATGGATGGTATAAAATAGTTTGTGAATGTGCAATAACAAAATTCGAACTGAAACAAAATTTTAATCTAAAATACAAAGAATTTCTGTAATGTTTCTAAGTAAGTTTAGTCTATAGATTTATATATCGTAGATTGAAAAAGTGAAAATGCTTTTCAGATGTACATCTTAAACTGTTTTTATTTAGTTATTGGTACCAATAATATACCTATTTCACTGACCTTGTGCACTATTTTGATGTACAACCACTCAAGGGGTAGAACTTGTAAAGTATATCGATTAGATATTAGGAAATGCTGTACTTGGTTTCTTTGGTGAGATAGATGCTGGCCTCTCAATTTATTCAAGGTATGTAATAAACTGGCTTATTTATATTGTTTCTCATTCTTCAATACCTTTTCATACATTTGCTTGGAAAAAGGCTTCAGATTTTCCACTTATAATATAAAAATTTTATCACTTAATTTTTCTCAACCTTCTTCCAAAAATTCCAACAACCAACTAACTTTCCTCCGCGTCCTAACAAACTTTCTAACCACCGTTGCTAGGTAGAAATTGTTCTCACTTGATTTTTCTGAGGTATTGTAAATATGATACCTTTTTTATATTTAATGTCCTTTTCACTTCAATTTATCAGTCTTTTCATATTCCTACTTATCAATACACTTAGTATTAATAATGTTTTTATACTATTTCACTTTTAAATTGTCCTTTTCAAGAAAAATACTTTATATATGATGTTAACATCCAATAATAAAATTTCTACAACCTATAAATTAAGTTTCACTCATGTAACCTTTTCTTAAATGCTTATTAATTATATTTCATCCATTATTTAATATAAACTTAGCTTAAATTTTTAATTTGAATCATTTAAAAATTGTAAATATTTCTAAAAACAAAAACAACAAAACTATTTATTTCCTAATAATTTCACATTTTTAAGATTAAGTGTTTCATGGTTCTTTCTGAACATTCCTTCGATATTTATGTCATCTTGACAACTAACCTACAATTTTTTTCTGACATTTCCAAACTAAATAATTATTGTTGAAATATAATGTTTACTAATAATTAATTCCTATTTCAGGTTGTGGCTTTCAAGACATTTATGGGACTTCTATTTATAAATTATTTAATATTGAAGATACTTGTATATAATTTTGAAATATTGAACAAATTAAGGTATATTCTCTTTTACTATTTACATTCTTGAGCTCAAATAAATCATATTATTTCAATATATATATAAATAATCGAAACCTGTCTACCCGGAGGTGTGAGGTACACCTTGTGACCTTGTGACAGATGCCAGACAAGTGACAGATGCCAGACAAGTGACAGATGTCAGACAAGTGACAGATGCCAGACAGATGACAAGTGTCAGACAGATGACATGCAAGTGACAGATGACAAGTACAATATGTACCTATATTTTTTCCTTACTCTAGACACTAAGACCTAACGAGGGTTACCTCCCGAATGCTCCAGTCACACAGCAGATAATTTTTGTATACCTCTTCTCAGCTTATACGTATCTGAGCGAATGGCCAGATTTGTTGAGTACCTTACTGTAGACGCGTAGGTCCATGGTTAGCATCCACACTTTAGAAGTTTTTTCAATTTAAAGTGGGGAACCTAAATTTAACGCTAGACAGGTGGCGGATGACGTCCTGCCAAAATATTTATTCAAAGCTGTCTATAGCCACGTTCTAACTTTACCATTTCTAAATCCATTCCCTCCCACCACTAGCGCCATCTAGCAAACGTTTTTATATAGAACATAACGTGGCATGTGACGTTTGACGTAATACGTGACGTGAGACATGATGTTTGACGTAACACGTGTCGTTTGTTATAACACATGTAATCTCTTAGGCAACCAATATTACATAGTATGATACTTTTAAGCTGCCCTTGGTATATCACAAAATTTTTTTAGACAACCAACCTCAGTATATCTCAAAAAGTGCGCCTGCCTGATCACGTTATTATCGCAAGAGATCACAGCAGTGTATGCATATCGTATGTCCCGTGTTATCTGTCAGCTATCACTTTTCAAGAGTTGAGGATATACATAGGACACGAAGTTTGATGTTGTTTAAATATACTTTGTATATAATCCATTTAATAAAATATTCTTATCGCTCCTCGGCGTTATCTAACCGCAGCTTGGATTCCAATAATGAAGCCGCCGCGTGACCTTGAAGGGAACCATTTTTGCTATTTTTGACCTTAGCTTTTTTCGCGATTTCCTAATGGAGATTCCCATGTTAGCGCCTCCATCATGTTCCCGAATGCACATAGCATATTTACTAGCAGACGCAATTGCGGTAAAGAATATCTTTCTTCATCGGGAAAAACCGTACCTGTGAAAATATTCCAAAACATAGCATGCAGGTGCAAACAAAAATGCAACGCCAAAATCCAAGAAGATCAGCGTGAGTTAATTTTTGAATCTTTTTGGAAACTTGCTGACTATTTCTCCCGGCCTACCAAAGCCATTATACTGGAAAAGATAAGCCTAGGATGAAATATTTAAACGAAGAGTTAACCATCAGCAAAATGTATGAGTTATACAAAGAAAAATGTACCTTCGAAAACGTTCTTCCTTGTAAAAAAAGTTTCTAATAATGTTAAATTATTCGGTTTAGTTTCCTCTTAATTAGGGTTGACGTTCTTCAAATAAAACACATCTTTCTTCGACAAATGTTTTATTTGTACTCGCTGACCAAAAAAAATCCAAAGCAACAACTGCCAGCCTACACATTCTTTCAATCTAGCGCGTGTCTGCTTATTTTGCAATTGTTACTTATATTGATAAATAAATTATAATCAAACTGCTTAGTCGACATATTTTATGATTATAATAATTATCATAACTAAACACATACATACCAAAGTTAATAACCTATAATTTAAAAATAAGCATAAATTCTAACCTAAATAATTAACCACCCATTACAACTACGTAATTAACACAAAATTCAATTTAAGCTTTAAACCACCATCTAAAGATTCATGTTCTCTATGCGACGACCTTAGAATGGAAATTGCATTTGAAGATAATGAAAAAACAAAGAAGAAACTTAAAATAGATAGACAACTACATCTTGCTAAAGCTGATCAAGCACGCAATGCTTTAGAATCTGATCAAAAAAGGCATCAAAGATCAGCAACTTTTGACCTCCAAAAAGCTCTACCATTTCCAAAAATTGCAACATCTGTAGCCTATTACAAGAAAAACTTGTATGTTTACATTCATTTAATATAGGAACTGGATTCATGTACATGTATGATGCGACAGAAGGAGGCTGTGGACTCAAGATGTCGCATCATGTGTGGTTAAACACTTGAAAGAATTTGCAGAAAATCATAAGCACATTATATTGTATTCTGATTAATGCACGGGTTAGAGTAGAAATATAAGGATGTCCCTTTCCCTTCTAAAGTTAGGACAATATTCAAATATGGCTGTGGACACTATAGACCTCAAATTTTAAGTGTCAGGTCATTCGTTTTTGAAGAACGATGCCGCCTTTGGCGTAATTGAAAAGTCTAGCTGGAAATGCCCCCATATTTTTTCCGCCCAAGACTGCGATTTGAAAGGGCATCGCGAATATCCCTAAAGTTTAAAGAAATTCTAAATGAAAACATTGCGTTCGAGACAGTTGATTTGAACATAACTGCACGAGGAAGAAAACTCTCATCATTAACCATCCCACAGGATCAACTATATCCATCTAGATGCAATGTAAAAGCAACACATGAAAGATCTTCTTCGCTTTATCCTGCCCATATACCTCAATTTTTATGAAAAATTGCCGGTTGAAGGAAACACTAGAAAAAGTGAAGCCAACAAATCCCTTGGTGACGAAGAAGAATGTAACGATGAACCTGTTTATGTTTAAAATTTTAAAAGTTTAAATGTAATTTAATATTAATTTACGACGTGCCCAATCCTAGTACCTTTTTGTTTTATACATTTTATTTGTAAATCATACACAACCAACACAAACCAAAATTTTAAGTTCCAAGAGTTCCATTCTTAAAACTCACTCTGTATATAGATATAGAGATAACTCTCTTAGTTCCTTTATCTGGTGGATAATAAACCTAGTTGCTGATCTTCCATTTTGATTGGTTTTTAACGGAGACGTCGAAAAATTAATTGCTTTGAGACCTGGGACCTAGATAAGTAGCTATCACTCTTTCAGATCAGCCCAGACGATTTGAGCTCTGTTTGAACTGCAAAACTAATTTTAATTCAAAATTACGACTACTGTGTTTTGTTATAATGATAATTGAAGCTTAAAGGTACTGAGGCAAGTGGAAATCTTTTTGAAGAAGAAGAATATGACCGCTAACTTTCTAGTTTGTGTACAAAGCCCAAGAGAGAATGTGAATGCTGGTTATTGATAGAGTTATTAAATTTCTGCTGCATTTAATTAGAGAGTAATCGATTATTCAAACTAATCAAGATTTACGAAAGAGGTGATAAGTCACGCGATTTCTAACAAAGTTTTAATTACGTATTACCCAAAAGGCAAATACGTGTGAAAAAGAGTGAATTTGAGATGTTGTGGGAGGTTTCTATCAAGAGTGAAAAAAGTACCATTGCTTAATACTAGTTGTTCAATTTCTTTTACCAGTTTGGATGTCTTCAACTTATACGGATTCTGATGTGAAAATACAGTCAAGCTCTATACATTGTTATTCTTGGAGGAATTTTCAATGGTTGTACTACCAAAAAATATAAAGGGCGTATCAATCTCTCGACAAAGCTCGGTAGATGGGTTATTTTAATAGATATCAAAATTGAGAAAATTAGATGTCATTGAGGTCCATAATTTGAAATTATCTCGAACTATACAGAGTGTTAAATAACTCCGATACAAACTAAACATATGATTTTTTAAATGGGAATCTCTGTATATTATACTGAATTCGGATTGCTCATATTTTTTTGAAGCTTTTGATATCAGATTCTGCTGCGTTATACAAAGTCCTTTAAGAGGTATCGACACTTTTAAGTGAAAATCGTAGGTAAATCAAGGCTCTGTAGCTTACTGTAATTATTTTCTCTTTTGTATACAGAGTGGACGGAAACTGGAACCTTTCATTTTCTTTCTACTTTCAAATGGAACACCCTGTGTTTTATAGAACAAATAGAATCTTCGGTTATGTAATTTTAATTTTTGTGAAGCATTCCCTATACCCCAGAGTTGCTTTGTAATGTTTATTGTAAACCGAAATTATTAACCCTTTCAGTGGCACATTGGGAAAAGGCGTCTCGAAAAATAGTTAATTGAAAACACACATGTATTTTGCAACCAAGTGATGGAATTTAGCACAAAAAAAAATTATCCCCACCTTTTCTTTATTGTGACATGTCCCCGTGGAGGGACAAATCCACTTCAAGACTTGCAAAAAAAATAATGTTTATTAGTTAGAAAATATTTTATTGTTTAGAACGTGAAACTACAGAAATAAAACACATGCCTATAAGTATTCAAGCACAATGAAATTTTTGGAAAGAGTTTCTGCCTTTTAGAAAGCAAATATGTACTTTGCATTTTGTACTTGTGTTTTTTCTTTACACTCTTCCAGTTTGCACCTTGAATTATTTTTGTTCTCATCGAATTCTGCAAAGTGACCATAACCATCATGTCTGTATTCAGCTATAGGTCTTGATTCCGTTTTTTGTCTTTTGGATGGTTCTCCAAGATTATCATTTGAGGGTCTACCTCTTTTCACAGGTGGGTTGGTACAAATTAAATGCTCAGCTACAGATTGTCGAAAAGTCATCAGATCGCGGATCTTCTGTTTTGGAACATCCAAATGAACAGCTTGACTTTTATATTCCAACCATGAGTTCAAAATCTTGCTTGTCTACCCCTTCCATACCTGTATTGTACCTACGTATAACTTCTGGCCTAAATATATTGACATACTCTTTCTTCAGTTTTTCCCATCTCTTACATACGTCTTTTTCTCCTATACAGACAAAATTTGACCCCAATACAACCTCCCTATTGTCAAACCATTTCGTAGCAATAATGCCATCCTTACTTACGGACTCGACTGAATAACCTCTTCCTTTTTTTTTTCATCTCCTTTCGAGTTGGTAGCTTCAGATTAGAGAAACGATTGACTCTAATAATACCTGCGGCAAATAAAGACTTTGTGGTAAGATACTGCAGCAGATTGTATGAGCTGGAATAATTATCAAACATCAGAATGTGATTTGGTTCAGTAATACGTTCGGAAAGCTGCATAACTGTAGCTGCGAAGTTCATGTAAATTGGATTGATCTCTGTAGTTTTCCCCTGGTATATTACAAAGTCATAAACCATGCCACTCTCTCCAGCTAGGACGTAAATCTTAATTCCCCACTTTTTGGGCTTATTTTTAAGATATTGCTTCACATCAATATTTCCCTTAAATGGGACAATTTGTTTATCGACGGAAAGATTCCTCTAGTGGAAGTTATTGGTTCCTTTTCCTTAGTGCGTCATATATACACCCAGCAAACACACAAGACTGGCAAAGCATTGGGCCAATGAATTTTTTGATGGCATAATGGTGGCCAAATTTTTAGATCATTGAAAAATCGCTATTAATTCGCTGCCTAAATGTCAGTTGGAGATACACCATTGGGCCAATAATTATTTTACGCTGTGTAAAGTTATTGCAGACAATTCACCTTTTTTTTCGTGATGGGCCAATGCCCGTTTTAAACCGCTTAAAATGCACCGCTGTAATATTGATGGGCCAAAGCACGTTTTAGAGCACTTAAAATACAACATTTAAAGAACGCATTTTTTTTGTATGTTAAGCACTACTGGTCAGTAAGCTGTAATATATGCTCTTGAAAAGCGCTCCTTACCCAACAGTTAACAAGTGGCAATTGACAGATGACAATTGTTCTTGTTGTTAGTTTTGTGAAGTATGAGAGGTTGGAATTTAAAGACAAAAGTGGACATTTTATTCTCCTGAATTTATCACGAACATAAATGAAATATGGAAAATAGCAATAAGTAAGTACCCCTTTAGAAGTATTTTATTATTGTAATTCCTACAAGCCGATTTAACCTAACTTTCTAACATTCCCACCTTTTTGAAACAGTTTCCTTGATTGTATTTTATCACTTTTTCGTGGATTGTGGAAAATGTATATATTTAAAAGAAAAAGTAAAAGTGAAAATAGACGTGTTTGAAAACGAGTGCAGCAAATATTACAAACGAACTCTGAAGCTAATAAACAAAGTGTTAGCCATATAAACTTCCCTCCTGTGAAACAAATGTATCAAAATTAAGTACACTTGCCGGTAGTGATTATCATATACCAGTACACCAGTATTAACTGAATCTGATGTAACAATCATATTCAACAGAAATCCCTGATAGTAGCTTACTTACATCTAACATATTCAATACAATTATTGAATCTGATACTTCTATCAACAGATTATATATAGTTGAAAGTACAAGTAGACATAATCAGGATTCTACACAAAAAAGTTTAGAAAGCATTAAAAACTTCCTTAAAAAATGGATCATTTCAAATAATATTTCGAAAGTTGCTTTAAACCAGTTGTTAAAATGGACCTCTTTTAAGAGATTTACCAAGTGAGCTAGAACTTTGTTACGTACTCCTATATCAGTAAGCCTAACTGATATGGATTCTGGGCATTTTTATTATTTTGGTTTATCTAACACTATTTTAAATATAATTAGAAATGACAAGTTAAATCAGTCCGATTATTATTTACAGTTTAACGTAGATGGTTCACCTCTACATAAGAGGAGGAGAATTTTGGTGAAAATGTTCAGCCATGTCTTGGCTAAAAAACTCAATTGGACAGGAAGAGATGAAAAATCAGCTTTGGGAAAGTTTAAGAATGTGGTGAAATTAATATTAGGTATGATATTTATTTCATATTTCTCCTTCTTTGGTTTATGCATATTCAAATTTTAGAGTCTGTTTGGAAAAATCCCTCATGCAGTGGCTTCACTGAGACAGTGAGACATTGAAAAGCAAATACAGTTATGGTTAAGAGGTTCTATAGACAGGCATGCAGGAAGGTCCAAAAGAAGAAAATAAGATTTTCTGTTTTTTTTTTGGCACAAAGTACATGGTTATTAATTATAAATTACCTACCCTTTATCATCATTATTATCGCATAGACAAAAATGTTTTTAAATGGGATACCCTATATTATTATTAAATTTTTGTAATGATTTTTTTCCTGATTTCCATAATGTACCATATGATACCTGTACTGTATGCCATTTTCGAGCTATTGTATGCCGAATATATGTTAGTTAAGCTAGTTAGCTATAAATATGGGAAAGTTAACATTATTGAGGTAAGCTGTGAAAATGACAAGTACTGTATGTTTGATAAATGGCATTTATTCTTTAGTTAAATATAAATCCTATCAAACATAAAAGTTGTCATTTTCTGTCTTTAACTAATACATTTGACGTTTAATGAGGTAAACAAGTAAAGTATGGTATATTTTTTAAATCAGGAAAAAAGACGATTCCAAAAATTTAATAATATACAAGGTATCCTATATTAAAAAAAAATACTATTTTTTGTTGTACTCTGAGAAGTCTGCACACCGCTGTATTTTTAATGCCATGTTAGCAAAATTCAGTTAAGCCACACAAATTTTATCTAAAACTTTTTTTGTATATACAATAATAACGATATGATAAAGGGTGGTAATTTATAATATCTCTAGTTATTAGTTTTTATTTATGAAGTATATTTGTTTTTTGTTTATTGTTTTGTGAATATATGTGACGTTTATTATTATTGAAAAATAAAAAAGGCTGAAGACTACAAACCTGTTGACTACATACCTTATTTCTTTAATGTTTATGGACGCAATTATTAGGCAAAATGTGAAAATATATAATAATTTTTCTACATATTTGAGAAAGAAATTATTAAATAACGTATCGCTCAGACTGTTTCACATCATCAACTTCAGTTGCTGCACACCATTAGATAATTGGCTTTTTTAAATATTGTGCAAAAAAATGAAAAAAAATTTGATTTCCAATTTTTGGTGTTTAAAAACGTTGTAAAACCATCATTTTTTATGGCGTACTTTCTGCGCAATGCTGGTGATGGATTAATAACACCAATAACACGCTAAAATAACGCTGTTAATGATGCATGATTGGCCAACGCTTTAATAGCGCTTTGCCCCGGCGCGTTTTTTGCGCTTTGCCATTTATGTTTTGTCAGCACTTTGCCATTGCTTTTGAGTTGGCTGCTTAGTATTTTTTTGCAATGTGCCATTGTTCTGTGTTTGCTGGGCAGCGGACCTTCCATAACCTATCCTTATTGGACTCTTCTCTACTAGTGATATCAACGAGATGCAGAGCTCCAGTACAATTTGACTCTAGGAAATTTCAAGTTTCTCATAAGAATATATGCATTCCAATGAACTTTTTTATTTCTGCAAGTTTTGTTGGAGAAAATCTTGGCATAAAGATTTGTCATCGTCACCATTTGTTCAAACAAATTTTCTGGAATGTACCGACTGAAAAAGGCTACAAGAGCAGCTAATTCAACGACAGGATCTGCTAATATATTTTGTCCGTGTCATCTGATATCCCTTTGTTTGATATTGTGCATCAAACATCGAGGAAATGTCCTTTTTCATGGTTAGACCATATTCTTTATGGAAATTTTCAAGTTCGTTTTCTTCCTTAAAACTATTGGTAGGATTTTCCTCAGCATCACTTCTTTCACCGCTATTGGCAATATCCAATTCTCTATTATTTACATCTGGGTCCATAATATTATCTTCAAAATTGCTGTCATTTTCATGATTACTTTCTAGAACATCTGCATCGCATCCTGCATCGTCATCATCAGAAAGTACAACGATTTCCGAAATATCGTCATTTTCTACGCCTATTACGCGACATTTTCTGAAAACTAAATCTATTAGAGAGACACATCTATGAAAATTGTCTGTGTTGAAAATGATAAACTGTACATGTTCATACCTACGTAATTTTTGATACAGTGCATTTGTCTCTAGCCAGGGACATAGTTTTATAACGATCCGTTAATGAATGTGTAACAAATATCCATTTATCAATTATATACTAGTTCAATAAATATTCTTTTTACTTACCGAAAACAGTAGTAGAGAGGAAATTCCTTCACAACTTTTATCCAACAAATTATTGATTTTTTATATATTAAGATAAGATGTTAACAAAGCAATTAATTCTTGATTCACAAAAAATAACCTTTTTTTCGCAACAAATTGTAAAGGGCAAAAATACCTTTGCAAAAGCAGAATTCTTATATTAGTGATTATACTCACGATAAATATTTTTTTTGCTTTCTGCTGATACTTTTTTGTTTATTTTATAATAGAAAACTTGTGTTTACTTAATATTTATCATATTATTTATTCGATATGACTATTTCACGAGAGAAAAACTAAAAAATCATATGTTTAAACGTTTTATTTATTGCAAACTTCAATTATACAAAGCCAAAAAAATAATAACATTATGAAAAAAAAATTACTTATTAAATTTTTGAAACAGTTTTAATAATTTTTAGACAGTTAAATAAATAAATAAACAACTTAGTTTCCTTAGAAACCACTAACAAAGATTTTATATTGAATTTTATCACAGAGTGATAGAATTTTATACACATAGATTTGATATATTAAACGTAAAAAAATTGCCGCGACAAGACAAAAAATTGCCAGTTCAAAACCTTTAAATTTTGTCAGTTATCAATTTACTCTAGTGAAATAGTCACTATAAAAATATTATGCACATTGATTAACTATCGTAGAGTGTTAAAGTTTATAATAACTTCGAATTCTACCCATTTGCCGCAGCAATAAGTCTGATGAGGATGGTAGATTGTGTAGATGCTTTCTTTCAGAAACGTCTTCCAGATCAAGAAATATGGCTATGATGGCTAGAAACCAATGTATTAATGAAATGTCGAATCCGTATCCAGATATAATACAAAAAAATACAAATAACGGTGAAAATGCTGTAGTTTATGACGATGAAATATTGGAAGATGAAGTTGTTAGACATGAGTCTAAGCCGCTGTCTTCTGAGGAAAATGTCACAAGCATACCATCCGGTGGTATCATTAATATTAAACATTGTATAATAGTGACAGCAGATGGTATTATTTTAAATAATAATTTTGAAAAACCTAATGATTTAACTACTCTGCAATGCTTGGAAGAAAATTCACAAAACACAATTTAGCCGGATGTCGATGCACAAAATTACTCATTTGATGTGTATAACACTGCAAATCACGATCCAAATATTCAAATGAAATAGAAAAAAACACTGATCAAGAATTATTAAGAAAAGAAGATTTTTTAACTGTTATAACATACGAACCAACTCCTATTGAAAGTAGTGGTTTTCAGGAAGAAATAATTAGTGAGTTTACTTATGAAATAAACAGTAATATTACGGATAAAATAGAGACAAACGAACAAGAACAGAGTAACTTCAAGGAACTATCAAAAGAAAACACAGAGGAGGATTTTCGGAATAGAGATCATGTCACATACGAACCAACTGCTGACGAAATCAAGGAATTTGAGGAAGAGCATATTAGTGAATCTTCTTTTGAAATCAACAGCGAAGAACAATAATAACTTGAACAAGAACAAGAAAGTATTGAAGATAGAGATAACGGTGAAGAACAAGAATTAGTTTAACAAGAACAAGAAAGTATTGAAGATATAGATAACACCAAAAGAAAGTGAACTAGGAAGCTAAATAGTAATTCTCAAGTGTGGAAACGGTCAATAGCGAAAAGGGAAAGAAAGCTTGGAAATGAGTATCAGAATAAGAAAGGTAAAGTGATCCTATCCAATGATAAATTAACTCTGGAAGACATAGAAAGAATTAACCACTGCTACTGGAAAACAGGTTCATATGAAAGGCAGAGAGATTTTATTTGCAAATATGTTAAAACAAATTTGGTCACTAGACGAAGGAAAGATACAAACTCTGAAAACCCCAGAAGAAATATGACATACACATATTATTTTCCTGGAGACATTCAGGTATGCAAGAAAACATTTCTGCAATGTCTTGATATATCTGATAAAACGGTAAGAGTGGCCAAAATGGAAGAAATTAGTGGATCGACCATGATATCTAAAGATGGAAGAGGAAAGCATTCTCCAAAAAATAAGACAATTGAAGCTAGGAGAAGATTTGTGCACAATCACATTAACTCTTTTCCAGTTATGGAAAGTCATTATTGTCGTTCTTAAACAAATAGGTGTTATTAATCATCAGACCTAAAAATAACAAAAATGTACGAATTATATTTGCAAAAATGTACAGAACAGAACATGTCTGATCCAGTTTCCGCGGCAGTGAATAGGCAGCTATTCGTTACGAACTATAATTTGGGATTCCAGAAGCCAAAGAAAGATAGCTGCGCGATATTTGAAAAATATAAACAAGCTAATGATAAAATAAAGGAGTCAATAAAGGAAACGTATGAGGGACACATAAAAAAATGAAGAATTATCTCGGGGGAAGAAATACAATGATAAAAAGAAGGCAATTTCTGAAAAGAGTTTCAAATCGTTTGATTTGCAGGAAGTGTTATAGGTACACGTTCAGAAATATCACATTATTACTATGCGCTGAAATTTTGCTCATATAATTTGTTTGTTTTTGATCAAGCCACCAAAGATGGATATTCATACTTTTGGACAGAAACAGATGGTAAAAGAGGGTCTGACGAAATAGGAACTGCCATCCTCACTTATCTAAAAGCTTTACCTGAGACTGTTAAAAATGTTTCTTTATATTCGGACTCATGTGGAGGTCAAAATCGCAACCGCTATCTGGCTGCCTTGCTTTTGTATGCTGTTAGACAACTGTCGATTGAAGTAATTGATCATCATTTTCTGAAAACGGGCCATACGGATATGGAGGTAGACTCAATGCATAGTCCAATCGAGACCAACAAAAAACATCAAAGGATTTATACTCCACATGAATGACCTACTGTAATTAGGACCGCTCGTAGAAAAAAACCTTATCATGTTCAAGTACTTTCTTTTAGTGATATTTTAGATCTAAAAGCACTAAAAATATCTTTATCTAGTAAAAAAATGTCTCATGACAAAGATGGAAATGCCATTAACTGGATGAAAATTAAGATGCTTCAATCTAGGAAAACGTCTCCCATGACTATTTTCGTGGAAGAGGATCATGATAAATAGAATTTCATTGAAATGCCACTAGACGATCCAATAGTTTGTGTGAAACCCAACTTGAGGACAAAACATACACCACCTCTCCGAGTATCCAAAAAAAATCCGTTGAAAACACACTTGGATGAAAGTAATACAGCGCCAAAAGCGGAAAATCAAAAAGAAAACCTTAATGTTAACTTAGAAATAAAGAGGACCTCTACCAATATCAGAAAAAAAGAAGAAAAGTCTTGTGAATCTTTGTAGAATAGATGCTATGCCAGCCATGTATCATAATTTTTATCAATCTCTTCCATGTAGTGGGAATGTAGTCGAACGACTTCCTGAACCTGATCAGGAAGAAAATAATTTCGATCAGATTCCATAGAATATTTTTTCACAATTTTAGTAATTTGTTTGTATTTTTTGTTAAGAAAACACAATAAAGTCGTCATGTTATGCTACCTATTATGTAAAGTTATTTATGATATTGAGAAAAAGCATAAGGGCGTATGTAACGTTCCACGAAAAAAAATTTAGTTTATATGATTTTATTTAATAGTAACTACAAAAATAACGTTTGTAATCGATTTGAACAACTGAAACCCGTTATTATGAACCCCCAACTGAAACTTTCGTAATACCTATAGTATTTTGGTGCAGAAAAACAGGTCGCAAAAACGTTTTTTGCTGATTTCTCCATTTTCTTAAAATATCACATACAACCTTTTCCTTCTAAGGGGACGAAATAATAATAATTTTCAATAAATTATTTATTCTAAACAAAACAAGTCAACAAAATTATAATCCTTACCGTTATAATAAACTAAATGTTCAAAGTGTTCACCTCCTGGCTAAGACACAGTTGCACGTTGAAGAGGCTTGGCAGTTTTAGTCTCTTCTAGCTACTTCTAACTTCCTTTTTCTAATGAAGGGAATGAGCGCAGTTTTTGTTCACCGTTAGGCATTTCCTCCTACACCATATCTCAACCATTTCCACTGCTTCTTGCATCAGCTCCGATATCACATTAGGGTATTTCCCCAGTGCAAGTATTGTCAGATCATCTGCATACCCCTGGGTCCAGGGGTTCGTTTATGACAAGGTCCCACAGCAAAGGTGATAGGACTCCTCCCTGTGGGCATCCTTTCATCATCGATACCTCCATGTAAAAATAAATCCAAATAAAGTTGTCGTTGCTGTCCTGTTGAAAAGCATGTTTTTCATCCACCAACATGTGTCGTCTGCTCCACGCCTTGCAACAGCAGCTATCATGGAGTCAAAGAAGGTGTGGTCAAACGCTCCTTCTACATCAAGAAATGCTCCGACAACTATTTTTTGATTTCCCAGGGCAGCCCCATAACACACCAGTTGGAGTAAGGCTGTTTCGCAGGATTTTCCTGATTGATAGGCATGTTGGTTATAATGTAGAGGCATTTCAATGTGAAAGTTTTTCCTAACATGCCTATCAATGAGTTTCTCCATTATCTTCAGCATAAAAGAAGACAGAGTTATTGGTCTGAATGACTTTACCTGGGAATAATCCCTACCTGGTTTGGGAATAAAGACGATTCGAGCTATTTTCCAAGTAGTTGGAATGTATCCAGTTACTAGTGATGCTCTGAAGAGATTAAAAAGTACTGGAGATAGATGTATTTGCCTCTACTGCAAAGCTTTGTATGGCTCAACCGAGTTAATAGCTCAATTTGCACAGTTGTAGGACTTTACTAACTTATATTTAGGTGGTGAAGGAAGGTGAAAAGGGTATTTTTTTTCTCATTGTTTAAGACATCTAGAAAGTAATGAGAAAAATAGTAACGCTAGAGTACTGAATCACCCATGATGAAGTGTATCGAGGATGGGAGGGTAAACATTCACCGGTAAATGTGGTTATAATGTGGACTATAAGGAGGGTGAGCTATATAGGTAGGTGCCGTTCGTATTTATGGTAAGATGGGGCCATGGCGGGAGAGATACACCGATAAAACTGGTGATTGGGCAACGTGATTTTATTCCAGTAGTTTCCAGTTTTAACAGTCCTAACGGATACTTGCTGGCGTTGATGAGGTGGAAGTAGCTGGGGAAAACAACCACTTTTTTCTTAAAAGACGGTGCGTTGATTATGCTGGTTTCTTTTGAGAGATATTTGAAGGAAGGGAGAAGTTTTGTTCACAGAGTGACTGAACTAGACTGTTTGATTTTGCAGTGTAATTGCTGCATCCAAAAAAATGTGAATAAGTTCGGCACATGCATTCTCATTGCAGCTACAGAATGATTATCGCATTATACCAAGCTTGACAAGATGTGCAGGAAATCCCCCATGATTTTTTTTCATTCTAGAAAATATACTTGGTGTATAGAATTTTGGGATTGTATAGTTAAAAATATAGTTTGGAGGGGATGGTAAACTAGGATGTATCAGGAAATAGGACTTATGTTAAGATTGTACGACGTTTCCCCAGTGTTTTGGCCATAATACAAACATTTTATTTTTAATCAAGTTAGTTACATCTTTCGCAGAATAATTGTTACAAAAAACTCCATTCCTTACTTCATCCTTTACCAAATGATCAGCTTTTTCATTACCGTGTATGCCGCTCAACTCAAATAAATGCAATATTTAAATTAGCCAACTGTAACGTAGATTTTAGAAGAAAGGGGCGGCAATTAACGAAAGAGAGAAATTGATATAAGAACCAAATGATATAATAATATTATTTAAAACAAAATACTAATTAAGAACAAAACTCTTACTTAATTAAAAAGGTCATAGTGGATTGGTCGAGGCTCTACCATGTGCGCATAATCGGGCTTACCTATAACAAAAAAATATGCGTTAGTGTTCGTCTTCATTAATAATAATAATAATAATAATGAACGTCTTTTATTTCCAAAAATTAAAAATACAAATAAAAATAATTAAACATAACCGGCAAAGTTTATTTTTTTTGTGTACTGGACACAACAAAAATATTCTTCCACTTTACCCGAGTAGAAACATGTATTTATATACAACTATTTCATAAAAAAAAGATAATTAACATTTTGTCGAATATTAATTAGAATACCCTTTGTATTGAAGGGGTCGTGTGTAATGCCAGATATACATTAATTTCATGCCTTAATCTTAACTGATAAGTTAAACAATTATTCGATCAATCACCGAACACAAAGGGATTTAACTCGCATTGTGTTCTATCATTAATTTATATACCAACGAGGCCTAGTACCTAGGAGTTTTACTTTATGGTACATGGAGGGGATTTAACGAGTCACCATGACTCCTTCTAGGACTACCCTCTAGCGTAAAGGGATTAAACTCGCATTACGCTACACATTCTACTGATACTGAGTGGTGCAATGAAGGGCTGACTCGCGACATGCTCGCTCCAGCTACTAGAGCTTGACCTGTGGTCGAATCTGAGTGGCGCAATGGACAAAAGGGATTAAACACGCATTTGCCCGCTCCAGATACATTTGTCATGTTAGAACGAATTATTATTCAATCACTATCAAAGCTCAGTTATTTTATATTCAATTAATTCAACAGGTAAATAACAATCAATACCTACGGCATTAATCTGGAGACATAAAACAATGAAGAAAGAACACAGCTAACCTGAATATCTTTCAGTTCAATCACCCACAAATTTAAAATCTCTAACACTAACAATAATTTCTTGGAACACTAAACAGAACTACAATTTTGAAACACAGTCAATAACAGAATGCCCTGAATAATTTTTACCCAGCTTGAGACCTTTTATAAAAGCTCAAAATTCATAAGTAGATAGTAATCGTAAATCAACTCGTTTCCTTGGTGAGAAAGATGAAAACGTCTGGGGTACGTGACAATTGAGTCGGGCACGTGTGCTTAAGAATTTCTTGGTTCGCCTTTCATAAGAGTATCGATAAATACATTTTGAAACAACAATTTTTGTCAATTATCTACACAACATTGTTTTAAAAAATTTCAACCAAAAAAGGCAATGTAGGACCCTGTAACGACTCCATTTTTCGTCTTATATCCATCAGTATATTATTATATGATTGCCCTATCAACAAAATCTGTTAGTATGGATTTCAGCAGGACAGTATTAATGCGAATGGATTCCGTATAATTGGGAGTTATGACATTGTAGCGCTTGATGAGGGATTGTGTATATCAACAAAGTTTCATTGGTTCTATATATGTATTATTAAATTCCCTGGTTTGCAAGCAAGCAAGTGGAGGAGTGTTTTTTATTCTCCAATATCTATTTGTAAGATCATCAATATAAATACTAGATAGATTGTTTATCATGTCTGCCTCAAGGGTTTTGAGTTTGACTAGACATTTTTGATATAGTAGTTGACGACGTAAATATAAAGGAGGTTCATCACATTCTGCGAATAATGCATGAACAGATGTCGATTCCATAGCACCAATGTAGGCTCTAAGGCATTTATACTGAATACGATCTATGTACTGTAAGCTGGTATTGCTACTAAATCCATCGCACATAAGCCCTGTGAAACATGAGAGCAATAAAAGCAGCAGAGCCCTATCTGCGATTTGTAACACATATTGAAAGGTTGTATCCTTTTTCATATTCTCTTTTAATGTTGGATATATGTTTGGATCATAATAATTTAGTATCTAGTACAATACTCAATACACAGAGTTAGGTTTCCCGGTTAGTACGCGTAAATAGTACTTTTTAGAAGAAAAAAATTATAAAGTTTTCATTTTACGTGGATCTGTTCACATATAGGAGTAGTAACAAAACCCCGAAAAATTCCCTTCCGAATATTGTCCGTAACATCCCTTATATCGCTAAAAACCACCCCCAAATCGTACTTTACGCCCGTTTTTCTCAATTTCCTCGAGACCTGTTGCTTAAACGTGAAAAATCACGGTGATAAATATTGTTGGCAATGAAATTTTGCATAAAAAATTTCCTATAAACATTTGACCTCTTCCTTACTGTTTTCTCGCAAATATCGTTCAAAGTTAGGGATAGTTTTCAGCAGCTTCTTAAAATATAATTTTAATTGTAGTGATTTTACATAATCCCATAGTCTAGAAATATTACCTATGAAAATGAAATAATTTAAATCTAATATAAAAATTTTGCTACAACAGCGGCTAATTTCTTGTCTAATTTAAGCCCTTTTCCACAACACCCATGAGGTAGAGCTCTAGGCGCGTTTTTTTAAGTAGTGTCCCCAGTAGGCCTAGTCCACTAACAGCTCGATATTTACTCGTTTGTCTGATCCTCTTCATTTATTATTTCTTCATGGGGTGCATTTAGGCAACCCTGTCCATGGCAGTTGGAGCACATATTTGAACAACGTAACCCAACTTGTCGACAGCCATATCGCTTACCGCATCCTATTTTACAGCTGCTCGATATAAGTTTCAAAATTGAAATTGGTACCGGCTCCTCGGTAGTAAAAACTGGTGATTAAATGCTGCCTAGTTTTTTCCAACTCCACTGTGTTGGCTCGATATTATTTCCTTGCCAGGACTGAATTTGGTGAAATACCCGGTAAGAATGTTGTTTTAATGCTGCAGAGGTTGGTGGCAGTCTAGTTAAAATCACATCATGATTGGAGTTGCCAACTAACTTATTAAAAGATGTGAATCTGTAGCTATTCAAAGAAGTTTCCGTTGGTTTAGATTTATATAAGGCTACAGTAATTTTCTCACCAGCGCATTCAATTTCATTTTTTGTAGATTGAGAATTGTTGAAAATATTAACAACCTCTTCCAAATCCTTTGTCTTGTTTAATAACCCTATTATTTGAGATTTTCCTTTTCCGAAAAAAGCAGAAGTGGTATCTCAACTACTAAAAGCATGTGCGAAAAGTACAGATTCTTTAATATTCTTAATAATATTGGATGATTGTAAACAAAAGATCTGTAAATCCTGCTCTTTATATTTGCTTGGGGTGTTTTTAAAATTATAATCTCTTTAGCAGGAGGAGCAAGGGCAATAATAAGGACGAGAAGATTACATCCTGACCAACTACAACCACAGTGTCATGGTGACTGGATAGATCGATAGCGGTTGTGACGATTAGTGAATCAGCATCGTCTAAAGCAGTAAACGTATTGATATTCTCAGCATTATATCTCTCGATAAGTTGAGAAATTAATCGATCCTTGTTAGCTAAATTGCTTAATAATGTCTTCTGTTGGTCGAGTATTGGTGTATTTTCATTGAATGCAATTGTAGCCGAGGTTCGTTTCAGAAGTCATTTTTGTCGTTCAAGAATCTTTGTACTACTTGCATTTTCAGCGTATCCATCAAATACTACAGTTACATGATGACTGCAATGCTTACATATAAAGCTAACATAAACTGAATAAATATCAGGAAATTGTGGATATGCCGTTGTTGTAGTAATGAAATTGTTATTTCTTTATTTATAAAAAAGATAGAGGGACGGTATCCCAAAACCCTCTTACAAGGCACCACCAGCCCAAAGCATTGATTTCGATTTGGGGGTGGTTTTTAGAGAAATAAGGGATGTTGCGGACAATATTCGGAAGGGAACTTTTTGGGGTTTTTTCCCATTCCTATATGTGAACAGATCCACGTGAAATAAAAATTTTATAATTTTTTCTTCTATTCGATGTTTTTGTGTTTAACTCCCGTGTACTAGGTGTGCAAAGTCGGTGTCTAGTAAAAAACATAATTGAGCATTTTTCGGAAGAGTCAGTCATACTAGTTTCTTCAGTCCATTTAACAACAGTTTGGATCACATTCTTCAAGATCTTAAGGCAATCATCATATGTATCCTGGATGGAGTATATACAGATATCAACCGGGCACTGTATACATCTAATTGTATTCTGAAATCGTGTATGTATATCGGCAGAATATAAATTGAATAATGAAGGACCAAATACACATCCCTGACGCAATCCCTGATGAACAATTCTGGTTCCATGTAATACATTTTTATGGTCCCTAATGTAAAGTGTACGCGAATAATTTAATTGTGATATTCCCTGAGAAGTCGTTTCAGTAAAACCAGCCTCTACGAATTTGTTTTTCAGTAAGTGAATATCCACACAATCATAAGCCCTTTTAATCAAGAAATAAGCAAACTAGATATTTCTCTATAGAAAAAATAATTTGGACATCATTGAACAATTGTGTTGTTGGATTTAATGCGAAATAACCCCTTCTAAATCCATACGGTGAGTAGGGTAAAATTGAGTTTTGTTCCAATTGCTATTCCACCCTTGACTTATACATTCTTTCAAATGTTTGTGTAAAGCAGGACATCTGAGATATAGGACGAAAAGACGTGCATACATTTTGTCTTTTTGCGGTTTGAATTTCAGGCAGATAGTTACTTGTTTCAGTTGTTTAATGTACTCACCTTTTACCCACCAATCGTTATATAATAATAATGATAATAATAATGTTTATTTGAAAATTTGTTTATAAAAATAATGTAGCAATAGAAATGTAAAATATAAACAATAAATAAGCATTCATAATCACAGAAGATGTTCTATAACAAAGTTACATACAACTTGTACGTGATATACAATAATCATTAATATAAGTATATCTATATATAATAAATAAATATGGATAATTTGTCATGATTGGTAAATTGTCTGCATTGAGTAATATGTCATGATTGAGTAAATTTGTCGTTATTGGGTAAGTTGTCTTTATCGTGTAAGCTGTCTTCTTTGGTAGGTTGTTATCATCATGTAAGTAGTCACAAGTAAGTGCGTAGTGTTTCACTGGGTAATGAATATAGCTGTTATGTGTTATTTAAAATATGTTATTTAGTAATTGATTGTATCCATGCTTTAATTTTTGATTTATATGAATATACTAAAAGACCTGACAGACGTTGTCCTGTCTCAACATCCTGTAGACCCGATACTTGATAAATTTCTTTTTGTGCGTCTATAACTATTTGTTGATCTCTGAGGTTTGGTCGACGATTTCGTATTTCCAACCGAGCCGTTTCTCGGGCTGCCTCGCTTTACTCTTGTGATTGAGATGCATGAAGTCGAGCCATACTAACACGGCGCTCTTCACGTGCAATTTCTTGTTCTTCCTCATTCTCTTCATTCGCAATGTTTCGAATTCTAGTTGCATTACGGCTTTGTCAGGAAAGATTCGATCGTCCTGGTCTCGGTATTGTTAATGATAATATCGGCACAATAAGCTAATAGAAACTCGGTACAAACACATCAACCGGTCAACTTCCAAATTTCTAATTGTCAAATTTTCAACCATACTCATCCATAGACAACATAAAGTTTAGCTGTTAGTTGCGTTTTGTTATTCCATGTCAGTTGCACCGCCATTTTTTGTCCAAAATAGAATTTTTTTAAATAATTTTCCCGAGTTATGGAACGGTATAAAAAGTATCCTATGTCCGTCTCCTGGTTCTAAGCTAGAAAGTATGCTTTATTTAAAAAATAATACGTATAACAGTCACTGCTACGATCGATACACAAATAAAACCAACAAAAAATGGCCGAAAACTGTATAGTGAGTAAGACAGGAGGCCGGCTTTGTTCTCATCCCAACTCCATGATGTTTGCTGGATGAGAGGTGACAACGGTAGACACCTGGCGGGGATAACTGATCGATTATTCGTTGATTAGTTATCGACCGGCGAGGGCGGAAGATCAAATTGAATTGAGAAAAAAATCATAATTAAAGGAAATCGTACTACATTATTACATTCGATTGCCATCTTGCAACCCTATTGCGGATCTGTGGATAAAATAAAAAAAAATAAAAATCGCGATGGACAAATAGGGGTTGATCGTATAAGGGTGAATAATTGAGAGTAATATGAAATTTTTTATTCCAAGTCATGACAAAATAGAAATAAAAATCTTGCCAAAAAAATATAAGTTTATAATTAACAAATAAAAAATAGGGGTTGATCGAAGGGGGGTGAAAATTTAGGGTTGTATGTATTTTTGAATGCTGTATATAAAAAAAATAAAAACAAAAAATTTTGTCTAAAAAATAAATAAAAAAATTAAGGGGTAGGCCACCCTCAACATTTAGGGGGATGAAAAATAGATGTTGTCCGATTCGCAGACCTACCCGATATGCGCACAAAATTTCTTGAGAATCGGTCGAGCCATTTCGGAGGAGTTTAACTACAAACACCGTGACACGAGAATTTTATATATTATATTTTATCAATGTTTTGTATGTGTAATGGGATTTGATTGTATAGTTTAGGGCCCAAGTAATTGAAACACCGCTGTCCGATTAACTTTTCTCTTTTAGGTAACATATAGGTTTTATCTCTATTTCTTGTAAAATATTCATGATCTAATCGAGTCAAGCAATTCTTATTTATTTTAAAATAATATACTAATAATTTGAAAATATAGAGGTGTCTTGAATCGAATAGCCTACTTAATTTAAATAGCTCCCCAGTAGGGAGCATTCTATTTTTTTATGAATTATTCTTATTAGCAATTTTTGAATTATGTTTAAATTTTGTATGTGGCTGTTATTCACCCCTCCCCATCCGAGAATTCCATAGTTTAGTTGTGACTGTATTACTAAAAAGTATATAATTTTTAGTTGCCTGGTACATAAGAATTCTCTCAGATATTTAAATCTGCCAAGAAATCCTCTTAGTTTTTGTACTAAGGCATCAATATGTGTAAATTCCACTTAAGCTGACGATCTAAAACAATTCCTAAATACTTGATTCTTTCTGTTTCTGGTATTAAAGTGTTATCAACAGAAAGAGGTCCAAAGTTTGGACGTCCTGTTTCATAGGATGTGAAAGGCATGTATTTGGTTTTTTTAACATTTAGGGTAAGTTTATTGTAGCTAAACCCGTCTGTCATTGTTTTAAAATCTTTTATACTTGGAGTGAAATATATTCGTAATAATATCATAAGTAATAATTATAATCATTATCAGGAGCTGGTACACCTTGTAGATTTAATTGCAGCTTATAGCTTGAAGTGTTTATCGACTTCTTGATTACCAAAGTTCCCTATAGGTTCTTCAAGTATATTCTGAACATAACTTGGAGAAATGTTGTCAAAAATTTGATTTATATTGTTTATTTTTTCACGTCGAATTTTTTTTGGATATTTATTTACAAATTTCAGCTATTGTTGTTTTTGTTTAAATTGTTGAAAAAATGTTTTCAAAATTCCTCATGTTTTTGTTTCAATAATAGTTTTACTCTTGTGTATTCTTAAATTGAAGATAATTCTCTAAATTTGATTCATTTCTATACTTTTGATGTGCTATTTTTCGTTTTTCAGTAATTTGAATACATCCATTTTCCCACCAAAGAAGATTTGTTAATTAAAAAAAAATCCCGGTACGAGATTTCATAGATCTGGAAGCTATTAAGTAAGGTCTCTAACTAGGATATGGAATCGATTCAGAGGTTATTTGATGTGGACTCCTGAGAAAGCTCCGAATCAGCCGAGGACTCTATCCATTTTTTTGATGGTAATATTGGAGATGAGATATATTGTCTTTTAAGGGAGGAAAGTTTAATAGCGTTTCAAGGAAAACTGAGGGCGTTAGGGGCAAAATATTTATTGCAAGAGAAATTGAAATTGAATTCTTGATCGACTAGCTTGTGATTATCAAAATTATGTTCTATTGCAACAAAGAGTAAGAAATGAATGTGATTCCCTTGATACTGTTTATCTTTTTCTTGCCAGAACCTTTTTCAGCTTTCTGTTACTTTTGCCATACATAGCTGTGCTTAATTCATTATTATTGATACTATTACTGGCGGTTGAGGACACATGTCATGTGTTCTAAAAATCTCTTGAACAGCTATTATCTGCACCAGAGACTTTTGGATGTAACTTGAACTGTAGGAGATTCTGACAGGGCACAAATAAGCACCTCCGAGTAAGTTGGGTTAGATTCCTTGAGAGGTTGGGTAATGGTGGAATGCTCGATTAGGACACAGGAGATTCTTCATTGTACCAGAAAAAACAGTAAGAACTAAAATGGCTTGTCGTTTTGTATAACTGATTATTAAACATGAATTTTGCATCATTCTCAAAAACATTTCAATATCATTCGTATTTGTATTATTTTTGGTGAAATTTCCTCCATAATCTTGATATATTTCACCTTTAATTAAATTTATAACGTTCATCTCTCGTTAAGTGTCTCTCCAAAGTGGAGAAACAGCGTTAAGTTTATTGTTTCAGGTATTTGGATGTGCTATAATGGAATTAGCTCAAGCATGGAATTTGTCTCTGTCAGAAACGTTTAGAGAACAACGGCAGGTAAACTGGATAATTGCAGGAGTTTTTTTGTACATAATTTTTTCCCTGGGAGTCTTAAAAATTATAAGAAATTTTTATTCTACATTGCCTGACCCGCTATTTTTATAATTAGCGCTCAATTGGGGTCGGTTTTTTTATTAAAGCCTGAGCATAAAAAGTTTAAAAACTTAATTAAAAATTATATTCGTTTCAGCGTATAAAAAAATAGCATTTTTCCAGGCTAATAAGAATATGTCAGTCTCCTACAAGATGTTGGTGGAAAAATACCAAATCAGTGCCACAAAATATTATTTATTACCGACCCGTCCCGGCTTCATTCAGTGGTACCCAGTGGCTTTTTTATGACAATTCTTGATAAATTGAGTTACATTATTGTCATTTTCGTAGAGATCTCTTGTGTTTTTGAAATGAAATGAACACAAAAGTTAATAAATTCGGAGATTTGTTTAAACAAATTACAATTTTGGGTCACCAAGTGTTTATCTGTTATAAATTGAATGTTTTTTCTTTTGCGTAAGTATTTGTTTGCAATTTTAAATAACGCATACTTTTAAAAAGGTCGTTGAAGTAGCCTTGATCGATTTGTCTCAAAAGTTGGGGAATAAGCTGTCTAAGTACTTGGAGTGTCTATAGGGATGGGAATTCAAGGTTCTTTGTAGCTGGTTCCAAGCTTACCTAATGGGATTGAGGTCTGGCGATGGAGGGGCAGTGCCAAATACGAGATACCATGGAAGTCCAAAGCATCTTCGATTTGCACTGTGGGGTCGAGCATTATCGTCTAAAAAGAGAGAAGTTGGTCCAATAGCAGCATGCTACAACGTTTGTTAGCGTAGTTAGCGTTGTGTAATCCTGGTCATGCTGTTTCAATTGAAACCGAAATACCAGAAGCATTCAAAAGAATCTTCTGTATGATCCGACAAGTACTCAGAGGTTCTCTATGAGTAAACTCAGGCAGATAACGAACTTGTGCGGGGGTGGTAACCCTTGATCCTCCACTTTTAGGTCATTCTCTCAGGTTTCCAGTTTCCAGATCGATATCTTTGGAGAAACCACGAAGTGACACTTCCACTAACTTGGAAAAGTCTGCAACTTCTCTCTGGAGACAACCTGCCTCAATCATACCCTACTAGCTCCATTCGTACCAAGTTTACGTCTAGACCATTATTGATTATTTTTGACAATTTTTCAAAAATGTTGACCATTTTAGACCATTTCTCCAAATTTTAACAATTATTGACCATTTTTGACAGGTTCTGACAATAATTGACATTTTTTGGACCATTTTTCAGAAATTTTGACAATTTTCAACAATTATTAACCATTTCTGGCAGTTTTTGACAATTTTGACAATTAGTGACAATTTTGACAATTATCTATCATTTTTGACAATTTATAAAAAATGTTGACCATTTTAGACCATTTTTCCAAATTTTAACAATTATTGACCATTTTTGACGGGTTCTGGCAATAATTGACTATTTTTGACAATTTTTCAAAAATTTTGACCATTTTTTAAAAAAATTTACCATTTTTGACAGTTTTTTATAATTATTGACTGTTTTTGACAGTTTTTTATAATTATTGACCATTTTTTTTTAAATTTTGACAGCGGCACGCCTCTCTCATTGCACTGAACGTACACTATGGCATGCATCTCTCCTTCTCTCTCTCTTTCTAATTAGTAATCGCGTGACGAACGCTTTTTCGTAGCATCACACATTTGACGAGTTCACTAGCCTAGTTCACTAGTCCAATGTCGTGCAATAAGAAGGAAGCTTCAAAAACTAGTGAGATATGCAAGTAAAAATTCAATATATTACAGACAAAACCTTGATGAATGGAACAGTCAATAATTTTCAAGATAAATCCAATATATGTGAACTTTCCTAACCTTTATGAAGCAGTTTATATTTCATGCTACTCGCTGAACATGTAGCTTTCTATGGGTGAAAAAAGTTTTTGATAATAACCATCACAGAAAACAATCCAATTTTTCCTTTTTATTATATTAGTTCAGAAATTAAATTAGCATGCCAGAGAACAAATCGGCGATTTTGGTTGACCCTGTACAATCATCATTTGCCTAGTAAAATAAGAATTTTTGTACATGTGGACGTAAAACTCAAAAGTTGTCCATTAGATCTTTTAGTAGACAGAACATTCCAAGCTATAATTAATTCAATTGGGACCCTTAAATAATCACATTTTCGATAGATAGATAATTGGTAGTATAATAACTTTCTAGTTACGAAAAGTATCTTTGATATTTTATTGATATACAGTCTGTCCATAGACGGAGTGCCTAAAAGGAGAAACATTTTGAGTTGCAATAGTAAACTCAATTGCAGCTGTGACTCAACCCGATTAAATAAGACCTCAAACTAACTTTTTTCACTTATCCAATACTTGCCCTCGACACCTCCATTCGCGAATTTAACTGGCATTCCAGCTAAAACTACCACATGACTGCTGCATCCCATCCTACGCCTCATTGCCACCGAAGCATAACGGACTAATAGGTGAGAGATTCAAAGTACCGAATCACCCGCCTTTTTTTCGCATATCCCCTCACCTGTTCGCCAGAAACATAAATAGCTTCTTTTCGAATTGCTAACAGCAATCAAGGCTCACTCACCTAACATTACGTACTGCTATATTCAAGTTGACTAGTAAAATTCCTTTCTTTCTCACCCTGATGTAATTTCAAGGTTTATTTATGGTCTGATGCATGCTCTAACTATTCCAACCTCAGGGTACTAGTCTTGCTTACTGTTTTCATGTCCTTGAACTACATACACTCTTTCATCTTATCCCCTTATCCCAGGATAGCAACAGTCTATACCTCTCGATACCTTTCGGCCTCGTTGGTTTTTTTATGCATTATTTAACGTTCAATGATTTATCAATAATAGTTTCAAGGGAATTTATTTCTTAGTTTATTTTATGACAAAAGGCATCACACCGGCACATTTTTTCAGTATAGCCACATAAATGATTGGCCTCTGAAATAAATAATGAGCTAACCATCGTGATCAATGTAGTAATATATTAAAAAGTTGGAAAAAACGACAAGTAAGTTTTATTTCCTAATAATCTTGTACCCTGTCGAACGATGTGTCTTGAATGGGGAGACAGTGCATTTGTGAATGGAAAAGTGAAAGGTAACAAATTTCTTTCAAAATAAAATAATTCAACATTTTTGTTCGTCTTGCATTTGCAAAATCTAAATTTGGTCATCCTTATCTCAAATTCCCAACTATTTTCTTGCTCGAATGCTGGTCCTATCGCTAGCTACTCAGCCTCTTCAGACTCGTAATAAAAAAGTTATAATTTCTTTTTCTTTTCCTTAAAACTTCGTTCATTATAAATTTCACGAAAAATTTTAACAAATTATTTAAAAGGCAGTGAGACAAAGTTTGTAATAACCTTAGGCTATTTCTAAAATTAGAGCAATAGAGTAATGTTTATAGTTTTCAGTATCCCAGTAAACAACATTTATTGACCTTGTCTTTATAATCATTTATATATAAACGGAATCGTAGGAGTAATAATTTTGAAAAAAAATCCCCGTTGCTGCTAATTATCTGCGAACTGTCATGTCCACATACATTCACGGCATTCGAATAAACTGATATTCCCGAAGCGTCTATTAATCTTTGTGTCACGCCACTAACTAAAAATAATCGTCAGATTTTCAAAATAGATTCTCAAATGAGTGACAGATTATGTAAAGAGAGTTTAGTTATTATCCATATGTTGTGTATACACACACAGGTCTATTTTTAAAAATACTTGAACAAAAATATTTTAAAATGAATTTGTAGTCATTAATTTCATTTGAAATTATTTTACGTGGATAAATTTAACGTTAAAACAGGTTTTCTAAATAAACTTACTGCAACAATCTCGAGGTAAACCACTGAAAGAATACTCTGTATTTATATAAATTACAATTTCAACAACTAACACAGATTGTTATTTTGAGATATGTTGCGAAAAAATGGCATATTGAAGTTACTTGTAAGTTGGCTTGGAGTAGTGCTTGTGTTTGGTTATTTGAAAGACTGGGAAGTGTCCTGAATCGACCCCAAGAACCACGAATATGTCCACAAAAATGTGTTTACAGCTATAACACTAACTCGAGCTCACTTTTGACAACCCCAATACAACAATGCTTGGAGGTTGCAATGCAATGCCATCTCCAACCCAAAAAGGCGGCAACGGCAACACTATGTCGCCACCTCGATGTACTAGCTTTGATCCAGGAACCCTGGATAATGAAGACCAAAATTACTGGTTTCAGTAGCCTAACTGGTCAAATTTTCAGCTTACCAAGCAATCAGCAACCTAGGACAGCTGTTTACGTTCCTAGGATATACAGAGTCCTTCCGATTGCACCAATCCAGATGGAAGAGGCAAATACACGTCGTTGATACTCGCATCGGTCTACCTCCCTTCAGATGCAGCCACCCTACTACCGACTAGAGAGATGGTGGTACTAGTGGATCACTGTCTCAACCAGAGAGTGGAGCTTATCTTGAGTTGCGACTCAAACTCTCACCACTTGAGATGGGGCAGCAAGGATATCAACGCCCGAGGTAAGTCTCTATATGAATTTATAATTGGGAAAGCTCTAAAAGTCTTAAACAGAGGCACGGAGCCGACATTTATTAACGCCCGTAGCCAAACATTAATAGATACTACGCTGGCGACAGCTGTAATATCAAACAAAATTCAGGACTGTCAAATGTCAGATCACATTTCTATGTCAGACCACCGCTGGCTGACCTATACGATAAGCCAGGATGACAGGACCCGTGATCCCGTGACCCGAAGAGGACGGATGTAACTCTCTACAAACACCTCTTAAAAGGTGCTCTGCGGGAAACAGAGGTTCTGACTCCTGGCAATAATGAGGAAATGGAAAGGTACACGGTATTCATCTAAAACAAAGTAGACATTGCCTATAAGGAATCCTGTCCGATGAGGATGGTCCAGACAGATGGCAAAACCAATACTTGGTGGTGACCTGAACTGGAACACCTTATGAAGACAGCGAGAACGACCTTTAACAAGGCAAAATGAACAAAACTCAAAGAGGACTGGGGATTATAGCAAGCCAACCTCAAAGAGTTCAAAAAAGTCTGCAGACAAAAAAAAGAGCAGCCTGGAGAGACTACTGTGAGGCAGTCGAAGACTTCCCACAAGTTTCTAGGCTACAGAAGGCACTCTCAAACGACCACTATAAGAGTATCGGCATCCTGACGAGGGGAAATGGCGACAAAGCCGCCAACCTCCAAGAGAGCGCTGAGATTCTTATGGAAACTCTCTTCCCAGGTTCTGTCTTTCCTGGAACGACGAACTAAACAGAAGTACCAACAATACCATCACAATATGACTGACAATTTGCTAGTGCAGCAATTGATGAGGGCAAGATAAGGTGGGCCATTTCGGGCTTCTCCCTTTAAAGTCACCAAGACCTGACGGTATAAGACCAGCCCTACTTCAGTGGGGAATGGATATCCTTATGCCGATGGAATATTCAGAGCCTCTTTAGCTCTGAGGTATATTCCCAGAAAGTGGAGAGAAGTACGAGTGGTATTTATACTCAAACCAGGAAGGATGGATTACACCTTACTAAAAGCATTCCGACGTATTAGCCTCACATCGTTCTTTTTAAAAACAATGGAGAGGCTATGCGAGATGTATATAAGAGATGAAGTGCTATTTCACAACCCACTTCATCCAAATCAGCATGCATATACTCCGGGAAGGTCCACTGATTCGGACCTTCACCAAGTGGTTGGCAGAATCGAAAGATCATTGGACAATTAAGAATCCACCCTGGGTATATTCATAGATATTGAGGGAGCTTTTGATAAAACAACCTTCCCAACAATTACCCAGCAACTTAACTCCAGGAATGTACCCCTGGTAGTGGGAGAATGGATACTCAAAATGCTCTCTAGCAGAGCAATAAGTATCAATGTAGAAGACATCATAGTGAGAGGACTGGTCATGAGGGGATGTCAGTAGGGAGGGGTCTTATCACCCCTTCTTTGGAACATACTCCTGGATACCCTGATTAATCACCTCAACAATAATGGATTCTACACAATCACATACGCAGATGACATAGTTATCTTGCAGACCGCTTGCAGACCGGAAAATTTGTGAACACACTGTGCGATAGAGCACAGGATGGGCTCAAATTAATAGAAACAAGAAGACTGATATGGTCCTTTTCACCAAAAAAAGAGGATTGTCGGGCTTAAACCCCCCGAAATCTTCAATAGCAAATTAAACTCCTCTGGAGAGGTGAAATACCTTGGTATTACCCTCGACAGGAAGCTAACTCTGGAACTCTCACCTACAAAGCAGAGCAAAAAGCGCATATGTGGCTTATGAGCAATGTCGGAGGACAGTGGGACGCACATGGGGTCTTTCGCCCCGTGTGGTCACCTGAATCTACACTGCAATCATAAGACCTATGCTAGCGTACGGAGCCATTGCATGGGGACCGAAGGTTCTACAAGCAACGGCCATCCAAAAAGTAAATCAAATACAGCGAATGGCTTGTTTAAACATCACAGGAGCCATGAGAACAACACAAACCGCGGCAATGGAAATAATTACTGGTCTGACCTCTCTGGCCTTGTGCGTTAATGGCCGTATTACGATTGCGTACGGCTGGTGTAAACTCCGGAGTAGCAGTGGGTCAATTGAGGCTAAGCCTATGGCGAGAAGCGCTTACTGCGCTACCTCTGCTGCAGGCGGCCAATGATGCAATTGAGCCCAAGTTTGTGTTTAATAAACCCTACCAAATACAAATTAAACAGAACACAGAGTCAGATGCTGCAAATGCAATACGCATATATACAGACGGCTCAAAAACCAAAGAAGGCTCAGGATGTGGAGTTCACTCCAGATCACTTAGCCTAAGAATTAAGAGGGGAATGGGAAAAAATACCAGCGTGGTTTAAACAGATCTGGCTGGTATCTAAATTGCCACAAAAGAACTAACCAGAAAAGGAATTTCTGGCAAAAACATAACAATCTGCACTGACAGCAGACAAGCCCTGTTAGTCTTGAACAGACAACGTGATACATCAGGGCTAGTATTAGAGTGCCACCAAGATTTAGCTAACGCCTCGGTAGATAACAATATTATCTTAAGTTGGGTTAGAGGGCACGACAGGAGTAAAGGTAACCGCATTGCCGATTCTTTAGCCAGGGAAGCGGCTGGACTAAAAACTTTAAGACCCAGTGATACCTACGGCTTGACGACTTCGACAATTGCGGAACTAGCAAAGCGTTACACCCATGCTCAATCCCTAAAGAAATGGGATGGAACCAAATGCAGTCTTGCCAGGATCACCTTGGGCGACCCTGGGAAGCTGGCGCCGAAGAAATATTTGGCGATGACCAGAAAAAGCCTAAGTTTAACTGTAGGATTTCTGACTGGCCACTGTCAACTAAGGAAACACCTCCATACTATGGGGCTAGTGGACACACCTCTATGCAGAATGTGTGAACAAGAAGATGAAACTGTCAGGCATGTCTTATGTGAGTGCCCGGAGTTATCGTCAATAAGAGAGTGTGTGTTCGGTGAGTCTTGGCCTACACCTGCCGATATAAAGGTGATGTCTCCTAGTGACCTGTCCACCTTCCTGAAAAAGACAGGAGGGACGATGACCTAGGAGGACAACTCCTTGGCAGGATGTAAAATGGGTCACATGGGGCCTTAGTGCTGTGGGCCTAAACTCACCCTCCCCACTCTACAGATACAACAATGCCGAACCGTTTATTATTGCCACGCTACACTTTTTTAATTGATTTAGCATGAAATTGTTTTGCCTTGATATGATGATAAGTATAAAAAATCATATTTTTGTGAATTTTTATCAATTTTCCCTGCAGTGCCATATGTCGCTAGCAACAAATTTCAAATATACATTGCGCCCATAAAATAATGCATATATTCACTATTATCTGAATGAACAATAATAATATGTTAAAATCTCGAAACGATTTTCTATTTTAATTGACTATTTTTGAAAAGAATAATTTATCATACAGTGTCAATAACCGTTGAAGAATAACGTCAGCACCAGTTTTTTCATATATGAAGCAACCTAATGTTTTCCAATTTGCAGATTTCCCTTACTGAGCTGATTACAAAAATATATCACAAGTTCAAGTTGTTCATGATGTTTCAACTACTTTTTCTTCTATATCCTCCTATCCAATTTGGGACACTTTATGGATTTGGATAATGGGAAAACTTGGGTATCAAATATTTTTTAGAAAAGAAAAATTACCATCCTTATAAAGTTCGTCGCATCCGTGTTGGCTGAAAATGACAGTGATCGTAAAGCTGAAATCTGTAAATACATGATAATTCAAAACAATGATAATTTAAATAGAAATTTCAATGACAGGATTTTATTTTCGAATGAAGCAACGTTCCATTTTAACGAGCATGCTAACCGGCAAAACACCCGATATTGGTCTGATGAAAATTCAAATTGGATGCAAGAATGCCATACGCAAATACCACAAAAAATCAACGTATGAGCTGGTGTTGTGTGGAATACAATATTATTGCCCACATAAAAATATAACAGGAGGATTGTATCTGTATTTCCTGCAAAATATATTAATTTTTGGTTTCAACAGGATGGCGCACTTCCATATTTCGCTATAGCTGTGGGATAGCTCATTAGATCATCCACTCACCCCATTTGACTTCTTTTAATGGGGTTATTCTAAATATTAAGTCTACACAAGGGCCGGGAGAGTGGAAGAGGAGGGTAATTGGTAGGACGGTAGAGCAGAGTATGCTGTGTGGAGGTGTGGGGTGAAAGAGCGGGGGTGAATGCGACGGTTGGGCCACTTCTGCGGGTACAGAGATGGATACTGCTGCGGGTGGTCCAGGGGTACAGGACAGTGGGTGGACTGACAGCAGCGGTGCTGGCAAAGTCCTACCCATTGGACGTGGTGGCTAGAGCCAGAGATAAACGCTGGAGGTGTGTGACCAGAGAGGAAGTACAGGTATTGATGGTGGAGGAAATGGAGAGAGGGTGGGAGGAGTATGAAGGCGCGCCAAAAGGAGCGATTGGATGGACCGGAAATTCGGGGAGGTGAACTACTTCTTGACACAGGTGTTCCCTGAACTGACAAGCATCTGTAGGATAATTTAGTTGAGAGAGAACGGAAAAGAAAACTCGAGATAAAGTGAAGGGGTAGAACGTGATTTTTTGGGATTTTCATACAGGGTGTCCCAGGAATTCGTACCAAAAACTTAGGAGATGATAGAGTGGTTGAAAATAGTGATAGTGTCGTTATGTTCAAAATAAAATAGCTCGATATCAACAATTTTTTTGAGTGACGCTAGACAGATGTCAAAAAAAAGTGTCATAGTCTATTCGAAAATGATTGAGCTGTTCTACAGGGTGATTCATAGAAAAAAAAGGACAATTCCCTCTATGAGAATACAAAAATTATGGTGGGACTTTCAGTATGTCCACCCCAGTACAACACTAGACTCAATAAAAAAACAATGACACAACAAAATGTAAATTAGGATATTACAGCAACCAAAAGGATATTGTCAGTGGAGTGCGTAGATGTAGTTGCTTCATATTATCAATAAAAATATTAAAATTTTCAAATTATTGCCTCTTTGGTATAGATTTAGGATTTTTAAAAAGCGATTTTTGGTGAATTCAATCATTTTCAAAAAGACTATAACTAGAAGGGGAAAAGTTAATATCGGACAAGCATCTGTGGGATGATTTAGTTGAGAGAGAACGGAAAAGAAAACTCGAGATAAGGTGAAGGGGTAGAACGTGGTTTTTTGGGATTTTCTTACAAGGTGTCCCAGGAATTTGTACCAAAAACTTAGATGATAGTATGTTCAAAATAAAATAGCTTGATATCAACAATATTTTTTCCTGACGTTCGACAGATGCAAAAAAAAGTGTTATAGTCCATCCGAAAATGATTGAGTTGTTGTACAGGGTGATTCATAAAAAAAGTACAATTCCCTCTATTAGAATACAAAAATTATGGTGGGTCTTTCAGTTCAGTTCAGTTCCCTCCACAAGATTGGGAATAGAGAGACTGGAATGTGCGAGAGGTGTGAAGTGAAGGTGTTGTGGGGCATGCGTTTTGATGCTGGGGAAACGAGGAAGCGCTGAAGAAGTTGAAGAGGAAAGAGTGGTGTATTGGGAGAACATGGTGTAGATAATGTTGAGTTGGGAGAAGGAATGGATGTAGGTGAATGGCGTAGTGGAGAGCGTGGTTAGGGGGAGAGAAGGACTTGATATGGCATGAGAGGTAGGAGTGATAGGAGGGAGAAGATGACGGTGTGAGCGGAAAGCGTGCGAGGGACCACCGTCCGTCTCGGTGTATGCTAGGGTAGTGATTCCGAGGAGGGGGTAATGGCGAGTTCGAGGTGGGTTTGGTTGGTAGGCATCCCCTTGGGGATGAATCCAACACTGTTTGGACCTGGTACCTGGACCCAATCGAACAGGAGCTTCCCATCTCGACCCGGAAAAAAAAGTCTGCACAAACAGACTTGACAATATGCAAGACCTAAAAGCCCGCATTAGGCAGAAAATGCAGAACTTGATACCCGCTATGCTACAAAGTGTTAAAAACGAATTTGTTACCAGGTTAAGTCACTCGAAGGTTATTCAACCTGTATCATCTTTCATCTATCTATAGACCTTATGGAAGCACTGTATTGCGAATTTGTGCTTAAACTGAAAACGAAAAAACTAAAATGAAAACAAATTTTTAATATTCCGCATAGAAAATTAATATCGGTGCTACAATGACTAGAAAAAATACAATTTTTCCGGAATCACCGGCCGACATGGAACGCTTTTGAAACGATTACCAAAAAAAATAAATTTTTGCATTTACATTATTTTTCAGAGTTTCTATTGGCAGTTAAAATGAAAAATTATAGTTTCTTTTCTAATTTTATGAAAATTAGAATTCAAAAATGTCTCGCAATCACCTAAAATCACCAACTGCCCCAATCATAATCATTGTATTGCGTAAAATTGATGAAATACTAAAAAAATATACAGCATGGACTACCAGACTAAAAATAATAAATACGTCGATTTTGTTTTCCCACAACTTGTACCATATTTTCAGAAACCGTATCCTGTTTTCCCCAAACCCTACATTTAAAATAGGAAGAAATAATTGTCAACGTCTCACCCCTTTTTAAACTTCCCAAGCAACGCCTATGTTATCGTTATATGTCATATTTCAAACCTTGGCAGGTAATTTTAAGGTTATTCGACGGCCAGTTAAATTAACATTTTTGAATAACTTTTTTCACATGGAACTGCATTCAGAAAGGTTTGTCCTATTATAGTACCAGTCAAGATTGAAATATTTTTTTGGAACACTGCATTTATTCTATCAACTTTAGACAACTACAGTGTGGTAGGTGAACCTGTGCGTTGGTAACTGGTGAAGTAACATGGCTGAGTCCAGTCATGGGACTGCGGACAAAACTGAAAACACCAATACATGAATCCCTTTCAAAAAATGTATCGTAAGCCCATCGTAAATGGAATCTTTTACAAAAGAAAAGTACTCATATATACACAGAATACATATAGCTCATGGATAGCGTGACGATGATTTATGCAATTGTGTTGCATAACCAAAAGTATTGTGTGTTGCATAAAAGCGTGACGATGACGAAAAATCCATGTTTTTTCTTCACCAAAAAGCTCAACGCGCCTAAAATCAACAAAAACAAGGTCTGAAAATACAAAACACAAAATACAAGTAACGCCAGCCCTTCACATTATTTCACGAACCAAGCTATGTTCTCTAGAGACTGAAGGTAAACTGTTCTGGAAAGTGGGTAGTAAAATCCCTTCGGTAAATAGGTTTAAATGATATCTGACACTTTCCTCAGGAACTAAGTAGAAGAAAGGAGACACAATAGATCTTTAAGGTTTCAGTGAACGTACATACATACAGAGGGTGGAAAAAAAAATCAATTTTATGCATAACCGGAGAGTTAAGTACCTGCTTCTCCATGAATGTTCACTGAGTTCTGCTTCGCGTCGGACTGCATCCTGCGAAAGGAAAAGTAGCACTTTATTTCCTAGTAATACTTTTTTTTCCAAGTTTTCCTGGGTACTTGGAGAATGGCTTTTTTCAAACAAAATTTAATTTGAAATTCGAATTAACCCTTTAGGTACTATAGCCGTGTTTTCACGTCAAGAGCAGTATGGTGCCAAAGGAAGATGCCCGGGTTTTCTCATTAGCATATAAATGTAATTTGGTTAAAGTCCGTCCTAAAGAGCCGACGCATGCCAAACGGCTATTGAACAATAATAATAATAGATATACAAGTATTACATTAGATATAAAAAGAATACAGAAAACTAATAGCATATAATACAAAGACAAAATATTAGAATTCCTATAATGAGTCAAAATTATGATCATTGGCAATTCTGAGTACTCTCATAATGGTTTTATTTTGTTCGTAGTCTGTTGAAAGGAATGGAATATTAAGTATTTCACTATTCATGATTCTTCAAACATTAACATTAAAGTTGGTAGTAGTTCAGGACAATTAATTAAGCCATTAATTAATTTATACAAACAAGTTAAATAATCAACAGACCTACGATGTATCAGGGTGTTTAAATTGAATAGTATTCATAAATCATTACTCTGATATGTGCCTCTAATCAGTCCCACCTTAAATCTGCATAATGCCGGCCATACACGCTACGGTCTACCGGAGAGGTCTACCTTCGCAGGTATGCCTGTGCAGGTAGACCGGAGCGTGTGTGGTATTAGACCTGTGAGGTTTTCTTAACCTGTTCGACCTCCAGTTGACCTACACAGACAAATCTGTGCAGGTATACATCTCCTCTCATTTTCAATTGAATCAGCATCATTAATTTGGTATGGTCTCCATCCAACACAATTATACTCCACATTTGAACGTACCAAAGAGCAGTAGAGGACTTTGACTGATTGCAGCGACAAATCATTCGATGCTCTTATTATAAAACACAGCATTTTACCTATTCGCTTTTGCGGCTATCTTGAAAAAATGGGATTGAAATAATAGTTTATGGTCTTTGACGCTTCTTACTTCTTTGAGTTGAGAGTTGTTTAGTAAGTGAGATGTCAAATTAGGGCTGCTGTTTCTGAAAAATGAAATCTGTTGACACTGAGTAGGGTTTAGAATTAGTGCTGCTCCTTATCAATCAGTTGACTAGTATCCCAACTCATACTCCTAGATATATTGCAGTCAAGCGATTTAAGTAATTCAGATTGAATGCAGACGGATCTTCAACATTTTACATTATTTTTAGGTCCTGATTTGTGAATTGGAGTAATGGAACTCTGTTTCCGAAAATCAGGAAAGACACCAGAGTCTGAAGAAAGGTTAAAGAAGAATTGTATTGTTAACAAAATATATACAGGGTGTCAATTTCAAAACTTCGGAGATTCTGTGATTGATCCCTTGTTTATACCGGGAAATTCAAATGGTGAAATGTACCTCAATATGCTGGAGAACACTATTGAGCCCTTAATTGTTCATGAATTAGAGAACCAACAGAACGGCGATGGCAATCCAGCTCTATATGAAAATTTGTTGCACTTTCATCAAGACGGAGCACCTCCCCATTACGCAGTAGCAGTTAGGGACTAATTAGACAATAATAAATAGATGGATTGGAAGAAGAGGTCATATTGAGTGGCCATCTAGATCACCTGACTTACCGCCACCTGCTTTTTCTGAGGGGTCACCTTAAGTAATTTGTTTATAAAACTAAACCAACCTCAAACGACGATTTACGACGAAGAATTAGTCAAGCATGTCGTGACATTACTAAAGCAACATTTGCCAACAACGTTCGTATGGAGTTTGAAAATAAGTAGTAATATTGTTTACAAAACAATGGAAACTATTTTGAACATTTACTAAATTGATTAACATTTTTGTAGTTCGACATTTAACACTTTTTCATTTTGTTGTCAAATACATTTTTCTGCTTAATTGGAAAGCATTTTCTAACGACGTATCACAAATGGGGGGTTGCCATTTAAATTTTTGTAGGTGGTGTAGGTGGGACATAGGGGGTTGATGGGGGTGCGTTCTCTATCCTGTCATTTTAGTTCCCCCTATCTACCCTAGAAACGGTTTTGCAATTTTTTTGAAATCTCTTTTCGTTCACGAGGTACAGCCCATTGTAAGTTTTAAAATTGACACCCTTCATAACAATATATCAATGAACAAGTGGTTGTCTACTAAGGATAGAAACCATAATTTTTCAAAAAAAGATCATATTTTGTTGATCAAGGTTCCATCAAAAAGGAGTAGATCTGTAGATGTGAAATATTTCATTTCCATATTAGAAGCTTCCGAATTGCGTGTATCTACAGGGTTAGTTTAAAGTATGGAAACATCTCAATATCTCACAAACGGAACACGCTAAAAAGAAAATTTCAACGCATGTTGCAAGGTTGTCATAGGAGCATATTTTCACATTGCGACATAACTTGCAGGGTGGTCCTGAAAAGCGTAGTGACTGTAATGAATTATTTTTTAAATATGATCAATTTATGAATATTTTCGACTTCTAGATTCAATGATGTCTAGATTTGATGTTCAAAGTGCAAACCTTTTACGATTTGACAGTAACCAAGTCTATTACAAAATTGGCCAATTGAATCACGTAAATATGTGTGTGGTTTATCAGGTTTATCTCTTCCAAAATACGATTTCGTAGAGTTTGTAGATCAACTGGTCTATTTTGTAAACTTTATTTTTGAGGTATCCCCACAAGAAAAAATCTAATGGAGTCAAGTCCGGTGACCGAGCCGGCCATTATATCGCTCCTCGACGTCCTATCCATCTCTGTGGAAACACTGTATCCAGATGAGTACGTAAGGCCATGGAGTGATGGGGGGAAGCACCATCTTGTTGATACCATATGTCATCAGAAGGTAACATAGGATTGTTAGGATTGGGAAATATGGCTGCTATAGCTGGCACAATATTGTTTTTTAATAGGTCCAGATATCTGTTACCATTTAAATTAGTTTCTACAAAGAAAGGTCCGATTATGTGATTATTAATAGTCCCCGCCCAAACATTTATTTTCTGCGGCCACTGCGTGTGTCTCTCGCTCATCCAACAGAGATTACGTCTAGGCGAAATCCGGCAATTATGTCTATTTACTTCTCCGTTGAGGCAAAGCGTTGCCTCAGCAGAAAATACATTTTTTTTTCCAAAATTAACATCAAGGTACCTTTTTCCTTGAACCATTTCACAAAACTGTAATCTGCGGTCTGGATCCTCTTCTGTAAGTTCTTGATTGTAGTAAATTTTATAGGGTTTTATTTTTTCTGACTTCACAATCCTTACCACGGTCGTCTGAGCTTTCCTCAACTTGGAGTAGCACATTAAGTTTTGTTTCATCATCTGTAGCAGTTTTCGGCCTGCCAGGTGTAAGACAATTTCCAACATTTTCAGTCTCTATATATCTCTTGACAGTTTAGAAAACGGTTGATCGGTTAATAACGTGTTGAGGATTCAATTCATTAAGTATGCGCTTAACTTTTTCATACGTTTTTCCTTGATGCCAAAGCCTCGTAAGACTAGGATTTGTATGCATTCTGTATCGCTAAGATGTGCCATTTTATAAATTTGGGCATAGGTAACAGCAAAATTAATCTAGAAGTCGAAAGGATATAATATACATACATATACATATATCATATATACATTTGAAAAATCATTCATTGCAGTCACTACGATTTTCAGGACCACCCTGTAAGTTTTGTCGCAACGTGAAAACATGCTCCTATGGCAACCTTGCCACAAGCGTTAAAATCTTCTTCTTATCGCTTTCCGTTTGTGAGATTTTCAGATGTTTCCATACTTTAAACTTACCTTGTATATATTTACCGAGTTTTATATTTTCCACTCACTAGTGCACCTTAATCACGTCAATAGAATTAAAAAAATGACACTTATCATGTGAATTAATCGCGTTCATCACCAATACACTCTCCATCACGAATATTTTTGTGACAGCTGGAATATCTGTTGAAATTTCGAGTAATGTCAACAATAAATCAAACGTGGCATTAAAACAGTCAAATAGTAATTATTAACATAAATCGGTCTATAAATTCTTTTGAATATTCAAATTTATCATCACTTCCTAGTTATAATGTACCTCTCTGTCAGGAAAAAAAACTACATAATTTACTCTTTAGCTAGCGTCTGGTTAAAAATAGCTCGTTCTAACAACTGATTTTCGCGTGTCGACCATCTATTCGAATAAGAGACCACCATCTTTCAACGACAAAACGTTTAGTTCTTTCATTTATTACGATGATAATTTTAGGAAATGAATAATGACTATATTTAACAAAGAGAAAGGTCAAAAGGTAACGACCCAATTAATCGTCCCAAAAACTTGAATGCGGTCTTCTCGTTTCTATCTTTGTTACTGTTGGGATTTAACTTAAATGATGTCTGTGTTATACGAAGTATGTTTTCTACCCTTAATATTCTGAATTTCTCAAGAACAGGGGTTCGTTTTAATGAACCTAAGGAGAGTTTATGTAAACTGCAACAGTTTTTGTGGACTGTTTTATACATAAGTCTCAAGTAGATTTGGTTTTTCAGTTGCCGGCTGAAATATTGGTTCAGGTAACGCGTTAAAGCCTTCAACAGGATTTCAACTTGGTAGAGGCTTAAATATTTGAAAAAAGTAAAAAAAAGGTGAGCGGTCGTCGGACCGTCGACAGAAGCTTGCTTCTTATGCACAATAGAATGACCATTTTTGACCATTTTTCAAAACTGTTGACCATTTTAGACCATTTTTCCAAATTCTAACAACTATTGACTTTTTTTTTTTTCAAATATTAACAATTTTTGAGCATTTTTGACAGGTTCTGACAATAATTGACAATTTTTCAAAAATTTTCACAATTTTTAACAGTTATTGACCATTTTTGACAGTTTCTGAAAATTATTGACCATTTTTGACAATTTTTCAAAAGTTATTTCATTCATTTTTGACTTTTTTTTAACATTATTAACAATTTTTCCAAAATTTTAACAATTTTTGACAGTTTTTGACAAATTTTTGACAGATTCTGACAATTTTTGACAGATTCTGACAATTTTGACCATTTTTCAAAAATGTTGACAATTTTTAACAATTATTGACAATTTTTGACACTCTTTTATAATTGTTGACCATTTTTCGAAAATTTTGACAGTTTAGGACAATTATTGACCATTTTTCCAAATTTTTGACAATGTTTCAAAAATGTTAACATATTTGGCAATTAGAGAGAGAGAGACGCGCGATACTCTCTCTCTCTCTGTCTCTCTTCCGACCGTTTGGGAATACCTCGTGCCGGCGTGTACGAGAAAGAGAGAAAGAGAGAGAGAGGCGTGCCGCTGTGTATCCTACGAAAAAGAGATGAAGAAGGCGGCTGGGGAAGAGAGGGGAGAGAGTTAGCGCAGCGGGCGGCCGAGATAGGGACTAGGAATGAGTCATCGCATGACGAACGCTTTTTCGTAACATCACACGTTTCACGAGTTCACTAGCTTTCCCAAAAGTCCTATGTCGTGCAATAAGAAGCCAGCTTCAATTTAAATTTCATTGGATTAGTGGATTATTCAGAAATCTGGCAACACTGTTGCGCGACGAACGCTTTTTCGTAACATTACACGTTTCACGAGTTCACTAGCTTTCCCAAAAGTCCTATGTCGTGCAATAAGAAGCAAGTTCAATTTAAATTTCATTGGATCAGTGGATTATTCAGAAATCTGGCAACACTGTTGCGTGACGAACGCTTTTTCGTAACATTACACGTTTCACGAGTTCACTAGCTTTCCCAAAAGTCCTATGTCGTGCAATAAGAAGCAAGCTTCAATTTAAATTTCATTGGATTATTGGATTATTCAGAAATCTGGCAACGCTGTTGCGTGACGAACGCTTTTTCGTAACATCACACGTTTCACGAGTTCACTAGCCTTCTCAAAAGTCATATGTCGTGCAATAAGAACCAAGCTTCAAAACTCCTCACTAGTAGTGGCCAAACGCTCCTCTGGGAAAACATGGGGGCTAAAACCTGACATGCAGTATTAACTATAGAACAAGATGTTACATAACATGCTTCTTAGGTATGGTGGTCGAAGACCCAGTAAGGAATGACCTTGATTAGACTATACAAGGTACAAAGACTTGCACCATGGGGGCCATAGGAAAAACTCCGCTGCAATGGTACTATTAAAACCACATCCCTTATACCTTGGCGTATAGGGAGAGGCAATACTAGGTGTTCATGGACTGGAAAATACGATAAGCAGCCTAAACGCTAGATCAGTGCACATTATTATCGTAGGAATTGTGCCAAAGGACGTGCTAAGCATAAAAACAAATTTCATAACCATACAATATTCTTTTAATAGTACATTCAAAAAGAAGATGCATTAAATTCGGCCTTTGTCTGTGGCTAGCACCCCTACTTTGTTTTAAGCCATATGTTTATACTGATTGACGAGAGCAATGAGTAAATCAGTCTCAACGTCTCAACAAAATTATAAAATTTTTTTAAAAATGGTCAAAATTTTTAAAAATGGTCAATGATTGTCAGAGCCTGTCAAAAATGCTCAACAATTGTCAAAAACGTTCGAAAATGATCAAAGATTGTTAAATATTTCAAAAAATGGTCAAAAATGGTCAATAGTTAAAATTTTGAAAAATGGCCAAAGAATATTTTGAAAAATGTACAATAATTTTCAAAATTTTTGAAAAATTCTCAAAAATGGTCAATATTTGTGGAGATTTTGAAAAAATGGTCAATAATTGTAAAATTTTTTGAAAAATGGTTAAAATTTTTGCAAAATTGGTCAATTATTGTCAAAACCAATCAAAAATCGTCAAAAATTGTTAAAAATTGTTGAAACGTGTTAAAAATTGTCAAAAATTGTTGAAAATTGTTAAAATTTTGAAAAATGGTCAAAAATTGTTGAAAATTAAAAAAAAATGGTCATTGATTGTCAAAATTTCTGAAAAATTGTCAAAAATGGTCAATAATTCTTAAAATTTTGAAAAATGGTCAAAAATTGTCAAAATTTTGGAAAAAACGTCAATAATTATAAAAACTGTCAAAAATTGTCAATAATTGTTAAAATTTCGAAAAATGGTTGAATATTTTGAAAAATGTACAATAATTGTCAAAATTTTTGAAAAATGGTCAAATTTTTTGAAAAATAGTCAAAATTTTTGGAAAATTGTCAAAAACGGTCTAATAAGAAAAAAAAGTCCTACAATATTTCGAGGGTCGCGAACCATACCGAATCTGTCTTAGATTCTGACAATTCAAAATAATGACCGTAATCACACGCAATAAACTTTCCTTCTCTCTATCCCATCTATTTCTACCATTTTCCTCTCTCTTCCATATCTCACTTTTTTAAACAGTTATTTTATGCATATATAACTTATACAAAACACTTTCGATGTTTCACATCTGCCAGGCGTCCCGTGACGGCTCACAAATTTTTTTGTTAAATGAAGTTTCATTCAGAGTAAAATAAATTCTTATATTAATATGAGTGTATTTATTTATTGATTCAATCAGTCAAATAAAAATATATATAAAAATATTAAAAAGATCATTAAAAGGAACTAAAGTTCTTACCGTGTGTCCCGCGACACGTTCTACTTTTTTTGAACGTTGATTATAGGTGAAGTTTGTCCAAAATGATCTGTCGACTTTTTCCGATGAAAGGAAAAAGTCGGCAAGGGTAACGAATATGTGTGTCAAGATTTTGCAATTGATTTTGGATAAACTCTATCCAAGCACCGAGAAACAGATAAACAGTTGAAGTTTTGGTTTACCCAAAATATTTGGCTTGACCTGCAGCTGGAAAATCGTGAAAGAGTAGAGTGCATCAGAAGCGGCCGAGATGTGGTGGAATATTTGCCTTGCTCTGGCTCCCGATCATCGTCTTCAACTGAATTAATATCACTCAAATAAAGGAAATAGTGTCCTGTGACTTAAGTGGAGAGGAGAAGCAAACAAAGAAATCCAAGACATGCACCATGCATCACCAGTAAAATTCAACAACGGACAAAGGTTATGTAATCTCGTAGCGAGAGAAAACATGGTAATAAGCAGCACCAAATTCCGTCACAGTAAAAATCATAAAATGACTTGGATATCACCAGACCAAAATGTGTATTCCCAAATAGACCACATACTGGTGAACAAAAGAAAACAGACATCGATAACATACACAGGAGCGTGTGCAGACACCGATTATTTCTTGGTAATGACTAAAATAAAGCAAAAAATAAGAAAAGCAACTGATACAAAATACAAAAACAAGAAATGGAACTTGGATAAGCTTAAAAATGAAAACATAAGAGAAGGATATACAATACAAATAGAGAACCTTCTATCACAAGACGAAAGTCAACAAGAAACAGTAAAGTCAGAATGGAGCAATATAAAGAAATGTTTGGAAACAGCAGCGGAAACACAGTTAGGTGTGAAGAAAGCCAAAGCAAGATTGGAATGGATAAAAACTAATAATCTAGAAGACAGACAAGAATACGAAAAAAAAGAAAGGAAGGCAATAAAATAATTAGAAAGAGAAAACGAGAGTGAATAGATAATAATGTCAGGGAAATTGAAGCAGAAAAGTCGAGGGGAAACACGAAAGGTTACTATACAAAAATTAACGAAAACAACAAAACATATAAGGGCAAAACAAAAGGAAAGGAAGGCTGGCAGAAGAAGAACACCAGTATAAACAAATAAGGGTAGAACACTTTAAGGAACTATTAACTGAACCATATTACTTAGATGAAGATGAAGAATAATAACCAAGAGACATTGATAGAAGAACCAACAATTGAGGAAGTTGAGGAAATAATAAATAGAAACCGAAATGGAAAAGCCCTAGGAAAGGATGGAATAGAGCTAATTAAATATGGAGGGAATACTCTACATGAAAGAATATATCATCTGAATAAAAAAATATGGAACGAGGAAAGGATGCCGGAAGAATGGGAAATTGGACAAATTGTCACCCTACATAAAAAAGGAGACCAACATGAATGTAAAAACTAAAGAGGAATCACATTATTAAACGTTGCATATAAAATACTATCAACAATAGTTAACAGAAGACTTGTAAGAAGTACAAAGGAGGTGATAGGGCAATACCAATGCGGCTTTACAAAGGGCAGATTAACAACTGATGCTATACACACATTAAAACAACTAATGGAAAAAGCCCATGAATACAAATTAAACGTAGAAATGCTTTTCATCGATTTTCGACAAGCCTTCGACTCAATCAAAAGAAGTGAACTCATGACATCATTAAAAGAACAAGGAGTAGTCGCAAAACTAAGGAGGTTAATCCAAATGACAATAAATCATACTAGGGTTAGTATAATAACACAAAAAGGAGAAACAAATGAATTTATGATTAATAAAGGGGTAAAACGAGGTGACTCATTGTCCACAAAGCTATTTAATCTATCATTAGGTTACACAATGAGAAAACTACACAAGGGTAGCTTAAGATCAAGTGGCAGCCAAATAATAGCCTAGGCGGACGATATCGTGCTTGTAACCAAAAGAAGAAGTATCATGGAAAATATGGAGAAGGAGATAGTCACAGAAGGACGGAAAATGGGGCTAAAAATTAATGAAAGTAAAACAAAGCTAATGGGACTGGGGAATCTATGCCAAAAAGAAAAAAAGAAAAATCAACGCTTTTTTAAATAAAATAATTTATCAATATCGAAATTAATAAATGGTCAACGAAAAAAAAACATGAATATTTGGGGGTCATGATTAGCAACACAGGAGATAGAAGTACTAAAATTGAAGAAAAGATAATAGCTACAAATAGAGCCTACCACGCTAATAAGAAACTACTTAAAAGCAAAATGTTAACAAAATAAACAAAATAAAATTTATATAAAACGATAATAATGATGTACTCAGCAGAAACAATGACGTTAACGAAGAAGGAAGAGGAAAAATTAAGAATAACTGAGAGGAAGATCATGAGAACAATATTGGGGCCTGTAAAAATGGATGAGAATGAATATAGAATTAGAACGAATCGTGAAATTTTGGAAGAACAGAAAGGAGAAGACATTGTAAAAAGAATAAAAGTACAACGAGCCATTCAGGCTAGGACACGAATGGAGAGAAGGAGCTAAATCAGTAACCAACAATATCTGGCAGTGGAACCCAGGAAAGTGGCAAAATGAGGTAGAGGCAGACCTCAATAGAGCAGGAGTAGCAAACTGGAAAGAAAAGCAAAAAATAGGAAATTATGGAGGGACATGGGTGAAGGAATTTAAACGTACAACGGTGACTGATCCACCCCAATTAAGCGGATTCAGAAAGCATACGCGACGTAACCCCACATGGGGTGTCAAGCCATTGTATATACATATTGCGAAAATCCATTCCTTACAATGCGACTTATACAAGTACGACAAGGAAAATATGAGCAAAACTACGTGAAAGGGAGAGAAGACTTGTTAGCCCAGCGATCAGCCCCCTCTACCAAAACAGTTGGGCGTGTGTTCATCGACCCAGTATTCCAACCGCTGTTGCCAGAAGCTCAGATTAATTTGTACAAATGATATTTTTGTCTCGTTATCGTTAACTTTTTTTTCAGCTCATGCACTATTAGGTAAAATTTTTATTATTATTATTATTATTATTATTACATATTGATGAGGGCAAAGGAGCTGGCTCCTATTGTGCCCAAAAAAAAAGATACATTCCAAAAGAAATACCTACTATTAGTAAACAAACAAATAAGAAAAAAAATATAAATATAGAAATTACGATTAAGCTCTAAATGTTATTAAGTAAGTTACACTGATCTAGTTTATTTTTTAATATATTGACACTTGTTGCTGAGACAATTTCATCCAGCAACAGTGTCATTTACATAGAGAACTCACATTTAAACTTATGTGATCTTTTCGCTACAAATCTTTCACACGTTGGTAGCGCACGCCGTTGTATTGGAAATTAAAACATTTTACAATGCCCACATTAAAATACGAAACCTGCGAAAAAGTGCAAATTATAAAATGGTATTTTGGAGGTCATTCGGCTGATGCAATAGTTAATTTGTTTATTGTGGCATTTGAAAATCGCCCAATTCCTTCACGAACAACAATTTTCAACATAATTAATAATTTCGAGAAACATGGATGTGTTTCATACTGTAGAAAATGCCAAGCGCCGGAAGATCCAATCGAACGTCCGATAAACGACGAAAGGCAGACTAGAGAATTGAATGTTTGTTTAGCGGTTGAAACAGGACAACCATGTTCTTCAAGACAAATTGCTGAAGAGGTCAACATGGATAAGAGAACTGTACAGAATATTTTAAAACGGAACGGGTACCATTGTTACAAGGTTCAGACAACGCAGGAAATTTTTCCCGAGGACAATATCAGAGGAATGGATTTCTGTGAAGAAATGATGGAACGTCAAAATGCTGACGAGAACTTTTTAAAAAATATTTTATTTACTGATGAGTCAACCTTTCTATTACATCAAAAACACAATCCATCCGTCACAAGATATTGGACTCGGGAAAATAAACATCTAAGCATTCCAATCCGAACACAGTATCCGCAGAAGCTAAATGTTTGGACGGGTATTTTAGGTGACCATATTATAGGTCCTTTTTTTATTGAGGGGAACTTAAATTCCGCCAAATATTTAGACTTATTACAAAATTATGTAATTCCTGCAGCTCTCCTTATACCCGATGTTGATCTCAACAGAATTTGGTTTCAACAAGATGGTTGTCCAGTCCATAATTCAAGGAAAGTAATGGAATTTTTAAGGTTCACATTCCCCGACAGAAATATTAGTACTAATGGTACAATTAAATGGCCTCCAAGATCACCTGAACTAGTTCCAAATAATATTTTTCTTTGTGGATTTTTGAGAAGTAGCATTTATCAACATGCATTTGAAAGAGCTAATAATTTGAATGAATTGGGGGTGAAAATACAGCAGGTTTGTGCCAGCATTACGCCAAATAATCTTAGAGATATGAGATCAAATCTTTGACAGATTTGGTTATTGCCTGGCACAGCAAGGTGGTTTATTTGAGCACTTAATTCATTAAAATTATGTTTACCCTTAGAACGGATTTTTAGTTTAATTTTTTCAAGAAGTTCATATTTTATATTTAGAATAAGTACCTACTTATTTTATTTTTTCAATTCAATTTATTAATGGAATGGATCTTCAGTTTTTTATACCCAATTACTTTATTATTTTTATCTCAAGAGAAAATGTTTTATTTTCAAGTTACAATGGCTGAAATAATATCCTATTGTAGTTAGAAATTAATTGTCAGCTTGGTCAGAAACGATCAAGTTGACAAAAATGAATTTTAAGATGTACAGGTTACGTAATAACGAGTGTATTTTTTTATTCCTTTAACAACCTCACTCCTTCCATGTTGGGAAAGTACTGAATCACAGTGAACCTGTGAACCTACTCACAGAGTGGGAAAAGTCAGTCTCTGTTGCAGCGTTGCCAGTTTAGAATGTTTGGTACTTTCTAAGTAATAAATAACTTATTTTGCATTTGACTTTAAACACCGGATAACGGTGTATTTAGTGGGAGAAAATCGAGATTGGTGATATCATTGACTTTTGAGAAATCAGTGGGATCGACACAAATAAGAATAAAAAAATTGAGTTCAAGAAAAAATTTGGACAGATTACAATCTGCAATAAATAAAATCCGTACACTGCTTTCGATTTAACAATTATTGGTATTCAACATTGTTGCCGCTTGAAATGCCTTTAAAAATTTTGAAACAACGATAAACAAAAATTAGGAATAATTTTTACAGATAAGTACATTTGGCAACACAACAGTTAAAATAAATAGGAGGGGACTGAATACACGCCCAACTCTCTTTCACGTAGTTCTGCTCATATTTTCCTTGTCGTACTTGTATAAGTCGCACTGTAAGAAAAGGATTTTCGCAATCTGTATATGTATGTACGTATGGGTGACATTCACAGATACCTGAAAGATCTATTGTGCCCCCTTACTTTCCCAAGGAAAGTCTCAGAGACTAGTAGCTCCTTCAGTCCTATTTCTGGGAGGAATTTTAGGATATCTGCAGACTTTAACTAATGTCCCTCTTCTATCCAGTAATTTCCAATGTGTTGTGGCCTAGGATTCTTAATTGCTGTGCAATTCAGAAGTATGTGGATGAAGCTTTATTCTTCCATGCACCAAAATCTACATTCGTCTTCCTCCACTATTTTGAGCTTTTTCAGGTGCCCATTCAGGCGACAATGTTCCCTGTTAAAACTTGGTGTGATTTTACTTTGACTTATGCAATAATTTGATCTCAACAGGTTGTAGTCACCCGGAGGAAACTTTGATTTCCTAAGTCCTACAAGATCTTTCCAATGGTCAGATTTTCTCTTCTTTTCGGCTTTGCCTATTTCTTCCAATATTACATTGGAGCTGATACAGCAAAAGGATTCCGTCTCCCAAAAGGGTGTTTCGGTCTCCCTCTTTGCTAGTTCATCTTCTATTTAATTTCCTTCTATTCCAGTGTGTCCTGGAATCCACAGTAAAGTGGCTATATTGTTCTCGCCTAGCGCAGTTGCTTCAATATTTATTATGAGACGAAAACCAACAGAAATGATCTGATTTCCAATATGACTCAGAAAGATACGAAGAAAACTGTAATGTTGGGTTCGTATTATGAGGAAACGACATTCAGTTAGAAATATCGTTTATTAGTATAATCACGAAATATTATAGTATTAACTTCCATAAAAAACGTACCATAGAACAAGACCCGTGTCATGATGACATCCCACCCCTAGGCAACTCTCTGCGTCATGTATTTCATGAAGCCGTGACAGAACAAAAACGATGGAAAAGGAACACGCTTTGCCTAAGCGAATAAAGGATTGGAAAGTTATGTGAAGGGATAGGATAAAGTGGGAAAAGATAACGAAGCTAGCCAGGTCTGAAGACAGATTGTAAAACTAGGATAGTGGGAACTGATCAGCCTAAAATAATGGTACAAAACTCCTACGCATTAGTCATAATCTGCTAGGAATCAACGGCTTGACGATGGATCTATTGGAGAGTTATGTACAGAAATATTTTTCGATAATTTGTATTTTGTGTACTGAAAAAATCTTTTTGAACTTTCCAATTGATGTATTTCAATTTAATTAAAATGCTTCCTATCTAAACGCATCTAATAAGCCAGTCATTGGGGATCAAAAATAGGGCTTACCTGGAAATGGGTCCGGAAGTTTTGAAACTTTGCAGGTTTGTAGGTTTGGATGTCCAGAACTAAAATTCACAAAATGCACAATCCGAGACATGCCGCCGGCGCCGCCATCTTGTTAAGGTGGCGCCCAGAAATAGTTTTTTCCATTTATCTCCAAAACTGTGCGATTTTCGAAAAAATAAAATATACCTAGCATATTTTTGCTAAAGTGAGCCGATTAGGCTCAAGATCTGATTGAATGACAACATATTCTGCTAATTTCTATAAACTGCCACTTACTATCTCCATAATATCCGTATAAATATATTTTTTATAATAAAACGGGCTATTCAATTGGATTCTCGTTATATTTATAGCTTGCTGACTAACCAGCACATTCCTAGCATAGGTGTAGCTGTCAAATGATGTCAACAAAGATCGCTTTATATCCATCTTGAAACGGAAATTTGAAGAAGCGCAGTTCACCGTAATTCAGGCTACAGAAGATGCAGACACACTGATAATAAATACATCTATCAAGATGTCATCTTCATATGAATATGCCATTGTTGTTGGGGAGGATGTCGACCTCATTGTTCTGTTGACAGCACTGTGCAATACTCATGATAATGTTAACCTCCTAAAGCCTGGGAGAGGAAAAACGGTCGAAAATATTTATTCATCGCAAAGTTTCAAAGGATACGAAGTAGTAAAGGATAACATCTTGTTCCTTCACGCAATGAGTGGGTGTGAAGATGAAGTTTTTAACAACATTAGAAAAACATAGAGTTACAAGATCATATTCAAGTTTTAAAAAATAAACATGCCACCGCTGATCAAGTTGCCTTTGCCGGCGAGAAATTTCTCCTTGCACTCTATGGATCCAAAGACACTAGTGATATCAATCTTGATAAATATCGATAGCAGTGTTTTGTGAAGTCGGTAACAAAAAGTAAATTTAATTTGGCATCCTTACCACCGACAAGCGCAGCTGCACGACATCATTCATTGAGAACATACTATCAGGTTCAACTATGACGTGGCTGTCCGAAAGTAGTTGAAGAATGGGGTTGTAATAAAACACAAACTGGCCTCACTCCAGTAACTACAAAAGATCCTGCTTCCAAAGCACTACTTACTTTTTTATCTTGTAAGTGCAAATATCAGCCAAGTGACACTAGACGAATCTTCCATTCACTGCTTGAAGATTCTTTATCGACTGCAGAAGGAGAATCCGACGAGTTGAAGGAAATTGACATCGATTCCTTAAGCTGAGGTAACCAATTTCCCCATTGAAGATATGGAAATCAACGAGCCAGGTTCGTCTGGCCTTTGCCAAAGATAATTTCAGTACCTAAGTGGATTAGGCTTGTATTGAAAACCACGTTAAAAAAAACGCGCCGTGTACTCTCTTGGGTGGTGTGGAAACAAGTACAGAATTTTAAATCGAATTTAATTGATCATAAATTATTAACATGGATTAGTTAATGAATTAATCGATTAATCGAATTAAAGATATGCCACTGTTTCGTGATAAATATTTATAAAGTCCTAAAATATTAGATTTGGGGACCGCTACTACACATATTATTTCCGAAATTCGCCTCTACAGAAAACTTACGCAAAATTTTTAATTTAGCGAGGGTATTTGTGCCTTGATGGTTTACTTTAGCAAAAAACTCAAAACTTCCGGACTTATTTTCAGGTAAAAATCCCCAATGACTGGCCTATAATAGTTTATTTTACAAATTAAATTTAGATGATTTCCATCAGATGAAAGGTATGTGTTACGTTAATATGTGAAAAGTTGGTGATGGACAGAAGGCAATAACAAAGCGTAAATAAAAGTATTATATATTTTGGAAAATGTATTAGAGTATGTTTTTTGAGAAATCTTGTTCTTATAGGAATGAAAATATTGAATAGTCACTTTCGAATAATTGACTTCAAGCAGTATACAGAGTAGGACATTTTAAAAACATTTTAGTGAAAAAAACTCGAACTATTGGAATTGGGTCAAATAAATTCAAACCAAATCTTGTTTTTATTTCTTCAATGCAGCAGCTTGAAAAAATACTGGTAAATTATCATTCAAAGCCTCCGACCAAAAGATTTTATTTCCGCCCTAGTAAAAATAAAGAACACAGGAGCACCGAATTAACGTTTTTCGGTCATTTTCGCAATCTACGTCTCGATTTACTGTGCAACGATATTTTTTCAGGATTTCCAGGACCCAATTTGACGATCATGAGCTTAGAAATGTTTTAACTCAACAAAAATAAGAAAAAATTTCAAGTTTAAATAACGAAAAAAAAATCTTAGGCTCTGATTGGACTCCGTAAGTTATATTGTTTATCTTAAAATGTCCCCTGAAGCTGTTGGAAAAAACAGGAACAGTTTTGAAAAGTTTAGAATAATTGCACGATCATTACGGCCAATTCTTTCAATTTATTGCTCGCACCACTTATTTCAATGAAATTCGAGTAAAATTATTGAAAGAAAAACAGAAGTGGGAACTAATTCCGTAAGATCAACAATAAAGGACTTCCATTACCTTGGAAGCACATTTTTTCATTCTCGCAAAAAATGTCTGCCGCCTTGAGCTCTCGATGTTTATCTTTTGTATGTTCCTTGTGGTGTATTCATTATTATTTTTGCCTACTTTGGGAAATTAAACCACAATATTTTTTATATTGTTTTTCAAAAAAGGGCAAATGGATTATTCATTCTTGAATATTTGAAATGTATCTCCGGTAGTAGAGGTATCCAAAAAGAAGATATGGTGTTACTATTGAGCTACGTCAGCAGGGAAAATTCAAACAACAAAAATCCTTGGAATATGTTGTCGAGAAGGGATGAAAAACTGTTTAATGTAATAGTAACTCGATCAAACTAAGACAAAGATAGAAGTTACACGTTATTTTCCAAGGTTCTTCCAGACTTACTACACCTCCTCAATCAACAAAGTCCATTTGTCTCAACAGTTTTGTGATTGGAATTGGAATTCTGTGACCTTCCCTTTGTCAATAGAGACTTCCTTCAATGTTTTTGTTTTCCAAGTTATAGTCACCCTACTGTGGGTTCCAGGACACACTGGAATAACGAAAAACTAAAAAGCAGATAAAAAGGCTGAACACACTCTTGGGGATCGAATCATTTTTGTGTTATTAGCACCATTATGCCATTGGAATAAATAGTTAAACACATAAAAAAACAGGAAGATAGAACCATTGGAAAGAATTAGTGGTGCTAAGAGGCGAAACTACAACTAGGAGCAGAAATGGATGCCTGAACCAGAGTAAAACTGCACTAAGAGTTTTGATAGTTATCCTAACAGGTCAGAGCCGCCTGTAGGGGCATCTCAAGGAGCTTAAACAAAATGAGCGAGGAGAATGTGTTCCAACCTCCATTTACGCTGTCTGTCACTGCCTTAAATACGTGGAATAGGTCTGGATCAGGTTACAGACCTAGTACCAAAATGGATAATATACATTTTATGAAGCCTAGATTTCTTGGACTAAAACATAGATGTAGGGTATAGACAACAGATCAGCCGGGCCAATCAACCCACAACCTCCATTCATACACTATCAGATGCATGACACTATATAATCGTAGAGCACAATACCTAAGACTGGATTCTTGACTAAGGGAGTAGGAACAAAATTATATGTATATAGAAAATAATTAACGTTCACGTTCACGGTCAGATCATGGATGATATGCGAACGATACTGTTTTGCACATAGTTTTCGGGCGGTACTCTATTGTTACAACACTTGTGGGCGGTGCCTATATGATGCGATGGAATAGGACCGGCCTTTTCACTCTTCCGCATTCACGTAGTATTTTTAACATCCTCCCTGGCCACCAAACTATCGATTTCCAACGGATATAAGCACTGAAGTGTACGTTTAAGTTTGTTACCGCCACTTCTCTTTATTTCGGTCGGTTTTACTTTTCTGTCACGTATCCTGGTCTTGTAAAAGTACAACGTCTCCTTCTTCAATTTCGTTAGGCTTCGTTAGGCCACTTCTCCCAAAACTCATTGTTTCTCCTCTGGTTTTCCATATTTTCAAAATATCATTACCCTCCATTTCTTTTGATTCTAAGCTTGCGCTGAATCCTAAATCGACATCCCCTATGAAGAACTTTCAGGGTGTGAATATAAAATGGTTTTCTGGATCCTCATCTATATAAGTTAACGGTCTCGAGTTCACGGTAGCTTCTACCTCGGCTAATATTGTTCGTAACTCGTCGAATTTAACAATTTTCTTCAATAAAATTGACTTTAAAGAACCTTTCACGGTAAGAACCAAGCGTTCCAAGTAGCTTCCCCACCATGAGTTTCTTTTCACTCTAAATATCCAATGAATTCTATTCTTTTTGGCTAAATCGTGTATGTCCTCTTCTTGTAATGTCATTGATTCGTCTTATTTCAGAGCTGTCCGTTCAAATATATTAGCTTCGTCTAAATATATTATACTGGGTACACGTCTTCTGGCGATAAAACGTCTGAGACCTAATACACAACTTTGTGTTGTGACAATTTCCACTAATTACAGATGTACCGCTTTTATTACAACACAAGTGAATAACATGATGTACACGTTCACCATTTGTTCGTTCCAGTGCCGTAACGAGGCTATGAAGCGCCTGTGGCAACTTTTTTTTTGCGCCCACATTCCGTATCCCAATAATGACAAAAAATAAAAAACTTATGCAAGTTAAATTCGACTAAATACAATATACCCACTTCACGACCCGCACTCCCTTACGAGTGGACCTGCAGAAGTCAGACTTGTGCGGAGGAAGGGACAGCTATTATTATTATCCCTCAACTGGTATGGTGATTTTGTTAACCTCTCAAGGTATGTTGGGTCAATAGTGACCTGTGAGTAAAAAGCCTGTACGAATTAATAAATTAACAAGACATGTTTCTTTTATTAGTTTACTTTATTAGTTAGATCTTTAATACAATATGTAAAATAAAAAAATCACTAAAAAAATATTATCCTATTATTGTGGTGTAAAAGCAAACATCGTGTGTCTGGTAATTCTTTATTCAAACTCATTGTTTTACATTTTATAAGAAAAAAATATGAAAAAAAGAAATTTTAGTTAAAAAGTCTTAGGTATTTGTATCTTCAAATTATTTGATTGCTTAATCTCTCGCACACTGCAAACATTTCACGACGTCAAGTTTTTTTTCATTATTTTCTATTGTCGCTGTATGGTGTAGTGAAGACAGCATTATGACAGCTTTACGCTTTTTGGCACATATGATAGGAGTGTTAGATCCCTTGTAAATCCATAAACTGTTGACAAAGAAAAAACTCATGGGGAATCTCTTTTTTATTTTTTCGCAATGTTTCTGTATACGTTAGACCACATTTTTTAAATTCATTCGTCAGTTCAATTGATGAAAACCAATTGTCAGCAGTGATGTTTCGATTGCTCTTTACAATAGGCTGAACAAGTTGTAAAACGTTGAGTGTGGGAACTGATAGTTTTCTCGGATCAGGGGATTCATCTTTACCAGCATATATAAACGCATTTAATAAATAATGTGTCTTCACATCCCACAAACACATTATTTTTATACCATATTTCTTAGGCTTATTGGGCATTATACATTTTATATCGAAATCTTCCCCTAAAGCCCACCAGCATTTCCTCAATAGTCATCAATTGACATCTTCATTATTTGATTTAAAAGCACCATACAGCAAAAGAAAACCTATAAATGCTTCCATTTCAGGTTTTTCTACATGGTTTGTGAATTGACAGTCTAAAGCTCCATCACCATAAGAAACCATGAAATCAGTGATTCTTTCATTTGTATGTTCTATTATATTAAATAAATAAATAATAAATTTTTATTGCTCTATAGTATAACAATGATACACGAACAAGAGGAGAAGATTAGGTTACATCTATTAATGCGTAAAGTACATGACAGAGTGATGAGATAAAGAGTAAGTATAATTAATAAAAACATGACAGAAAACAAAATTTCGGACTGGTTGAGGTGCCCTCAGTCATTCATTTATAATGTGTGCCTCGCTCATAAACCTGTGAAGCTTATGCATTATCCTAGCGTCGTTCGAGGACAATAAAGCGTCAAGGTCATCTGAACATCTCTCGAATTTTACTAACGAGCCTCGTAAACCACTATACATCGGACAAGTCAGGATGACGTGCTCAAGGGATTCAGGTGTTTGTTGATTACAGATTGTGCAAATTGATTTTGTTTTGATCAAATACGATTTATTATTTACACATAGGTATAAAGTTTCAGTATTAGTAGTACGTAATTGTGCAATTAATCTTTTGATATAGAGGGGGAGTGTATGATTGAGATAGTTAGTTAGATGGTGAGTATTCTCTTAAAATAAATTTATATTGTGGATGGTAAGTACTAAGCAAAATTTTGTTTAAATCTTCCTCATAACTTAAATTCAAATATCTAATCAGAATTTGTTCTTTATCATTTAAATCTATATTGGTAGTAATTAAGTGAAGTTGGCAGTGTTTTTTTAAACAAGTTTCTAATTGGTATATCCAATTATACTTTATATTAACATTAGCGGCTTCATATAAATTAATTGAACGCATAAGGGCTTTATAGGTGTACCTGGTGTTTTCGTGCTTTGCTATTCTACTCAAAAGTTCCAGAGCTTGCTTTATAATAAAATAGCCTAATTTACAAATAATAACTTCTGTTCGTATTATGTATGCAGCTGTACGCTTTTGTATAAATAATAAGTTTTTCCAAAAATTGCTCTGGATTTTTTCAATTTGATCCAAGTATCGAAGATCCCAAACACTGCTTGCGTATGTGAAGGTGGGTATAACCACGTTATTGTATAAAGTTTTGATTGAACTTATGTCTGCTACCTATATGAGAGGAATTTATAATTTTTAGCACTACTCCCTGTGATAATCTTGCTTTTTGTTCGCGGAATTTGAAATTATTTAAAAAAAAGTCCGTTAAATGTGAATTTTACTCGTAGGTACTCAAAAGAGTTTACTAGTTCTATTAGAGTTATTATATATAAATTGGAGTTGTTTGCTCATGTTGGCTGCTTTACGGAAAACGACCATTTTCGTTTTTGAAGGGTTAACTTCCAGTTCAAATTTATGGCAATAAGACTCTGAGATTCTCAAATTACGGGACATTTCACCTTGTGATTTGGCAAAGAGGACAAGGTCGTCAGCATACATTAGCATGTTGATGTTAGTTTTCCCGTTAAGGATAACACCTTTAGCATTATGGTTTATAAAGTAATTATCAAGATCTGAAACAAAAATTAAGAAAAGAAGTGGACTCAGTGAGTCACCTTGTAAAACTCCTTTGGTTATTTTGATTTTATCTGAAATGTCGCCATTTCCTTCGATATAAATATAAGCTTAGTTATATAAAGCTAGGAGAATTCTGAGAATTTTTGCACTAACCCCTTGTAAATAAAGTTTTTCCCAGAGGACGCTGTAATCCAAGGAATCAAAGGCTTTCCTAAAATCAACAAATAGAGCGAACAGTTTTCTTGAGGGTAAGCGTAGGTAATTATTAATAATTGTATGTGGAATAAAAACGTTTTCATCACAGCTGCGAAATTTACGGAATCCTGCTTGGCATTCTGGGAGTACTTCGGCATTATCAGTATAATTTGTGAGTCTTACATTAATCAGGTGCGTGAACAATTTTGTTTTATGATTAAGCAGAGCTATGCTGCGATGATTATTTAGCTCGCTTAATGGGCCTTTTTTATGAAAGTGGATCATTTTAGTTATTGACCAGAAATAATTTTATTAAATATATTTTTCAAGTAGTTTATCGAATCCATGGGTAAATTTTTCAAAAATTCATTAGCGATGTTATCATCGCCAGGGGCTTTGTTATTTTTTGGCTTGATTCAGAACATAATAAATCTTCTGCATGGGGAAGGGGGTATCTAAATATGGATGTAGAACATCCGTGAATTGATAGTCTAAGGGTGAGGTAAGTTTATAAAAATCTTTGTAATATATTACAAATTGATCCATCCCTATAGCATTGAAATAAATTTTATTTTTACTTTTATTCATTTTGATTGCTTTCCAAAACTGTATTGGGTTTTTTATATTTTCGAATTTTGTTAGCTGGCTTTTTTTAAAAGCACTTTTCCTATTTTTTGTGATTTTCTTAAATCCTTTTTTAGCTGTGTTATAAGATTTTATACTGTTAGGATCTAGATTTTTTTTAAATTTTCCTTTAGCCAAGTTAAGCTGCTTTTTTGCGAGAATACAAGCTTTGTCGAACCATGGTTTTGAATTAAAATGTAGAGACTTCTTTTGAGTATGTAATTTTTCGATGCCAAGAAATCTACAGGATCTGATTTAACTGATTATCCAGCTCTTCAATGTCAGTAAGATTTGGGTTCAAACTATATTGTGACATGATATTTTGATATGCGTGAGATTTTGCAATATCCCATATGTATCTTTTGGTTACAAACTCGGCTTTTGCATTGCTTTCGTTTTCTAAATAAAGTTCAATAGCTAAGGTTGCCTACACAGCTTACATGATCAGAAATGAAATTTGTATTAATATAGAAATTTGATATAATGTCAATACTATTTAAGTTTGTCCAAATTAGGTCTATTACACTATCACCTGATTGTCCGATGTATGTGAAGTCTCCTTGAAAATAATCATATCTGCCGTTTAGTGTGATAAAGCCCAAATTCTCAAGTGACTCAACCAATAACGTTCCTCTAAGTGTAACGATACTGTCTCTAGATTCGCGAGTTTCAACGTTTATAGAATAGTCGTGAGGATCCTTACTACTAAAGTTATCAAGAGAGGACCTATTCTTGCATTAAAATCGCCATAAATAATCACTTGATCAGCAGGAAATTTTCTGATAACACCTCTCACGGTCTCTTTCAAAAGTTCAATACAGGTATGGTCATTTAGCCCTGGTTTTAAGTATACTACACCTTATTTTTTAAGGAGAAAAAACTCTAGACCACCATTTTTAACAACACTAGTGTCTTTTTTCTTTGTTAAACGTCTTCTTTTTTTGGTTTTGCTTTGACGCCAATGAAGTATGTGTCAGATTTCCAGATTCGTCACCTTCCGAAGCTGAGTCTTCAACATATCTGCTCTGAGCGGAATAATCTTGATTCATCGATTGACTTTGATCTCTGATCTGAGACTCACTGTGCTCGCTTACATATACTTGATTATTTCTAATAAGCACGTCCATTCCTTGAGCCTTGAGGTCCTTTGCAGTCCTTCTGTTCTCCATCTTCTTAATATAATATTCTTTGGGGAGGTCTTCATTAACACTAAAAGAGGTTCCTTTTAAGTTAATACAGTTTCTCAGAACTTCACATTTTTTGTGTAGCGATACAAAACTTAATAAGATTGGCCGGTTTTTATTCTCTTTTCTACCTATTCTAAGCACGAAATTTAATTCATTGCAATTTAAATTCACTTTAATCTCCTTCCTGCAGAAGACCATAATAATCTGAGAGTAGCTCCCCATTGTGTTTTTCAGTTTGAGGTATTCCTTTGAAAACTAAATTGTTTTTCCGTTTTAGTGAATCGTTTTCTTTTTTGGCTATTTGTAATTGTTTTTCAACTTGTTGAAGTTTATCATTTCTATTGTATTATCTAATGATCGTCGAAAATCAAATTCCATGATTCCACTGGTTTTGTTGGTTTATTCCTGTATGCATCATCACCTATGACAGAAGGTATGGGTGTTCTGATTGTGTTATCTGCTTGAGTTTTTCCACTTGCTGGAGGTGTTTTTGATCACTTGTATTTATTCTTTTTAAAAAAATACTGGTTTCTTTCTGCCTGTTATTCTTCAGCTCCACCACTTTCATCAGAATCTGGTTGTTCTTGCACATTTTCATTATCATCTCGCTCATTTTCTGATTCCTACAACTCTGACTCACTGTGATGTTCGCTTAACTCACTTTTTCTAGATGAATAGTCACTAATGTATAGATTTAAAGCCTCTTGTTCAAGTTCAAACTGCGTAAGGGGTCTATTACTGTTTATTTTTAACACAAAAATAGTATCACCAAAGGTATGCTGGGTCCGATTTGACACGGTCGCTTGCATTACTCCAAAACGAAGACCCGCACTAACAACGGTCAGATGACAGCTGATAGTATGCTACAAACTAGGAGAATTCGTAGCGGGCCAGTGCCGTCCACCAATTGCAACATTTCTTAAATTATCATACTAAAAAAGGTTGAAATTGACCCACCATACCAGTTGAGGGTTATTATTATTTGCTGTGGCGATCCAGGCATCAGGTCTTCTTATAATATTCTATTAAATATCTACTATTAACCTAATCAAAATGAGTTGCCTGTATCTCGATCAATAATGTATTTTGTAAAGTTATTTTTAATGAATGAATAATTTATAACCTAAATAAGAACAAATTATTGGTCATTTATATTCACAAAATAAAATAAATACAAAGCGTATAATAAATATTATGTTGAAATATCATAAACAATGAAAACAACATGTTATTTTTCTAGCTTTTTTAAAGTTTTGGCAAACATCTTTTTCTATGGATATTATAGACATATTAATGTTATAAATGAAACTAACTGTTTCTAATTAATTTCACAATTTAATGAAAACATTTATGAAAATTATGAAAGGATATTGATAATTACTTCGATATTGACATATCATCGAAATAATTATCAATATCCTTTCATAATTTTCATAAATTTTTTCATTAAATAGTACGAACCTTTAGGTATTCTTCCTGTCTAAACTCCCCAGTCAAAACACGTTACCTATGACGAAGTCCCGACAACAGTATTTATTTTAGGCTATCTATTGTAAATAGCAACTGTATATAGTATTTTTAAGAATAAACCTTCATTTTATATTGGAATCCTGTCTCTGACTATACGACCCTACCCGGCAATACGTAACTACCCTTACGGAGGGTTACAATTTCATACATCTCTTTTTTAGGTAATTCACTTCCATTCATGGCAAAGGAATCATCAGTATCGTTCTCACCAGACATTTTTTTTATTTTGCGTCGTCTCTTTTCTGGAATGCAAGTTTCAATATGTGTTGTTTCGGCTGAACTTCTTGTAATTTTTAACGAAAAAATCAGTTCGGTATTGTTGAATTTCATTTTTTAGACCATTTACCATTTTTGCAGCATTTTCGACTGTAGTTTTATTTTCTTGTAGAAGTGAACTTACTTTATTTATTTTTCCTGATATTGTATCCCAAAATATTAATAGCACAAACTTAGTTAATAATTTTAGCAACAATTGAGCATTTGTCACAGAGTCTACTGTAGCTTGTCTTCGTCCATCACAGATTTCATTAAGAAGTTCTATTATTAGAAGCAGTTGATTTCGTAAAGCTTCAACCGCATAAGCTTTCGCTGACCACCTTGTGTCACTTAAACCTTCAAGATGGACCGATAACTTTTCCTTTAAAAGGTCCCATTTACTAGTAGAATTTACAAAAAAATTAAACAATTGTTGAATTGTTTCAAAACATGAGTTCATTTGTACAGATGTTTGTGCAGCATGAACGCCCATTAAATTAAGGCTATAGCCATGCATGGAACAAACCTCGCCATATTATTTAAACGTCATATCCTGGCTTGTACCCCCTTGTATTTACCTGCCATATTCGCTCCATTATTATATGATTGTTCTCTTATATTACTAATTGCTAATCCATCTAATGCTAACTTATTTATGTTATTAGCCGCTTTTTTCATGTGTCAGAATAAAGTCTATAAGACTTTCTTCAATGCTACATTTATTCGTGTTAGAATCAATGTTAACATAGCGCAAAATTGGCGTCATCTGTTCCTGGTGAGAAGTATCAGCAGGTGTGCTATCAAATAAAATAGAAAAATATTTAGTCTAATTTTAGAAGCATTTATATTAATTACCCCATTTTGTATTGTAGGAGAAAAATAATTAACCCGATTTTTCTTATGACTTTCAATATGCTGGGCAATAATAGGATTGTAATGACTAATTGATTTTCTATGGTGTTCAGAGATTTTCCAGATTCAGGATTTAAGACGGTGGGGTTGCTAGTGAAGGGACGGAGCAAGACAAGGGAAGTGATGGTGAATGGAAGGAGAATTCGCATGGAGGAGTGTGTGAAATACCTAGGGGTGTGGTTGGATAGTCAGTTATCCTTCCGAACACACATGTTAAAGGCGGCAGAGAAGGGGAAAGTGAGGGCAGCATGGCTGGGGAGTTTGATGAGTAATGTGAAGGGGCCGGGAGAGTGGAAGAGGAGGATCATTGGTAGGACGGTAGAGCAGAGTTTGCTGTACGGTGCGGAGGTGTGGGGTGTGGGGTGTGGGGTGAAAGAGCGGGAGTGAATGCGAGGGTTAGGCCACTCCTGCGGGTGCAGAGAGGTATATTGCTAAGGGTAGTGCAGGGGTACAGGACAGTGGGTGGACTGGCAGCAGCGGTGCTGGCAAGGACCTACCCATTGGACTTGATGGCTAGAGCCAGGAATATACGCTGGAAGGGTGCGACCAGAGAGGAAGTACAAGAATGGATGGAGGAGGAAATGGAGAGAAGGTGGGAGGAGTATGAGGGCGCGCTAAAAGGAGCGATTGGGAATAGGAGAGATTGGATGGATCGGAAATTCGGGGAGGTGAACTACTTCTTGACACAGGTGTTCACTGGACATGGGTCGAGAGTAGGGTACCTCCACAAGATTGGAAAAAGAGAGACTGGAGTGTGCGAGAGGTGTGGAGTGGAGGATGATGTGGGGCATGTGTTCAGATGCTGGCGGAACGAGGAAGTGCTGAAGAAGTTGGAGAGGAAACTAGGGGAGGCGGTGTATTGGGAGAATATGGTGGATATAATGTTGAGGGGGGAGGAGGAATGGATGGAGGTAAGTTGCGTAGTAGAGAGCATGGTCAGGGGGAGAGAACGACTCGATATGGCATGAGAGGTAGGAGTGGAAGTTAGGGAGAAAACGACGATGTGAGCGGAGAGTGTGCGAGGGACCGATTCAGGATGACCAATTTTTTCACAGGTTCCACTCAAAGCGTCATTACTTTTTACGGTGGCGATTATAACGCCAAAAACACAATATGGGATTCTAGGCTAACCACAACAAAAGGTAGAAACCTACATAAAGCATCATCTAGTCTAGGATGCGAGTATCATTCCACCGGAAAACCAACGTATTGGCCTACCGATCCAGATAAAATCCCTCACCAGCTAGACTTTTTTATTTCTAAAAATATCTCTGCTAATTATATTAAAATGGAGGAAGCGTATGACCTAACGTCTGATCATTCCCCCATAATAATGACAATTAGTAAAAATATAATTATGAAGAATAGTAATCCAACATTAACAAACAACACAACAAATTGGAAACATCTTAGATAGGAACTAGAAAATAGAATGGAATTCAATGTACCATTAAAAACAACCCAACAACTGGAAAATGAAGTGGAAAAATTTGTGGTAGATGTCCAACAATCAACCTGGAATCATACAGTCGAGGTTAAAAGAAAAATGTAAATTAGTCACAGTAAAAAGAAAGGCAAGGAAGAAATGGCAAACTTCTAGAAACCCTAATGACAAAACAGTATCCAACAGACTCGCCCGATAAAAAGGGAAATACAAAAAATAAAAAACGATGAAGTTTGTTCATATCTAAACGAACTTACAGACGACAAGAATACAGAATACTCACTCTGGAAAGCAACAAAGCAACTTAAAAGGCCAATCACCCAAACGCCAGCAATTAGGAAAGAAGAGGGAGGTTGGGCCAAAAATAAAATGCAAAAAGCAATTCCAACCTAATGAACTAGCAACAGAGAACTCTCTTGGAGGAAGACAATCAGCTGGAGAAAAAAATGAGCGGTCGTCGGACCGCCGACAGAAGTTTGCTTCTCATGCACAATAGAATGCGAGGTTGGGAAAGCCATCAATAAAAATAATCGCAATAGAATGCGATGTTGGGAATAACATTAGGCTCAGTACGTTCTATTAAGTTTTATTTTATATTTTATTGACCATTTTCTCGAAATTTTGACAATTTTTGATAATTATTAACCATTTTTTCCAAATTTTTGACCATTTTCTCAATATTTTGACAATTATTGACCATTATTGACAATTATTAACCAATTTTGACAGTTTTGACAATAATTGATCATTTTTGACAACTTTTCAAAAATGTTGACCATTTTAGAGCACTTTTCCAAATTTTAACAATTATTGACCATTTTTTCAAATTTTAACAATTATTGACCATTTTTTCAAATTTTTACAATTATTGACCATTTTTGACAATTATTGACCAATTTTGACAATTATTGACCAATTTTGACAATTACTGATCATTTTTTACAATTTTTCAAAATTTTTGACCATTTTAGACCATTTTTACAAATTTTAACAATTATCGACTATTTATGACAGGTTCTGACAATAATTGACTTTTTTGACAATTGTTCAAAAATTTTGACCATTTTTCAAAAAATTTGACAATTTTCAACAATTATTGACCATTTTTGACAGTTTTTTTTTTAATATTGACCATTTTTTCAAAAATTTTAACAATTTTTGACCATTTTCAAAATTTTAACAATTATTGAGCATTTTTGACAGTTTCTAACAATTATTGACTATTTTTGACAATTTTTCAAAAATTTTGACCATTTTCAACCATTATTGACCATTTTTGACATTTTTTCAAAATCCTAACAATTTTTGACCATTTTTCAAAATGTTAACAATTATTGACCATTTTTGACAACTTTCAAAAATTTTGACAATTATTGTGAATTTTCCAAAATATTTAACAATTTTTGATCATTTTTTCAATATTTTGACTGTTTTTGACAATTATTGACCATTTTTCCAAATTTTTGACTAGCGTTCCCGAAAGTCCTATGTCGTGCAATAAGAAGCAAGCTTCAATTTAAATTTCATTGGATAGTGGATTATTTAGAAATCTGGCAACACTGTTGCGTGACGGACGCTTTTTCGTAACATTACACGTTGCGTGGCAACACTGTTGCGTGACGAACCCTTTTTCGTAACGTCACACGTTTTACGAGTTCACTAGCCTTCTCAAAAGTCGTGCAATAAGAAGCAAGCTTCAAAAAGATATCAAATTGGTCACTCCTAGAGAAGTTCCGATGAAATAAAAACAAACCTGAATCCAAAAAAAGCGCCTGGATACGATCTAATCACAGGAGCAATATTAAAACAACTACCAAGAAAAGACATTGTGAAACTCACTAATTTGATCAATGCAGTTTTCAGACTGAAGCATATTCCAAGGGTCTGGAGAATAGCTGAGGTGATTATGATCCTAAAACCAGGGAAAAACGCAAGCGAAGCTAAATCTTAATGGCCAATTTCCCTCTTATCTGTGGTATAAAAACTCTTTGGAAAGGTATTTCTGAAGAGACTTGAAAATATTATAGAAGAAAATATGCTCATAAAAGGCTACCAGTTTGGATTTTGTGGAAAACATTCGACAATAGATCAAGTACACAGGATCACAGACATAATAGAGAAAGTCTATGAAGAAAAAGAAGTATGCGCTGCTTTGTTCCTGGACATAGCCCAGGCGTTCGATAAGGTCTGGCACAAGGGGCTCATGAAAAAAATTGAAAAAAATATGCCAAAACAATATGCAAAGTTATTGGGATCTTACATAACAGATCGATTTTTCAGAGTTAAACAAGAAACTGAATACTCTGAACTAAAACAAATAAAAGCAGGTGTGCCACAAGGGAGCGTGCTTGACCCAGTTTTATAACTACTATAGATATGACATACCAGATATGAATGATATAAACATTGCCACATTTGCTAATGACACCGCTCTTCTTGCGACAGGAACAAATGTGGAAGAAGCTACTCAAAAGTTTCAAAGAGCCACTAATCAGTTCAACTAATGGACCAAAAAATGGAGAATAAAACTTAATGAAACAAAACGAATAATCAAAACATACCAATCGCAGTTAACGGAATGGAGGTACCATATGGAAACACAGCAAACTATCTCGGAATAACACTGGATGCTAAGCTAAGATGGAGGGAGCATGTAAAGAAGGAAAGGAAAGAACTAGATACAAAATATTGAAAAATGTATTGGCTCATAGGTAGAAAATCCCAAATGTCAACACATAATAAATTGCTCATATATAAGCAGATTCTGAAACCCATTTGGACATACGGACTACGGCTTTGGGGCTGTGCCAGTTCAACCAACATAGCACCCATACAAATATTTCAAAACAAAGTACTCCGTACTATTGTGAACGCTCCATACTATATTCGGAATGCAAATCTGCACAGAGACCTCAATGTACCAACAGTTAACGATGAAATTATGAGATATGTCCAAAACCACGAAGACAGATTACATAATCATGTTAACATCGAGATACTCCAGCTACTCGATCAACACCACATAAAGAGAAGATTGAAAAGGACGAAACCTTCAGACCTGGTGTAAGTGACAAGTGAAAGTGTTGAAAGCAGAGCACAAAGTTCATAGTTAAGAACTGAGTGACATCAATGGATTATAACTTAGTTTGAAGGATTGTATATATAATTTGGGATAAGACAAAATTACTGGTTGGTCGTTGTTCTCGACTGGGTGTTTTGTATATAAAGTCTTATATACTTTTTAATTGAGCATGGGATACAATACGGTATTATTTTATTTTAAATATTTTAATTATTGATTAGAACATACAAAGCTATTTTTAACAATTCAAAAAAGGTAATGTCAACTTGACGTAACGTCATAAAAAAAATGGTTCGGAACGGAACAACTGGGTGTAATACTACTTTCCATAATAATAATAAAAAAAAAAGAATGGCATCCAAAATAACTATTAAAATACGTCTACCCTTTTCTTTTTCTTTTAAAATTTCTTTTTGTAAGTGGTCGTCTATAAAACCACCTTTCTTAATTTTTGATTGTAATATAATGACACGGTAACATAGGATTTATATGCTGCCAGTCAGTCGTGAAACCCCTCAGTGGTCAATACGTTCTGATTTTTCCCAAAATTTATACATGAAAAACAAAACAGTGCATATCATTTTGACAATGATATGTCAATATCGAAATAATTATCAATATCTTAGAGTTTTCATAATTTTTCATTAAATAGAAAGTAATATGAGTAGATTCCACAAAGTAAGGGTCCAAACAGTAAATTCAAAACAGTGCATCTTTTCGCTTGCAATATATCAACCAATTTCTAAATACTTGTTCTCCGTTTGGCATGGTTTTTCCAAACCATTTTTTAACAAAATGTCTATTTTCTCTTCCAGGATAAACACCTAAATCATCGCATAGCTCTGGTCCATGTTGAGCAAATATATATGTTTGCTACAATTAGTTAAGTGCCAGATAGTGGGATCATTAAAATCTATTATTTTTGAATTGTTTTCTAATTTAACATCGACCATATTATCATCATAACCTGGTTTTTATATTAAATGTTTTGTTCTGTTTCAATTTCGCATGAAACATGGTTACTTGTAGAAGGCAGATTTAACCCTTCGGCGGGCGCGCTATGGCACTGTGTACCGAAGTTTTACTGTTTTGAACGTCACGCGTCTCATGTTACCTGAAACACCTTATGCTTCTGAGTATTCCATGTTGACTATATCCGTAAGAGACTGCTGAAGCCAGAAATATTTTATATGCACTCATTCAGTCTCAGCTCAACGTCAAACACTAGGAGTTCAGTTTTCGGCACTGCGTACCGTTGCGCGCCCTATAAAGTAAGTATTTTTGTATGATGATTTTTTAATTTTATGTATAACTATTTATCATTTCTGTTATTATTTTATTTTTATATTGGTCTTACTTGTTAATTTACATCAGGTGTTATTTCAGGAAACAAATGTGGGGTCGAAAATACCTCAATCCAGACGAGCTAGAGGAGTTGGCAAATCATTTGTCAGATGTGGAAGACATACCAGACCTGATAGATGATAGTGAAGGCGAGGAAGAAGTTATAATAACTGAAGAAATAAGTGAAACGTCTTCAGAACAATCCGAAGAGAGTGGTGATGAAGAATTTGCCGAAGAAGCATCTGATTATCAATTTTATATAGGGAAGGACAGTGAAACGCCATGGATTAGCAATTCTTTGGCTACTGTAAGCAAAACTAAGTCGACAAACCTAGTGAAAATATTACCTGGTCCTGTCAGAGAAGCAAGAAATACTGAAAAAGAATTAGAAGCATTTTTAAAATTCATATCTCCCGAAATAATAGATGATATCGTTAGCAATACAAACATATATATTCGAAAAAAGCAAGAAGATGTACAATACAGTAGAGATAGAGACTGTAAACTAACAAGCAAAAGTGAAATTTTGGCTTTGTTTGGAGTGTTATTTCTTATAGGAGTGAAAAAAGGTAATAGAAGTAATGTTACGGAATTATGGTCTAAAGATAGGACTGGTATGATGATACTGAGAGCTACTTTTAGTTATAAAATATTTCTGTTTTTACTTCGTGCTGTCAGGTTTGATAACATATTTACAAGAAAAGACCGTGAGGCAACAGATAAGCTTGCAGCGATTCGAGACGTATTTACTAGATTTATTGAAAACTGCCAAAAAAATTATGCCATTGGTGAATATGTGACCATCGACGAAATGTTACATAAATTCCGAGGACGTTGTGGGTTTGTACAGTACATGCCCAATAAACCTGCCAAGTATGGCTTAAAATTTTAAGCCTTGTGTGATAGTAAAACATACTACACCTGGAATTTGGAATTATACTGTGGGGAACAAAAGGTCGGACCTTATAAAAATTCTAATAAACCGCTGGACATAGTAGATAGATTAGTACATCCACTAAAAGGTAGTAACCGACATTTAACAACCGATAATTATTATACAAGCTACCCATTAGCTGAGCATTTATTACAAAATAAAATAACTTTGACCGGAACTCTAAAAAAATAAGGCAGTAATCCCTCCACAATTTATTAACTTCAAGAATCGTGAAATTGGATCAACACTTTTCGGGTTCCAGGATAATATGTCACTTGTGTCATATAAAGCAAAAAAAAGTTGTAATACTGCTATCAACTATGCACGATACTGGTGAAATCGATGAAATAAGCGGTAAAACCGGAAATAATACTGGACTATAACAGTAACAAAGGGGGCGTTGATACTGTAGACCAGTTATGTGCTACTTACTCAACGCAAAGAGTCACAAGAAGATGGCTATTGGCTGCATTTTTCAGAATATTGGACATTGCAGGCATAAACTCACAAATTATGTATTGGGCAAACAAATCATCGGAGAAACAACCAAGAAGAAGAGTTTTTCTCAACAATTTGGCTTTTAGTCTCATGGAAGATCGTTTGAAAGGAAGAGCCCAAGAAAAGTCACTTCCTAAAGATGTATACCAATTTCTTTCAAAATATCGCAGTCCTGAGAGAGAGTCCCCTCCTCATATAAAAAGAGTAGGAGCCTGTCACTTGTGTGGTATAAAACTAAATAATAAAACTACTATATCCTGTATTTCGTGTAAAAAGTTTGTTTGTAAAAACATAGTGAGCATAATGTTTAATTATATTTTTTTTAGAACGGCATTTGTATTTTATTTCATGTCTAAAATGAAAAATGAATAGCGGTACGGAGTACCGCCGCGCGCCTGCTCATGTGAAATTCTTAGGCGCGCCCGCCGAAGGGTTAATTCAGTTGTTAAGTTGTTGAATGATCTAGAGGTGCAGAATGTTCTTTAGGAAAAATATCAATAGGTGTAGTATTTTTCTTTATATTTGCAATCTTCTGTTCTCGTTATTTTTTAAAATTGTGCACCGGACAGTTTTTTTGGTGACATTTTACCCTAGAAGTGTTTATTAATTGAAATTTGCGTTCTTATTAATATAATTATTTATAGTACTTACTTAGTCAGCATTCCAGTATGTTCAATATTAACAAAATTATATTTTTTTTACGTAATGGACTTCTAGAAATATAAAAACTTTGGCAAATCTGCGAAATCTCCCACCCCCAGTACCTTCCTAGAATTCCGCATCGTTGTTAAGTGTGTGTTCAGTTGTTCGTTAGCATTGATCAGTAGCAGTTATGAGTAAAGTTTGATATCCTGACCCGGCGCGACCTTTCTCTCATCGAGTAAGAACACGGAAAAACAATTTGATTATGCACTTTCCTGGAGTAAAAGGTGCTGCAAAAAATGCTAAGTCACCACTGCAATGCTGGCAGCTTTTTGAAGCTTGCTTCTTCTTGCACGACATAGGACTTTTGGGAAGGCTAGTGAACTCGTGAAACGTGTGATGTTACGAAAAAGCGTTCGTCACGCGATAACTCATTAGAAAGAGAGAGTGAGAGAAGCAAGCCATAGTGTACGTTCAGTGCAGAGAGAGAGAGAGAGAGAGAGACGCATTGAAATAACGAGCGATACTATATAACCAACGCTGCGTTAAAATTTTGAAAAATGGTCAAAAAGTGTAAACATTTTTGAAAAATTGTCAGAAACGGTCAATAAATGTCAATAATTGTCAAAAACTGTCAAAAATTGTCAAAAATTGTCAAAAATTGTCAAAAATTGTCAAAAATTGTCAAAAATTGTCAAAAATTGTCAAAAATTGTCAAAAATTGTCAAAAATTGTCAAAAATTGTCAAAAATTGTCAAAAATTGTCAAAAATTGTCAAAAATTGTCAAAAATTGTCAAAAATTGTCAAAAATTGTCAAAAATTGTCAAAAATTGTTGAATATTTTTAAAAATGGCCAAAAATAGTCAATAATTGTCAAAATTTTTGAAAGTTCTCAAAGGTGGTCAATAATTATCAGAGACTGTCAAAAATGGTCAATAATTGTTAAAATTCTGAAAAATAGTTAAAAATTGTTGAGATTTTGAAAAAATGGTCAATAATTATAAAAAACTGTCACAATTTTTGAAAAATTGTCAAAAATGGTCAATAATTGTCAGAAATTGTCAAAAATGGTCAATACTTGTTAAAATTTTGAAAAATGGAAAAAAATTGTCCAAGTTTGGAAAAATGGTCAATAATTATAAAAAACTGTCAAAAATGGTAAATAATTGTTAAAAATTGGAAAAATGGTCAAAATTTCTGAAAAATTGTCAAAAATGATCAATAATTGTGAAAACTGTCAAAATTGGTCAATAATTGTCAGAACCTGTCAAAAATGCTCAAAAATGCTCAAAAATTGTCAAAAATGGTCAATAACTGTTAAAATTTGGAAAAATCGTCTAAAATGGTCAGAATTTTTGAAAAATTGTCAAAAATGATCAATAATTATCAAAACTGTCAAAATTGTTCAATAATTGTCAAAAATGGTCAATAATTGTTAGAATTTTAAAAAATTGTCAAAAATTTTGAAAAAATGGTCAATAATTGTCAAAAATTGTTAAAATTTTCGAAAAATGGTGTGCACGAGAAGCAAGCTTCTGTCGGCGGTCCGACGAACGCTCACCTTTCTTTTTTACAGACGAAATGTTATCTTCGTTGGTCAAAAATATAAACAAATATATCGATACTATTTTCGAGGAATACAAGCTCGAACAGGATGCCAAGTTAGCAGAAATAAAAGCACTTATAGGATTAGTTTTTGTAGAAAATTATAATAACCATCTATTTTTGTCAAAACTCTCAGCGTGAATATATCTAGTGTTTTTTATGGGTACAGGAGTTTTCTTACATTAGGTCTACAAGACTAATTTTGCTACAATCAAAGGCGCGACCACTGGAAGGTTAATTATGTGGACCAGCAAAATCTATTCCGGTCACATTTAAAGGTTGCGCTGTCGTGATTCTGTCTCTTGGTGAAGGGGCAAAGGGATGCATTTCTGATTCTCCTTTCAAATTCTTACAAACAACACTGCGTTCTATAATGGCTGTTATCCTTTGTTTTCCCTGAATTATCCAGTACTTCTTCCTAATTTCAGCTATTGTAGAATTTGTTTACGTATGTTTATTTGTGATTCCTGACACCATTTGTTTTCAACACTTGTTTAATGACTTTTATTGAATTCATAATATTTAAAGATCTGTCTTGAGAAAAAATTACTTAGGAATCAGTTTGGCAAACCTGTGATTTGGTGAGCCGTATCGTCGGGTTATAGCCGCTGGGACCATGTGTTTTTTTTGTGGTTGTCTGTTTTACTTTCACGTTTGACTTTTTGTATTGATTTTGAACTTGAGAGAGCAAGCCAAAAAGGCATTGTTAACGAATTTTTTTTATATATTGATGTAAAAGTAGGCATATCTTTGTAGTGTATAGTAACTAGTGAAAGATGATTCGAATAGTTCAATCACAGCAAACTGCAGTTGCTGTGTATATCCACAATCAACCACAATATAACTTTGAAATTCAACATTAAATAACATTTTTCTACTAACCCGGTATTTTATGTTAACATTACACATATTTTGTCACTGTAGTGACGAATACAAAATATCAATTCTCTCGGGAAGCTCCTCTCCCTCAGTCCAGAATCCTGTCCCTGGGAGACTGCTGGATAGAAGAGAAAAATTTACCTAAACTGACGTCTGTAGATATCCTTAAATTCCCTCAGGAGCTAGAACTAAGTCTCGGAGACTCCTCAGGAACTGAATCGGAAAAGTGGGCATGATACATCTTTAAAGTCTCAGTGAATGTCACCCTATTGTACATACATTCAACATTATCAAAAGATGTTATTTTTTCACAAAAATCTGATAAAACATGAAGAATCCTATAAATAATCTTTGTTAAGCAAAAAGTTTCTAGAATTTGATTGACATTAACATCAATGTTTACACAAAATGTCGAAATATAAAATTTGAATTTTGGAAATGGGTCTGTGATAATTATGGAATGTTTATTTATAACTGACGACTTGTTTCCTGTACATTTAAACGACCTGCTGAACATCAATCGTAAAAAATAAATATTTAGATTAATTGGCGTATTTTGTACAAAATCGTATGTTAAAAGGATTCACCAGAAGAAATAGATGGGGAATTATTGAGTCTTAAAATGAACAAAATGCCATCAATAGTGAAAATTCGTAGCTTATTATCTATTTTATTTTTATACTTTTAAAAGCTGTTCTTTTTTTTTGGTAGGCTCTCCCTATTTGATGATACATTTTTTCAATTCATCCTACTCGTTAGTGTAGTCTAAATAACAAAATTGTGTTGACCAAAATATTGTCCGACTTACCAAATTCCACTTATTTCGAATTTTATTTTTGTCTGCTTTGTAAATTTTGCCTACTCCGGACGCGCTCTGTACATATACAGTTAACATAGTTGTATTGTCAATGTAAAATATTGGCTAATATATTTTTAGTTAAAGCTGCCTCCGAACTTTGTATTGATTAACTCTATAATAATAAACAGTCCAAAATGATTTATGTTAATAAATAAACCAAATTGTTTTCTATACGGGAAAAATGTTGATAACAAAAATAAAACAATTCAAATGAGAATAAAAAGTAGAATTTTAGAAAAAGCTAATGAATATTTTTAGCTGCTCGCTAGGTCAACGATTTTAGATGAAAAAAGTAAAAATTTGCTTAGACTACGATTGATAGTTGATTGATTTTTAAATCAAAGGAAAACTTTTTTTATATAAAAATGTCGATATCAAAGTTGTAGATTTCAATTTTGTAACGAAAATAACCGAATACATTAATGTTTAAATTTCGGATTTTACATTTTTTTACAAATATAATTATGAATTATTTTTATTTTATTTTCACAAACTTAATTTCAAAATTTAATGAATCAATTTTAAATTTTTTAATTCGTTATAATATGCTAACATATCTTCAATTCTCTCACTTAATTCTGGAAAAGTGTGTTTTTTCGTTTTCTAAAATGTTATTTTCAGTTTCCTGCACCATATCTAGAGAAAGCGAGTTTTTTAGACAAAATCTTAACGGCCAATTTTTGCTAGTATGAGTGGCTAAATAGAAGAGAAGAGTTTCAAGAAATCATACGAATGTTCGTACATTTTCATATTTATTATTGATGACAAGACACGATAACAAGATTTTTTCAATCTGATGCTGAGCCTGAAAAGGCTAAAAATTAAAAAAATGGTTTTTTTATTTTTAAATATTTTTATTGGTTCTTTGAAATGATACTGAATTTGAGATGTATTATTTAAAATTTATTTCAAATTAAGTTGGAAAGTAATTTTTTTGGTTTTCCTCGATTTTTATTAGTTAAAAAAAACTTTATTGTGTACTTTGAGGGAGAGTATATTTTCAAATGAAAGAAATGTCTAAAAAGACTTCGGATAGAAACTTTTTTTTTTTTTCGAATAATATAAATTTGCTCAAAACCAACTGTGTTAATAATCTGACTTAATCAATGCAAAAAAGAAACACAAAATTTCATGTCAGTAAATTCAATTAGTTTATTGAAAAAAAAAGGTTTTCCCAATTTTTCTTAGAAAAATTGGGGTGAAGTTAAAAACCCTCAATCATCCAACTCCTTCGGATGGTTTTTCTCAAAAACTATACAGCAAATTTTTGCTAGTATTTAGGGCTGAAGCAAATTTAGAAGAAATCGATAAAGCGGCTTTTCAGAAAATGCTGGTAGAATCAGTTTAATAGATAGTTTTTAAGATGTTTGAGTACCAAAGACCGGAAAAGTTTCGAGAAATGGTGCAAGGAAATTTTCAAAGTGCTGTGAACTTGCGAAGGATTGAAATTGAGAAAAACCAAAAAATGTCTTCCATATTTTCATCTCTTTTCATTATGTATTTATTGTCTTATTAGAAATTACATAAAATTTTAATATAATTTTTTTCGCTCTCCGCAGCTTTAAAAGTTTTTTTTTGGAAAAAAATCTTTTATATGTTGTACTTCAAAGTAGACTTTCCAGAGTAATCAAAATATTGAAATAAAAAAAAATTTTGATTTGGTTTACAAAAAATATAAATAGAAAGTCAACTGTTTTTCGAATGTGAATCATGTTATTTTTACAAGAAACAAAAATAAAATTAATAAATGAATTTGGTTTTCCAAATTTTTTTGAAAAAATTTGAGGTTATGCTAGAAAATGTCCCAAACAATTCAACCAAAACTTCTGGCTGGTCTTTGTTTATTATCAATTTCTCCGATTTCAAAAAACTCGCTTTTACACTAAGCAAAACGGAATGTCATTTCCCAAGATGTCATTTTCACTGTCCAGCACCATATCTCGAGAATGGGAATTTTCTCAGACATCTATACGGCAAATTTTTTCTACTATTTGGGGTTGAATTTGAGCCAATTGAAAAAATAAATAATAATTAAATGAAGCAATCCGTTTCCGGTAAAATATTTTGCAAAGTATCTACCAGTTTTTTAAAAAATAGTTCTTTTTTTGGATTTTTCGGTGCTGTATGCAGAAAAAGATCTAGGAATTCGTAAAAGGGTTAGTATATTTTCAAATCTATTATTATTTTTAACTCTTCATTTATAATTAAATATTTTATTCAAAATTGCATAAAATGTATCCCAAATAGGATTTGGATGATAATCTTTTTGGTTTTCTGAGAATTTTTTTCGGAAAAAGCCCTCAATATGTACAACTAGACTTTCTCAAAGTGAACAAAATATTTAAAAAAAAATGCAATCAAGATCCACGGATCACTACATGGTTGCAGGAAATATGCTACAAAAGATAAAGATAAAAAATAAAACTATAATATGCAACAAAAAATTGGGACATAAGAGAACTAGAAAAGACCGAAACACAAAACGAGTACAAAGATAGAATAGAAGAAAAATTCATTAATGAGACAGAAGAAATTAGTGGAATTCAAGCAAAATGGATAGAAAAATGTATAAATACAGCTGCAAACAAAAAAATAGGATTGGTGGTAAAAAGAGAACAGAAGGAATGGCTCGACGAAAAATGCAAAGAAATCATAGGAAAGAAGGAAGAAGCATGGTTAAAATGGATAAGGACGAACAGAAATGAAGAAAGAGAAGCTTATGAAAAACTAAGAAAATAATAAGAGACAACAATTGAAAAGAGAATTAATGAAATAGAAAGGACAAGTTATGCGAGAAAAAAAAAAGATTTTTATCAAAAAATAAATGCACAGACCCGAACATACAAAACCAAGAAAACAGGAATCAAAAACAAAGAAGAAAGAATAGTAAATGAAGATATGGAATATAAAGAGACATGGATGGAATATTTTACGGAATTACCAACAGAAACAGAAGTCAGAGAAGTAAGAGAAGATGTTGATATAGAAGAGAAGAACAAACAAGAAGTAATTGAGAAACCAACTGAAGAAGAAATAAGAGAGATAATTAACAGGAGTAAGAACGGAAAAGCGCCAGGAAGCGACGGAATTAACATGGAACTTATCAAGTACGGAGGGACAAAACTGTTAGAAAAATTATACCAATTGATATATAAGATATGGTAAGAAGAAGAAGAGATGCCCGAGGAATGGAAGGTGGGACAAATAGTAACAATATACAAGAAGGGAGACCAACAAGCATGTGAAAACTTCAGAGGAATTACACTACTGAATGCAGCATATAAGATAACAACAACAATTATAAAAAGAAGAATACATGATGCAGGTTACAGAGGTGGAGAATATCAGTACGGATTTACAAAAGGAAGGTCAACTACAGATGCGATACACATACTGAAACAAATTTTGGAAAAGTCCAACGAATATAATATAAACATTGAAATACTATTCATTGACTTACAAAGAGCATTTGACTCAATTACTGAAAGCGTTGAATTAAATGGGAGTGAATAATAAACTAATAAGAATAATAGAAATGACACTAGACCATAGCATAGCAGAAGTAATAACTCAAAGAGGGAAAACGGAGAAGTTTACATATAATAAAGGAGTCAAGCAAGGAGACTCTCTGTCGGCAACACTGTTCAATTTGGCACCAGAATATACATTGAAAAGAATATGTAAAGGAAATTTAAGAACCAGGGGAGGACAAATAATAGCGTATGCAGACGACGTAGCACTAGTGACTAAAAACAGAATGGCAATGGAAGAAATGTTGGAGGAAATGATAAGAGAAGGAAAGAAAATTGGACTTTTGATAAATATAAATAAAACCAAATTATTAAGACTCAAAAAGAATTGTGAACAAAGAACGTGAAAATTGGAAGATATGAATTTGAAGAACTGGATAGAGTTAAATATCTGGGAATAACAATAAGTAGTGATGGAGACAGAGAGACTGAGGTAAGGGAAAGAATTGGAACAAACAAAGCATTTCAGGCTAACAACAAAATTAATAAAAAATAAAATAATTAGCAAGCGCACGAAAATAAGAATATATAACACAATAATTAGACCTGTAATGATGTATGGTGCAGAAACATTAACTATTAATAAAAAACAACAAGAGGATATGAGAATACAGGAACGAAAAATACTAAGAACAATATTAGGACCAAAAAAAAATAGGAGAAGAATATAGAAGAAGAACAAACATGGAATTATATCAAGAGCTGAAAAAAGACATAGTAAAAAAAAATTAAGGAGCAAAGATTAAAATGGTTGGGACACATATGGAGAGCAGGTAAGAAAGCAATAATATACTCAATGGTAGAGTGGAAGCCTTGTAGTAAGAGAAGACAGGGAAGACCCAGGATAAATTGGTTGCAAGAGGTAGTAGGTGATCTCAAGACAATGAGAATTAAACACTGTATCTCCGTAAAGAGAAATATTTTACTTGAGTGTTTTAGGTTAAATCTAGATATTTTGTGCAAAGGGTTTCTTCCTAATGAATCACCCTGTATATCTCGATAAAACAAATTTTCTTGCATAAAATTTGTAAGGCGAATTTCTGCTAGTATAATATGGAGCTTAATTTAAGCAAATTTCTAAAAAATCGATGCAGTTGTTTTCGAGGAGATGCCGGTAAAATATTTTACAAAGTATCCGCCAGTATTTTATTGTATAAGTTTAAAAGATCTCTTTTCAGTCTTTTTATTGCTAAAATCGAAGAAAGTTGAAAAAAAATCGTAAATGCCATCTTGAATTTACTATTTTTCATCATTTATTTTGAATTGAATTGGAATGTTTTATTTGATTTAATTTTGATTGGAATTAAGCACAATCTTTTTAATCAAAACACTAGTCAACTAGATAATAAATGAAAATAATTGTTTACGACTACAAAAAAATGTTGTCAACCCTTATTTTAAAGAAATTCTGGAATAATTCAACAAAACCCTCTAGTTATCTGTTGTTTTTTTAACCTTCGAAACCCGCTCTCACACCAAGTGAAATGTAATTTAATCGCCGCAAAACGTAGTGAACGTGACGAGCGCTAAATAATTTCAACTGTAGTGAGTGCTATGAAAAAACCCATAAAAAAATTAGTGCTTTCACATAATACTGCCGTCGACAACATATCGAACATAGTTGTACACGAAAGGCAATCAATAAAAACATCCGAAAATAAACACATTAGGCAAATTCTTGCTCCCATTCGTATTCAACGCAGCAGCGTTTTTACGCTCCCGTCTAAATACCCTTAATTAATTCATCCCTTGTGTATACATTTTTTTTTCATCTCACGTCCAATGGTTACCTACTGTGAAAATTTCTCTTTTTCACCGAGCTGATAATGGTCAATAATCTTTTTCTAATATTGCCCGCCGTGTTTGCTTTTTATTTGTGACACCGCCGTTATATATATTGAGCTACAAAATTGGTTGACAAGATTAATTGCAAATCGGATTTTTTCCGTCGTAGCGAATAAAGGTTTTTTTATTGTCGAAGTGTGTAAGTAATTTTCTAACTGGCTTCAGAGAAATTTTTATTGCTATCAGGACATTAGCAGTGTTTTTTCATTCAAAATACGGGATACTTAAAGTGATTGGATCTATATGGAAAAATATTCTTATCAATCTACTTAAATTTTAATACAATGTGAAGTAGGTCATTACAATCAAAAATTATGGGTCTTAAAAGTCAGATAGCATTGAAAGCGGGTATGTGTACTTACGTACGCACGCAAGAAGGTATACTTCTTTGTAATTCAAATGAATAGAAATTATTTTTAAATTTGTGTGATCTAAAAGATGTTAATACATATAATAATTGCCTATTTGAATTAGTTAAATCATTAAAAACAAATTGAATCAAAAGTACAGTAATGTCGGTAGGACTTAAACCGACGACCCTCACTGTGGAAGGCTTGCGCTTACCCATCGCACCAAGAACTACAACGATAACGAATGCCAAGCTCTGCTATACTCTTGCTCATAAAACCTCAAAGTGTATTCACAAATAGCTAATTCTAATGTTGGTAAATTGCTTTCGTACTTTTGACCGAGTTAGTAAAAAAGAATCATGATACCATGATATGATGGGTATATATCGCATAAAGTAAATATTATAATGTCTGTCATGCAATAAGTCATAATTTATAATGTGAACAAATAAAAAGAATACATACCGACAATTAACCTCAAATCTAAGAATGCAAATTATATGAACATACTCGCACACCCAGTATAAAAACTAGCCGACGCTGCAAGTTACACTAACGCAACGCCGAGCTTAATCTTATTTCTATTTGTCATTCTTGTTACTGTCGTTGTCTATGCACAATCTATAATTGTAAAATAAAGTAGTTTTTAAAAACTTAAACTTTCGATCAATTTATTTAACTGGCGCAGTTAGTAGGATAAAACGTCGTTAAAATTTCTCAAAAAGTTACGGTATCGACAGCTGCTTTTCGGGCAATAAGAAACAGTGAATCTCAATTCTTCGTGTTTGTACCTACAAGTGCAGCTCCGGTGATCCAGCCAAACTCCTGTGGTCCAGCGAGATCCTGACCCACGGCAGTAGAAGAATCAGACAGGAAGAAAACTCTGAAGGTTGCGTAAGTACCGAGTTTCCTTTTGGTTACATCCTTTCTCCGGTCGAGAATTTTTAGATAAGTAGAATTAAGAAACTTAAAGAATAGTATTTGAAGAAAAAATAAAATTTTTAAAATAGTCAAACTATTAATTTCAATATTTTATGATACCAGATATTGAGGATTTAATTATTGATTTTAATAATATAGTTAGATCAGACAAAAATGTGGCCAAACGAAATAAACGTTTCTATGTTAAAATTATATGTCGATTTGATTCCGAATTATGACAGAAATTCTACAACATTATTTAAGTTTTTATCACAATGTGATTTTTTAGTAGATTCATACTGTATAGTAGCTGATCCGATTTTACAAAACTATTTAATAAAGCTCATTCAATCAAAATTGGTAGATAAAGCTCATTTCTCAAAAGGGTCTAGAATTGAATTAAATACTTGGCAATTAATTGAAAATGCACTGAATTCATGCTTTGGTGTTAAAAGAAGTAGAGTGTTTAGAACAAGATCTTTTGATGGCTCGTTCTCAAAAGAACGAAACCGTGCTACAATTTGCAGAAAGATTACAAGTATTATATAGTCATTTAATTCATAAAATCAATAGTTTTAATGACTGTCAAATGAATGCCAAAGAAATTCATAGACGCCAATACGGGCAAATGACTTTAAGAACCTTATTAAGAAATCTTAAAGGTCAATTACAAGTAATTAAACGTTTAAAAAATCCTAATGATATCGAAACAGCCATTTCTTATTTAATAGAGGATTCTCAAAATTATTTAAGAAATTATTCGCCTAATAATAATAATCAAATTACATTCAATACACCATCATATAAAAAAATCAACTCAATCAGCTAATCGATATTTTGTAAATAATAATCAACGCCCTAATAATTTTTCTAACAATACGCATTATAATTCACGTCAAAACTATCAACCAAATTTTCCGCCCAATTTTCAAATACCGAATTTTCAACGCCAATATTTATACACCCAATCATCAAATATCCCATCAGCCCCAAAATAATAACTTCCCAAGCCAACTGATAAATATTCAACCTAGACAAATAAATAATAACTACCCTACTAACAGACAAGTTTTTGGTCCTCCAAAAAATATTTTTAAGCCAACCGGTAAAAACCCTAATAACCCTATAGAACCAATGTCAACCATATCCCGAAATACATTCAAACCTAGATAACAGTCAAGAAACTTCACTTTCGAAGAATTATACCAAATCGAACATGTCAAACCTGACACTCCGAATCCTGACGATAATTCTTCCAATATTCTTACAAATCATAATACAACAAACGACGTACATACATAACGAAGAAAACTAGTGTGGTTATACTCATAACCAAAACTATCACCTATAAGGTGACAATGATCAAAATTTTTGGATTGCTCAACAAGAACTGGCGATAGTTTGGGCAGTAAAACATTCCAGACCATACCTTTTCGGACGAAAATTTTATGTCGTCACCGACCACAACCCCTTAAAATGGTTATTAAATTTGAATGAACCAAATTCAAAATTGGTTGGATGGAGATTGCAACTAGAAGAATACGAATATGAAGTAATAGACAAATCCGGATCATTGAACTTGAACGCAGACGCCCTATCCCGAATAGAAATCAATGTATCCGAAAATGAATCAATAATAGGCAACCCAGGTGATATAGATTTCGATGCCGATGACTTTATACACAATTTAGTAGAAGAACAAAATTTAGAAAATATTATAAGTAACACTACACTGACAAACACAGATATTGGAGAAATTAGAGTAATAATACAAACTGAACCAAAATACAAGCATAACTGACGCAGAAAATTATACAGAATCAAACGACGAAACAGAACATACCTCCCATGAAAATCCAATACTTGCAATACCAATTACAGAACAATGCGTTAATTTACACAATAATCGAATAATAATTGAGCAAGGTAATTCAAACAAATTTCATGTAATAAAAAGAAAACATTTCATCACAAAATTTGGAATCTCTGCTCACTTGACAAATAATACCGAAAACATCGAAAAATAAATAATCGACTTGTTTAAAAATTAAGTCGACCCCAATAAAGTTTATTGTATTCACATAAAAAGAACCACCCTAGATTTAGTACCAGTATTAACCCGAAGCCAGTGAGGTGAACTTTTTGTCCATAACCACTGAGGTGGAGTCTGCCAGACTCCTGGAGTTTGACGGCCACTATTGCAGTAGAATATATTAAAAAAAATAAAATTCAGCCAAAACCACAAATATTATTGTATTTCAAAATAAACAATATTTTTTATTTGTTAAAAATTTAAAGTGGAACAAGTATATAAATATTATAAAACAAAACATTTAAAATCTTTAACAGTTTGCGCCGATAGTTTTATTTTTAAAATAAATGGTTTGTTGATTCCTGAACAATAGGCAACACAGCTTGTTCATGTATTTATAATCATTAATGTCATTAACAAAAACGTCAGCTATAGAAAAAACAAAAAATTCGAACAAGACGTTTTAAAGGCAGGAACCAATATAGTTTTTAGAGAGTGAGTTAGGCTAGATCGTTTGAATAAGTCAAAAGATACGTGAAAAATATCGCGATTAAAACATTAATGTTCATAATAGTGAGTTTCTTTCGAATACGGATTTGTCGATTTCCTTAATTTTCCCTATTGATCCGTACCTTTGATTCCTATTCATTTGACAAAAACCTGGACAAGATAACCATTTTTCACCTAGTTAATGGGTAAGTTTTTCAATTCGAAATTGTTCGTATTTAATTAGAATTTACAGTCTTCTAATAATTATTTAGATTTATACAAAATAACCATTAACAAAAGTTTCTAGGTGTTAAAAATGTATTATATTTTTGGGCAAAGATAAATAAGTTTCTCATATTACATACTATTCATAAAGTTAACACTTCAAAGAATTGTACTAAACATTAAAAACTTATATTGTGTCTGAAACAAAAGTTCGTGCAATATGTTTTTAATCCTTTTTTTCGAGACACCGTGAACATATTTTTCTTGATCACGAGAGGCAATTGGCTTCTGGCAGTCACTGCATAGGTATTTTGTTTTTCTGTGTAATTTGGATGGACAGATATAACAATATTTTCGTGTTTACAGGACAAACTCTTCATCTTGAGGAACTTCCACGCATAGGATTCTACTAATGAGTGTTCGTAATTCTCTCGATATTCTAGGGTTCCTAAGTCGGTCCTTCATATATGGTTGAACAAGAAATTTTGCTAAGTCTTTCATGAAAGTACTTCTGGGTTATGACAAATTATTTTTATAACTGTTTATAAGATAAATGCATTCAAGACTATGTAGAACGTAGCCATGGACCATCTTTAACAAAAAAAAATTTCTAACGTACCTACTGATGTGGAGTCTGTGAGACTCCTCTGATGGTAATTGTGTATGAACAACTATGTACAATGACTAAAAATCACTCAGCTTTGGTTAACTGTCAGAAAAACACTAAATAGGAAGGTACTGAGGGCCGCATAAATATCCGATTAAAATTATAAGTAGGAAAAACGATGAAAAGTCCGTCAGAGTCTGATAGACTCCACCTCAGTAGGTAAGGGTTAATTTCAACGCTACAAAACACTTTTAAAAATCATTCTTATAAACTACTTATTTCAAGGAAGTTCGTAACAGATCTAGATAATACCGAATAACATTATAATGTATCACCATGAGAGAAAAACCTGTCATACAGGCAGAAATGAAACTTTAGAAGCCCTGAGAAACAAATATTACTGGCCTGACATGACAAACAGTATATCGCAGTATGTAAACAACTGTTCTTTTTGCCAACAAGCTAAATACGACAGACACCCACCTTAAACAAAAGATAACTCAACGTTAACCCCTTCAAAACCATTCGAAATGATACATATTGACGTCTTTCAAATTAGAAAAACAAAATTTCTCACAATTTTTGACTCATTTCAAAAATACGGAAAAGCATGTCTGATAGAATTTTACACCGCTGTTGTAACGTAGATTTTAGAAGAGAGGGGGGCAATTCATGAAAGAGAGAATTAGTTATAAGAACCAAATGATATAATAATATTATTTAAAACAAAATACTAATTATTAAGAACAAAACTTTTACTTAATTGAAAAGGTCATAGTGGATTGGTCGAGGCTCTACCATGTGCGCATAGTCGGGCTTACCTTTAACAAAGAAAATATGCGTGAGTGTTCGTCTTCATTAACTCTACTGATTAGTTAAATAATTATTCGATCAATCACCGAACACAACGGGATTTAACTAGCACTGTGTTCTATCACTTATTTATCCACCAACGAGGCCTAGTACCTAGGAGTTTCACTTTATGGTACATGGGGGGATTAAATGCGCCATCATGACCCCTTCTAGGACTACCCTCTAGCGTAAAGGGATTAAACTCGCATAACGCTACACACTCTAATAGTACTGAGTGGTGAAATGGACAAAAGGGATTAAAAACGCATTTTCCCGCTCCAGATACATTTGTCATGTGAGAACGAATTATTATTCAATCACTATCAAAGCTCAGATATTTTATATTCAATAAATTTAACAGGTAAATAACTGTTACACCCACTTTTTATTATATTAAAAAGCGTATTCGTTTCAATACACACTTTATTATTTCACAGCCAAATGCAACCACAACTCTACAACAATAACCAACTATCTATCTATATCAATCGTCTATTATCTTCCCTCGGTCAGGGTGGAAGGTATCTGAAGGGTAAACCATCCCACATAGGCGTTATCTCCTTACATAACAATCAATAATTACGGCATTAATATAGAGACATAAAACAATAAAGAAAAAACACTCAGTGGAAAAGCTCACCTGAATATCTTGCAGTTTAATCACCCACAAATTCTAAATCTCTAACAATAACAATAATTTCTCGGAACACTAAATAGAACCACAATTTTTAAACACAGTCGATAACAGAATGTCAGACCTTTTATAAAAGCCCAAAATTCATAAATAGATAGTAATCGTAAATCAACTTTTTCCTTGGTGAGAAATATGAAAAGGTCTGGGGTTCGTGACAATTAAGATAAACAGTCGGACACGTGTGCTTAAGAATTTCCTGGTTCGGCTTTCATAAAAGTATCGATAAATCGTTGGATAAATACATTTTAAAACAACAATTTTTGTCAATTACTTACACTGTAAATATGATAGAAGCTATAAGTAAATTTATTACTCATTTCAGTGTACCCTGTGCCATAACCTGCGTCAATGGTGCAGAATTTAAATCCGAATTATTTAAAACATTCTGTAAATTACACAAATGTGAGACCTCATAAAAAAAAGACTATAACTAAATTATTCGAGGTCTCTTAATAAAATAGAAATATAACTTATTCAATAAAAGTTTAATTTATCGCATTGATAAAATAAAATAAAAGGGCGACTTTAAATACTGCTTACATTTTAAAAATTTGTGTGATTATAACCAGGCTGGCCGCCAATTGTCGATTCGATAAGGTAATTATCTATAAATGAAAAAGAAACAATATCTGAGCAAAAGAATTTGTCTAAATAAATGAATTTGACTTATTATGGTATAATGTGCTCTTTAATTATTATATTAGTGATTACAATTACAACTTGACCAAAAATACTTAACGACAGTATGCGGCATGAACGACAATGCCTAAAATATTCCGAACGACAGGAATAGTGCGAACCTGAACGACAGCGTCTTGTCACGAACGACAGTGTCTAATATCTGAACGACAGATAAAAAGGTCTAAGTATTGTAATCAGTAATTTATTGTTTAATAAAAACTCAGTAGGATATCTATTGAGAAATAATTAAATAAAATGCATGTGCAAAGGTAAATTCGGTTTGCCCGTGAGTAAACTCACCTAGTTTGTAAAACAGCAAGCACAACCACAAAAGTCACAACTATTATAAATCACTTAGGTAACCAACTTTTAAATAGAACAAAATCACTTTTACTCGATAAAGCACTAGGTTAAAATGAAGACGAAATATTCTTTTTAACGCTGATGCGATCGATACAGATATTATGTTAACATAAACAAATACTAAGAGCTTGCCCTTTTCTTTGTTTAGTCTATCGTGTGATTCATATTTCTCTTCAGAGTCGGGTACCTATTTAATTTTTATGAAAGAAAGTATGTTCTTAAAAAAATGAATTCTTACACAAAATACAGTTACATTTCACAACTCCCAGAAACTCCAATAGTTACAGTCCGGTAGAGAGATTTCATTCATGCTTATTAGAAAACGCTAGAATACTTTTACTACAACACCCACAAATGTCAATAAAACAAATAATACAAACTGCAGTAATAGGATACAACTCGTCTATACATAGTGTCACGAAATGCAAACCATTTGAAGTAATTCTAGGAGATACAAAAGCTTTAGATCCCTTTGATTTAACTGACGAACACATAGTAAACGACTATATTAACGATAGGAAAACACGTCTAAATACTATTTACAAAGAAATTCATGACCAGACGCTTACAAATACAAAGAAAATTATTGAAAAACGTAACTTAAGCCGCGAAAAATCTAAAACTTACAAAGAAGAACAAAGTTTTTATATAAAAAATCGCGAGGCGCTTAGAAATAAATCAAGGCCCCGACATATCAAATCCACTGTAGCAAAAAGATAAAGACAAAAAAAAGAATTGTTCAGAAATCAAAACTTAGAAAACCACTTACTGACGAAAGACGTTCTTTACAGGAAGACAAAAATGACGAAACTACAAATCCTCCTAATATACACCTTCCTTCTACTTCCCGTAGTTAGTGACATAGATATACTAGAATTAGATTCACCAATATTACCCTTAGAATTAGGAAAAACTAGGTTAATTAGTACTAAGCATACATTTTTACACTACGTAGCAACTAGTTGGATAATTAATCAATTAGGAAATATAGATACATTTTACAATCAAATATTAAGTATTTCAAATAACACAGTAATTGTCAGAGAAACACAAGAAATAAATAATTCGCTAGAACACACCAAATATTTAATAGAAACCACAAAAAATAAAGTAAATAATTTAACACCCTCTAAACGGAACAAGAGAGGATTATTTAATGGTATCGGCACAATGAGTAAATGGTTGTTCGGTACTTAGATCATAACGACGATATCGAATATGAAGAGAAAATAAAGATTTTAACAGAAAAACAAAATTCTATACAACACGAAATGAACCTCCAAACTTATTTAAACAAACTCTGATAAATCATTATAATAAAACAATTTCAAATTTATATGAAAATCAAATGCTAATGAAAAATAAATTAAAATCTCTAATATAGAAAATTATCTTAAACTGCCAAAATTTGATTAGTTTTGTAGATAACCTAGAAAATGCCATCATTTTGGATCATTTGGGAAATTTACACACTTCAGTTATAAATATAGAACAAATGTCACTGTTAATAGAACATGCTGAAGGTACGTACGAAAAGTATTTTCAAATTTAAAAATCTTTACACATATATTACCAATTCATGAGTGTTCAAATAGATTCAACAGATTCCAAAATTATATTTGCTATACATTTACCTATCATAGACACAGATGAATTCAAGACCTTCCATATCATTAGTTTACCTCACCAAAATACCATAATCATTCCTTAAAAACCCTACCTTGTATTCGAACCAGAATTCCACCAATTTGGAGAAGAACCCTGTCCTAACCTAGAGGACACCTATTTTTGCCTTGATGGAAGCGGAAAACCAAAGTGCAAAAGTCCAAATTTCTAGAAAATAACCTTATTGAAGAAATCAACGTCCAATTAATCTTACTACTACCAGCTACCAACCAATCAATAAAAGTTCTAATCGAATGCGAAAAATCGAGACTACTTCAACTCTACAAAAATACATTGATGAAGATTCCCCAAGGGTGTAGCTTGATAACAAAAACTCTAACATTCCGTAATACCGAAGAAATGATCAAAGCAAACCCATTATTTTACCAAAAAAGAACTCTGAGAAAACGAGGACAGAAGTGTCCTGAAATTGAAAAACATTAATTTGAAAGCCATCCAAGAGATGCAATTAGAAGCAGAAGCCATCCAACCCATAGAAACGAATTCAACCCACTCCGCCGTTTAGAATATCCCTATTTTGTTTATTTTAACTATAATTGTAATTTTAATTTTCATATTATGGATCCGAAAACAGAAGGCAACAAGAAAAAAAACCCTGTTCAAGACAGCGAAGCTGACCAAAACAATCCACCCTCCAGTTGTATAGTTTTTCCAAAAAGGGGAGGAGTTATATGAACGTACTCGCACACCCAGTATAAAAACTAGCCGACGCAGCAAGTTACCCGAAGGCAACGCCGAGCTTAATCTTATTTCTATTTGTCGTTCTTGTTGCTGTCGTTGTCTATGCACAATCTATAATTATTGGAAAATAAAGTAGTTTTTCAAAACTTCAACTGTCGATCAATTTATTAAACTCGCACTTTAAAAGTTTTTTAATAAAAATCACTGTTATGATAAATTTTTATAATGTTTTATCATTCGCCACCGTATATAATTCAAAATCACATACACATTTATGAAAGAATATAATTTATCTCCACAGATATAAAACACGTGTTGTAAAATTATAAATAGGTATTTGTATAGATACTCTTATGCCCAATTGCACCAAGGGGGCATCCATTAATTACGTGAGCTCAGAATAGGGGGGGGGGGCCAATGAAATCTCACCAAATCTCATTTAAACCGATGGGGGGGAGGGGGGTATAATCGAAAATCTCACGTTAACTTCAAGAAATATAAAATATTACAGATATTAAAAAAAAATTATTTTGAGTGTTCATTTTTCCCGCTAAAATGAATCTCATGGCTATTAATTAAATATAGTATACCTGAAAATTTAAAATTTTCCCGAATAATGAAAATAAATTAAGTTTAAAATATTTTTAGCGTCAATCTCACGTAAGGAGAGGGGGGGTTCAGGCAAATCTCACTAAATCTCACCTACGGGGGGAAAGTCTAAACTGGCCGAAAAAGAGCTCACGTAATTAATGGATGCTCCCTAACCTATTTTAGGAATCCTTGACACTAAGGAACCCGTAAAATACAAATTTCGATTGTACCAACATTAAGCCTTAAAAGCTACCTTTACTAAGTCTCCCCCACAGACCACTTAAAGTACCCTTTAAGCTTCAGGTTATGTTTTGTCCGTTCTTAATCAATTTAATGTTTATTTATTCATATATCATTTTAACCTAATATTTAATTTTTATAAAATTAAAAATTAATCTTTAATTTTATTATGATTTAATTATATAAAAATCTAGCAGTTAAAATATAAAAAATTTACTTTGTTACGACTTATTTCATATTAAATGGTAGCGACGGGGGATATGTGCATATTTTAGAGCCAAAATCAATTTAATAAATTAATTAAACTTGTTATCAAATTCAAATTCAAATTTTTAATAATAAAAATTATCCAAAAATAACTTTATTACTACTTTTATATAAATTGCTAAAATTATCGAATTGATAATTTTCAATTTCTCAAATAATACCTCTTTATTAATTAAGCTCAATAATATTTTTTATTTTGATTTTCTTCTTATTTAACAATTTAAATTGTTTCAATTGTTCAATTGTTTCAATTCTAGATAATTAAATAAATAATTTTTATTTAATAAACCCTGATACACAAGGTACAAAAATTTTTTTTCTATTGAATAATTTAATTTTTCTTTCACAATACTATTTAACTATAATTAAATAGATTTTTTCTATTATACAATAAAAATTATTCTTCTTGATTTAAAAAAAAAATAACAACATTAACAAAGAAGTTTTTGGCATTCTATTTGTCAGTTTTTGTTTTAAAGTGGTTTATTTTTGGTAAATATAGTAAAGATGGACTTCTAAGAGTATATTGGCGAGGATCCAGGCTCAATTGAAGACGATTGAGATTTAATTGGAGTAGGTTTTCCTAGGAAAATATATAATCGGGCTAAATACTTTGAAGAAATGGATTCTATGGGATTCTTCAGAAGGTTAAGACTAACAGAGGAAACCGTTTTACATATTTTGACTCAGATTGAGAACCAACTAGAATGATAATAACAAAATAGTTTCATTGGGAGTGAAATTTTCACTTTTCTTATAGTGAAGGAGAAAAATATTAGGTATGCATAGGTAGATTGATTTTATTATATTTTGCAAAATTGAATAACAAAATAAAAACCGGATAAAGTGACGTTCATTCGATTTTTGTTGAATTTAGATCAACGTTCCCAACATAAAATTTGAAATATTGCAAATTCACTAAATGTTTACAATGTTGCCAAATGAAATTAATACTTGGCTAAGGAAGAGTCATAAAATGATGGTGCAAATAACAATTTGAGAGGGGCTCAAATAGGGATGATAAAAAAATAATCGGTTTTTATATAAACGGCGCGTATTATTTATTGACTATTTTTCAAAATGTTGACAACTTTTGACGATTATTGACCATTTCTCAAAATGTTGACAATTATTGACCATTTTTCAAACTTTCAACAATTATTGACCATTTTTCAAAATTTTAACAATTATTGACCATTTTGTTTTTCAAAATTAGTGACCACTTTTCAAATTTTTTTAAAAATCTTATACCATTTTTCAACATTATCGACCACTTTCTATAATTATTGACAATTGTTGACAATTATGGACCATTTTTGACCATATTTCGAAATTTTTTACAATTTTTCAGAAACTTTAGCAATTTTTGAGAATAAAATTATCAACTATTTTTCAAAATTTTGGCAATTTTTAACGATAATTATTGTCCATTTTTGTCAGTTTTTGACAATTTTTGATAGTTTTCGACAATTATTGGCCATTTTTGACAATTTTTCAGAATTTTTGACCATTTTTCAAAATTATTGACCATTTTAGATAGTTTTTGACAATTATCGACCATTTTTCAAAATTTTAACAATTATTGACCAATTTTGACAATAACCATTTTTGACAGTTTTTGACAATTTTTGTGCATATTTCAAAATTTTTGACCATTTTCAAAAACTTCAAAAATTTTTGACAATTATCAAGTATTTTTCGAAATTTTGACAATTTTTAACAATAATAATTGTCCATTTTTGACAATTTTTGACCATTCTTGATAGTTTTTGACAATGATTGGCTATTTTTGACAATTATTGACCATTTTTGACAATTTTTCAAAATTTTTGACCATTTTTCAGAATTATTGACCATTTTTGATAGTTCCTGACAATTATCGACTGTTTTTCAAAATGTTTGACAATTATTGACCAATTTTGACAATAACTGTCAATTTTTGACCAATTTTGACAATAACTGTCAATTTTTGACAGTTTTTGACAGTTTTTGACAGTTTTTGACAGTTTTTGACAGTTTTTGACAATTTTTGATATTTTTTGATAATTTTTGACAATTTTTTACAATAATTGTCCATTCTTGATAGTTATTGACAATTATTGGCTATTTTTGACAATTATTGGCCATTTTTGACAGTTTTTCAAAATTTTAACAATTTTTCGAAATTTTTGACCATTTTTCACAATCATTGACCATTTATGATAGTTTCCGACAATTATCGACCGTTTTTCAAAATTTTTGACAATTATTGACCAATTTTGACAATAACTGTCCATTTTTGACCGTTTTTGACAATTTTTGACAATAGTTAACAATAATTGTCCATTTTTGACAATGTTTGACCATTCTTGATAGTTTTTGACAATGATTGGCTATTTTTGACAATTATTAGCCATTTTTGACAATTTTTCAAAATTTTTGACCATTTTTGATAGTTCCTGACAATTATCGAAAGTTTTTCAAAACTTTTTAAAATTATTGACCAATTTTGACAGTTTTTGACAGTTTTTGACAATTTTTGACAATTTTTGACAATTTTTGGCAATTTTTGACAATTTTTGACAATTTTTGACAATTTTTGACAATTTTTGACAATTTTTGACAATTTTTGACAATTTTTGACAATTTTTGATAATTTTTACCATTTTTGATGGTTTTTGACAATTATTGACCATTTTTGACAATTTTTTGAAAATTTTTGGCCATTTTTCAATTTTTTCTTCTAATTTTTGACAATTTACCATTTTTGACAATTTTTGAAAATCTTTACCATTTTTAACAATTATTGACCATATTTCAAACTTTTTGACATTTTCATATAATTTGATTTTATTTTTAATCTGATAAATTGTTAATGAATGAACCTCTTAGGTTTATTATCGGAATATGAAAAGCATGTACTTTTTAAAATAACACAAAAAAAATCGATTTTTTCTCAGAAATCGATTTATTTTTTATTAAAATCGATTTTTGTCAAATCGATTAATTTTGAATAAAGAAAAATCGATTTTCATTTAATCGATTCCTTTCCATTAATCTCACATCCCTAGGCTCAAATTTACGGACTCCTCTACTATATTTCATTAAATAGATATTGGTGTAGCTGGCAATGAATATAGCTATCAGTTCTAACGGAAAATTGACAGACAGTTGTTATCCAACTTCATCGTGTCACTTTTCAGATGTCGGTGTGCTCGCCCATCGTTAAAAATCCATTCGAATCATTTTTTCCAAGTGCGCCAAAAGAAATATAACTTCAAAAAACGAGCACTTCCCTCATATCGCTTAACGACACAATAAAAATTCCTGGACTAGTTGTAGGAGTAGAGTCAAAAGCAGATACCCTAGCAAAGCAAGGGACTGAAACTGTATCCACTGGTCCTGAACCAGCATTTGGGATATCAAAAACTGCAGCACGGGGGTGTATACCTCGGTGGATTCAAATAAAACATCAGATATACTGGAGCCACGTGCCAAAGCAGTAACATAATGAACTTCTGGTCAAATTACCCTCAGAGTCGCTAATTAACGAAATAGTAAACCTAAGAAGGGGCGGAATGAGAAAAGTGACGGGCACTGTACTCTGAGGAAACTCATGCATACAATTGGCATAAACAGGGATACATTTATCTGTCGGTTTGGCATGGGAGATGAGTCTTTCACATTATCTTTGAATGTGACTGTCACACTGGAAGAAAAAACACCTAGGACTATAGAGCCCACGGAACGATTTCTCCAAGAAGGACCTAGTTGAAAGCATGATAAGGACGAATCGTCTCTCACATGAACGGCACAACGAAGAGCAAAAAAATCTGAGGTGCCGAGGACTCGAAGCCTCTGACCAATGGTACCGTACCAATCAATCAAACATACTTATGCGCAAGCCAGACTAAGACGACTGCGCGAAGAGTGTTGACAGGTGTCCTAACAGAACACTGCTGCCTGAATAGGCATCTCAAAAAGCTCAAACCAGTGGAGCAAGAATGAAGGAACTTTTTTTTTTATCAAAGGAATGTATCATTTCATAAGTTGATTGAAGTAATGACAAAAGTTTTCGAACTTTTCTACAAATTACTTCCGAATCCACATTATCTTCCAGACTTTGTACACACACTTTTAATCATAGTTTGTAAATGTGTGGGTTTGGTTTCTATGAGTGGTCTTTTCAGAACCGTGCACTGCGACAATTATGTCTATTGTGCTTCAATCCAAATTATATTACTACTTAAAGTTCAATCTTCCCAAGGAAGTTGATAATCTGTTGAGGGGTGAGTCTATCCAGTGAGTCTATCCGCATAACCGCAGCTCCAGTGGTCTGTAGTCTTAGTCGTTCCGCAGCCACAGACTAGCATAGAATGTGTTCCACCGATTCATCTTCTGTTAGGCAGAGATGACACTTGATGTTTCCTACGTTAGTTAAGCCTACCGTGTCCCGCGAGAATTCCAGTTCCCTTCATGATTACCTTCCTGTTAAAGTTTAGCAAGACTTCTGCCTCGAGTTTTGAATGTCCTTTCCAGTCAGAGGTAGTTTTATCTGCTAGATTTAAGGAATTCCCAGTCAGTGCTACGGACATTTGAAAAAGTACTGACCTTCTTTTCTGGTGGTCAACTTGTTCCCTCTCTTCCTTTTGGAAGCGGGACTCTTTTTCTTTTTGGATTTTGAGCTTCACGTCCACTCTAAGCTCCAATCGGGAGGGGTCATGGGCAGTATTTATTAAGGATAAAATAAATACCAGGTTTGTCAGTAACTATTATTGTTCAATTTCCTATCGTATCCGTCACAGATGGAGTTGGTGAACAAAACAAAAGAGTAGTCAAAGTTTACACCGTTAGCGATAATAGATCTGTGATCCTGGATTGACAGTGTCAAGTCAAGTGTCATACATTAAAAACAAATTATAAACTCTTGTTATTTATATTTGTAAATGATTGTTATAGACAAAATCAATAGAGGAAATTATCTCCTATTATAAATAATAATACAGTAAGTTATAGCCCCAAGAGTATATACTTTTGATTTACAAGTTGTTTATTGTAGGTAAATGGTATCAATGTTATAATAAATGTTCCAACTACTATGTATAGACGCACTATGGTTCAATTCTGATATGTTAACCTCAACTGAGCTCAACTGAGCCCCTAGTATACAGATACATTTAAACACAAACGGAACATAGGGATTTTAAGCATTGTATCAGTATGCTGTTCCAATAGAAACCCGTAATCAGCTGTGGCAAAGAATTCAAAATGCTTGTAATGAAATTAGCAATAATGCAGAAATTTTTGCAAAAATTATACGATCTTTAGAGAAAAGAATAAATTTGTGTATTGAGACAAACGGTCGTCATGTAGAGCATCTGTTGTAAAATTAATTCTCTTATTTCTGTTGGTAATTATCTCTAACTTTGTTTTTTTTTAATGTTGATTGTTGTTTTATACCCTCACGAAAAAAAATTAATTTAAAATTTCCAAAACAATGTAAGCAACTTAATACTTACGACTTTTGTTACCAGTATCTGTACAATTTGTTGATTTTTCAAAGCCAACTTGATATTACAGATACAATTTTATAATCCAACATGATTTTATGTTAGAAACTCAAAAAGTTCAAATTTATTTTTCTCGAAAACGTTTCATGATATCGATTTGAAAGAAGAGAACATTTTTTATGAAAATTATCTTGAATTTTCCAAATTCGGTGTCGGATACATAAAAAATTTGAAAATAAAATTTTTTTAATAAAAATACCTGTTGGTCCCCCCGACTGACACGCTTGTGATGGATCTGAAAAAAATTAATTTACAGCGAACGACTGGTTTGTAACTGTTTATTGATTATACCAAGTTTGAATATTTTAAGTTACGGTATTTTTGAATAATTTGAAGAAAACTCATATGAGGACGTCTTCTTCAAAGGGCTGTAGCTCCCTTAGGAAGCATTTTCAGATTGAGGTAATTTGAGCTAAATCGACTCAACATCACCTCTAGTAACTGTAGCTTCCGTTTGGCAGGAAAGTTTCTGGACACCCTATAGAAATGTTTTGTTGGTGGACTATTTAGATCGGACAATACATTAAATCCCTATGTTCCGTTTGTGTTTGAATGTATCTGTATATAAATAGGTGGATCCTACCTTGTTTACGGTGTTAGTGGGACAAACAGATGAGGCTCCAAAGCCGGAAAACAGCCCAGGGGTAATCAGTGCAGGGTAGTCGACGAACCTTCCAGGCAAGTAAATGGTACTCAATAAATATCTCCAACCATATAACTGAGTAGCATGCAGAGGACAAGCAAAGTCAAAGCACCAGCTCAGTTGTCCAAGGAAACAAAAAGAGAAGAGTAGAGTACAGCAGTTTACGGTAGATTAGAGGCCTAAACTAGAAATACCTAGTAGTGAACTACGTCTACAGCTAAAAACCGCTATGTTAAATAGTATGTAAATGGTTTCAATATGTTATTTGAACACCTACCTGTTGATGTTGGATCGGCCTCGTAGTATTATATATAAGAAGGACAATTCCCTTGATCATGAGAAACTGCAGTCAAGAAGAAATAGTGGTATTTGATTATATCGTTGGTTAGACCTTAAACCCGTAACAAACTGGTCCACTACTTCGTCACCCAGGATTTTGGTATGGCCTGTAATCTATACCAGTACAACCTTATTGATTGCACCCAGTTGATTTAGGAGTAGTCTAGTATTTCAAACCAGGTTTGAATTCAAATTGTTAATACAGTCTGGTTGTCAGAAAATAATTTTATCGACCTACTTAAATAGCCGCTCTCCAGCATCTATCTGACTCACAAATGAATGGCAAAAACTTCCACTTGAAAGACTCTTGCATGCCGTCCAAGATTCTCAAATTCAGTCTTTGGTTGGCTGTACCATGCGACGGATCCAACTTGGACGTCCATTTGGGATCAATCTGTGAACCAGCTCCTGGCCGCCACTAGTAGGAAGGATTGATTTCTTCTCGGTACTTTCACAAACGGAAAAATGTACTTGAAGGTCAGTGTCGTCCAGCTCACAAAGCTCACCAATTGGCACCCATAATCCATTTCGAATATTCTGTAGATATTAATTCCCGTCACCCTCTAAAGGTGGAGATAAAGAAATGTTGTTGGAAATGCTTTCCCGTACAGTAACTTTTAATGGAAACCTTTCCTTTTTAGATTCAATTGCATGGAAACTATTAAATGTAAACATAAAATCTATAAAAACTTGTTTTCTTTTCAGTAGCAAGTTAAATAACTATGCACTTTTGCCAATTTGCTGTTGAAAAGTTTCAATTACCACTTTTAAGTTCTAGATACTTTCAAGTGAATCTGAAGCTACCGCAAAGTATACCTCAACTTTGTTAGATCCCGTAAAAACTGCTTTCTTCAACTTCTGCGATATACTTAACAAGAAGTCACACAAACTTTAGTTATAATTTTATTACCAAAAACATCACCTTTTTGTACTTTGTTATTATTAATACCAGTTACAAGTTTTCAATACACTCTTAAAGTTTCAGAAAGCAATAAGCTGAGGAAATTATTTCTTCGGTGATGGCTTTATATTATATGATTTATGTATCATCATAATTTATAGCTCATATTATGTTTTACGAGTTTATATAATGGCAAAAACGCACATTCGCATTTTCCAGATTTATTAGTCATATAAAAAAAATATTGAAATATAGTTTCAACCTATTTTTTCCTAGGAAATTTTTTTCTTTATTTATATGCTTGTATAATACAAAGAATAAAAGTAGGTGATGGTTACTCTCAAATGTATTTGAGGAAGTTCAACTTCAACCTACTTCTGACATAATACAACAAACATTCCAGCAATAAAACTGGGAAAAGAAATTGTGAATCAGTCTTATTGAAATCCATGGTTCCTACTTCTTGAGTCTTAATCACTTCGACAGCAGCATCTTCCTCCACCACTCCAGACAAACCTCAATCCAATAAAACCTTCGCAATAGTTTAAGATAAAAATAAAAGTCTTTCTCACTACATATCCTGTTGGACTCATTACACTTCCTCAATCGACTGGGTCCTTTTCTAATTGGAATTGGGATTCTGGAATTTTGTTTTTGTCAGTTGATGGTTTTTATAGCTCAAGAAAGAGTTTGAGGTTCTCTTTGTTAATTATTTTGGGAAATCAAACCACAATTTTTTTTAATTCAACGTTTCGGTAGCGTTCCGGCATCTTCTGTTATCGAGAACAATTAAGTTCCTAAATTTTGGTCCCTATCTGACACTAACGAAAAGATTCGACAACCAGAAAATCAATAATATTTCAAGTTCAAGACTGTTTGTGTCAATTTGTTTTGTTGTCAAATTTTTAAGGTCCATTCCTAATTGACGACATCCCTGGTAAAATGTGAAACAAAATATTTTTTGTATGATGTTGTAACAATATTATAGTCCACTAGGAATGGAATCCGGTGAAGTGCACGCCCCAGGAACGGTTTTATTAAGGATAGTGCTTTTTTGCTTATTTCGGAAATGTTAATAAAATGCGTTTGGTGTTACTTCTTTTGTGATTTTTTTAGATATTGTGTATTGATTAACAACAATTTCAATGATAAATCATAAGAAAACCTGGATAAAAACTTATAATTTTATCCTGATAACGCAGGTAATTTATCACTGGAAATTTCTCTTTCTACCATTGGTAACCAAATTTGACTACATTCGGCTGAAATACTAGCTACACATTTAGTTGTATCAAAGCACTTTCTTTGATTTTTCGTATTGTTACGCGAGCTACTGCATTAATATGCTCACTTAGTGCCCCCAGTGAAATCCCCATATGAGACGACTATGGTTCCTCCGCCCAATTTTCGAGAAACATCGAGAATACCCACCGCACCCGGTGCATCCGCCAGAACGTCGAGAAATTTCGAGAATTACGGCGTGCGAGTATAAATAGGCTACCAGCTTCGCTGCAGGCAGTTAGTCAATCAGTCAGTGTTGATACCGAAGGAAAGTAATCGCGCCTCGATAAAGTGTTTATTAAGTGACTCTCATATAAATTATAATTAGTGTGTTTAGTGTATTACATAAATTATTAAATAAGGACCGTATTACATATAAATCTGTAAATATAAATTAGTTGTAAATATAAATTAGAATAAACGTTGCAGTATTTTACTATTGGGCTCTTTCAATATTATGTGCGCTGAATCCTATTGGATATAATTCCCCTCTTCCCTTTACCTGACTTGAGGAACTTCCTATCTTTAATATTGTTACGAAGTCACCAACTCAAAGCCGGCCCTGTCACTAAACTGTACATTTTGGCGAATGCGTAGCGTCTGTTCTCGAACTGATGTCAACTAGAGTCTTCTGGTACGGCAGTGTTTACGGATACGAGGAGCGTGGGAAATTCAAGAACCTTCGAGAATTGAGAAATACTATATATACGCGAGCTTTTGAGCTAGTCAGACAGTTAGTTAAAAGTTGGTTCACAGACAGTTCACAGAAAGTTTTTAGTAAGTTAATGAAATAGTGAATTATCCAAGATAAATAGTGTAATATTCAAGTTGTGAAAGTAAATTAAAACTATTATACCAAGTGTGAATAAATTAGTAGATATTAGGTGGAATGTGTATATAAATTAAGTTTATTACAGTGTGTGTTTCTATAAATAAATAAATAGTAACTAGCCATAGTAGTGTGTATAATTGTAACCCACCCGTAAAAACTATCTCAATAGATAAGAAAAAAATTACAATATACTTTTTGTGTTCATTTATTCGGATTTTTAATGGTCAGCAGGTTTCACCTAAATAAAATTTGTCGCATTCACAGGATATTTGATATAATATATGCAGTTTTTAGAAGATTGTTCTTCATTTTTTGGTTTAGTTTTCGTAAGTGTAGATCTCAACGTATTGTTAGATTTAAAACTAGTTCCAATATTGAATTGATTACCAATTTACTTAGTTCTTTCTGATAAATCCTTAACATACGGTATTGTTAATCTTCTAAAAATTATATTAGTTGAATTATTATTAAATTATTGGGTATTAACAATGAGTCATTCTCTATATTCCCAATTTCTGTGTTTATAAATTCTGTCGGATAATTATTGTTATTTAGAACTGACTTTAGTAAGGTTTTCTCCTCTATGAATTCATTATCATTAGTACACATTATTTTGGCCCTATCGTATGAATATTTTACTATCCCTCTTTTAACGCTTAAAGAATGATTGGATTCAAAATTCAAATACCTATTAGTGTGCCTTGTTTCATACCCTGTAGATGTTTTATTTATAAGAACATCTAAAAATGGCAAAAATTGTTATTTTCAATGTCAATTTCAAATTTTTTAGATTTTTCTCCTTCATTTATGTTTGTTAAAAAATCATTCAGAGATACTAAGTCATAATGCTATATTGCGAAAATTTCGTCTACATATCTTCACCAGACAATTGGTTTGAATTTTTGATTTTTTACTATTTGGGCTTCAAAATGATCCATGTAAATATTATATATAAAAATGAATCTGAGTAATGTATGTACGCGCATAACTTCAGAACGCCGGCAACAAATTGGATAATTCTTTTTTTGTGTGTTCGTTATTGCCACGGCAAGGTTTGTATACAAAAAAAAATGTAAAAACGATCAATTAATTAAAGGTTTTTTTTGGACGCGACTGACGGACGTTGTTTTGATAATAGTTTAGAGGTTAAATCTTGGTTTGTGTGTTTGGACGTGAGTTTAGTAGTTGGGTCGTGTTTTTTGTTAAAAATGCCACCAGTAAGGCGTCAAAATATCGGTCGGCGTACGCGTAACGCAAGTCGGGTGTACAGTCTTTGAGATAATGAGACGGAAGAAGAGCGATGTCAGCGTTTGGAGGCAAATAGGATGAGAATCTCTCAAGCGAAAGGAGAAACTAAGAATATTGTACATTACAAGGCATTACGATAGAATATAAGAATAATTTTAAGAACAGTATTTATTTACCATAATTGAGTGAATACGTGTGAAATTATTCATAAAATTCATTTAATTTATTGACAAATGAATGTATTCCAATATTTGCCTATAAACCAATTAATATGATGATATATACAGTATATTTATACATTATTTTATTTAAACCTTATTTCAATATAATATGGTCTTATTGAAAACAGAAGCTATTGTTTATTTTTTTTTATTTTGTCATAAAACAAAGTCTTTTAGGAATTTAGAAAATATGGCGGTACGAAGTTCGCCGGGCCAGCTTGTATTTCATAAAATTGGTGAGAGGCATGAGAGCATGAGAGCCCATGGCAAGACCAAAATTCTGTTCATAAAAATCGTTATTGAATTGAAAATATGTTTTCGTTATACATATTGTTAATAATTCTATTATTGTTGTTACGCTCAATTTGGTCCGTTCTATAAGTGTCTGACCAATTTCTAATTTTCTATTGTTTTTTTACACTGGAACATTTGTTAAAAGACTAACTACATCAAAACTGATTATATAATGGTTTATGTTAAAGTTTAAATCTGATTTTCTCTCAAAAATGTTGGCTATTTTTTCAATAATTTTTAATACCTATATGATTTGATAGTTTGTTGTTTGTTGGAATGAATAGTGCTACAAATTGGTCTTAATAGTATGGTTTGTTCATGAATTTTTGGTGGACCATAATTATGTGGTGGTTTACTGTATTTAGGTGTTAACATTACTCTTTCACGGCTAGCAAATTCGTTCTTAAATTTGAAAAGTGTCTTATAAATTTCGTTTTCAATTGATTTGGTAGTATCATTTGGTAGTTCAGTATGACGGCCATTTATTCATAAGTCCATTACTTTTGAATAATAATCAATTTTGTTCATTAATTACAGTAGAATTGCCCTTATCAGTCGGTAATATATTCTTCATGAGATTCTTAATTGATTTTTGTTCACAACATAACCTATATTCTTCTCTTTTGTGTACAGGCAATTCACTACTCACTTGTTCTATTGAACTTATTATGTCCAATTTTTGTATTGTATTGCCTGAACTAATACGACTGAAGAATTTTTTTTAAATTCGGTTATTTAACGTCGGACTATTTCTGCAACTGAGGCTAATCACCGACGCCGGGAGCACTCTACCACTAACCGGAAAGTTTGCCGAATCCACTAGTGTTCCAAACAGGGGGCCAATTCTTGAATTTGTGTGAATTAATAAGAGGATTTTCATGTGTTTTACCGATTTTGTATTCTTGAACTTTCACACACGAAAAGTTTCACATGTTTTGGAGACGAATCAATTCACATGGTATTTATCGCATGAATTGTCCTTTCACATGCGAATATTTTCTTTTATTCTAGGTTATGTATACCTATTGTTTATCAACCTCTTATAATGACATTTTTTGATTAGTATAAGTACGTATTGAAAAGTACAATCACAAATCATTGAGAAAATATTAGTAATAATTTGATAGAACGCTGGAAAAATATGTATATAGAATACTGCATCATCAAGTGTTAGAAAATTTTAAGAAGCAGAAGAAGCTGCTCAACAGAGACAACATATTCTGAGAGATAGAAGTCCATTTAATACCTTGAGTAAAGCTTTATTTATGAAACACCTTAGATTAACAAAACAACTAGCAAGAAAATTAATTCAAATGCTGGATAATTTTTTAGTTGCCCCGTCAAGAACTTCAGCGCTATCTAAAGAAACAAAAGTAAATCCATATTAGCATACCTTTTTGTAGACTATTATAGTTTGGCAAACATAACTGAAGCTGTGAAAGGAATGCTGTCGAAAACATTCGATATTGCCACGTTTAACTATGAAAAAGCTAAAGTGCTAAGTATGTAGTGATAATAATTAGAAAATGGACTTTTTATTATTAACAATATGTCAATAATGATTGAACGTTAATTCTTTAATGTGCTTGTTTCATTGGATTTTGTCTATTAACATTATTTTTTCAATTTCTGAATATTAAAAGATGAACACTTTTCCAAATATGTTATGGGTTTTCTTCAAGCCGGCAACGTTGTGCGAAAATCATAATTACCACGCCCTCATACTAACTCAATTGGTGAATATTTATCGATCCTCCGTTGCTAGTTAACCACCTGACTTCCTATTGGCAAGCGCGTGCGTATGTTCTTTCCTCACACTTCGACAATTGATTGACATTGATTATCCAGTGGCGTTTATAATGTCAATATTTACCTTCGTATTTTCAATTTTACTTGGTATCTTAATATTTCGTATCCAGATTGAATTCAAGTACGATTTTCAACATTATTTGTTTTTAAAAAATAGGTACCGTGTTTTGAAAAATACCTTACCTTTAAAGCAAAGCATAAATCAGTTTCTATATATAATTGTTATATAATAATAATTATTATTTTTAATACTTTTATAAAATAGGCTATTGATACGTTTATGACAGATATCGGCCATGTTTCCTCGCCCTTTACCGATGCCCCGTAGCTTCAGATATACTTGCCAAACTATATAATATATTCTTTCATTGGGTATTAATTTCTCAAAACTTTTTTCCACTGGAAGTTACCAAACATTAACAATGCAATGTTCATTTCGCCCAAGATTTAAATAATAACACTCAGTGGAGGCTCGTGGTAAAAATTTTAAGGTGTTCTGCAATTTTTGAAAAAAAAGTTTACCTTGTAAAGGGGTTGTCTCCCATCGATTTTATCGTTCTTTTTCCGCCTTCCTTGTTGAAATATTGGATTTCTGGAACGATTGTCAATTGCCACACAAGAAAAATAAGAGTCACGCACTAAGCACTACTTCGCTGACAAAAAATTATTTCTTATAAGTTAAGTCTATTCGACGTTATTTTCGGTTCGCAAAAAATAGTCTCTGGGCACTACTTTTCTAACAAATTATTCCTTACAAATTGAGTTTCTTCTACGTTCTTTTTGGTTCGCAGATTTTGTAATCACTTTGTCATTAAAATTGTCTATTTCGGAGATAAATTTGTTTCTATAGATAGCATGGAAAGAGCTGTTGAACAATCTTCGGTCATTGAATTTCTAAGAAATGTTTTAATCCGTACAGTACCGTATGCCTCGTTGCGCTGGACTAAATGCAGCGATTTTGAGAGGGAAAATCACGCATTAACACGGTTCAGTTTTGAACAGTCAAGGAGGAGAAGTGTGCAGCGCGGGTGTTTTAAAGTGTTCGCAGAGCACGTTGGTATGGCCCAGCTATATAAAAAATCAACGATCGCGCGAAATAGGTTCGTTATTCCACTGGTGGACTTTATTTACGCTTGTTTGTTATTTCAGATGAGGCTCCAGTGTTCAGTGGTTTTTTTTTATTTTTATGACAATGCAATGCTTTACAAAATATATTATAAATTTTATATTTGATAAAAGGAAATATTTTAGTTAATTAGAAGATTTTTTGGGAGCTGTACAGCACTGCAGAGCTTATGTACTAACCGCCACTGATAACACTGACAAGAAACTGTCAGGAAATAAAGACAGCTGCTCAGTGCCAACATAAATCGCTGTCTTCTGATTTGTTGGAATTATATTTATCGCCAACATACGTCTTCTTCTTTATTTTGTTCACATGTGAAATCGGTTAACGGAATATCCACAACCTACTCAAGAATAGCAAATTTGGTTCACGTGTGAGTTTTACAAAGTGAATCGTTTCACGAATTAATTCACGCATTTTCAAGAATTGGCATTCTGTGGTTGGGATATTTATCGAGCCCAACATCCATGGACTCGGGACCTCGGTTTAACGTCTCATCCGAAGGACGGCATATCTACATTATACCTCGTGCTCATTGGTTTAATGCCTGCGAGCTATGATGTGCTACTCACCCTAGTAGTATAATGAGCTCCCTAGTAGTCTAAAGTGCTCCCTAGTAGTCTAAAGTATTTCGCTGCTGGCAGTACCAGCTCTACGAAGGTGTTTCCCCAGTGGTGACCCATCCAAGTACTAACCTCGCTTGACTCTGCTTTGCTGTAGTTATAGCATCAGAGGCGTTCCACTACAGAGCTGGGTCAACGCAGGTCTGAAGATCTTAAAGTATATTATATTTGTATTTCATATTATTTTAGTTACCGTATCAAAAAGAAAATCCTCAATACCTACGATATCTTGTTCGATATTGAATACTTCATATCTATGGTGCTGAAGGCGATCTCGGACCATAGCAAAACTTGCCTTTTCCAATATTCTGGTTATTTTTCTTCCTCCGTAGGCAGGATGTAACCTTAGTCCTCTTGGTATGACTCCCTTATTCCTGCATCGGCGAGGGAAATTAGGCGAACATTCAGAATGTGCCTGCTTCTTGTATAAGTTATATGCTTTTCTGAAATATTTTGGAACAGATGGCCCATACCTAGTGTCTAAAAATCTTCTGTATGTTCCTTTATTATTCTTTTTGTTAATTATTTTGGACATTTTTTCTCATCAGTTATGTGCCCCATTTGTCAATCGGGGCCTTTATTATTGTTTTTGTAGCACCACAAAAAATTAAAAGCCATTCTTTACTATATATTTTGCTAGACATTCCTTAAACGACAGTGACCTCTAGTCTCAACAGTTTCATTAATGCAATTGGGATTCTTGAGCTTCTATTCGTTAATAAAGGCTTCTATTACTTTTTAGTTATTCTTGCTACAGATCCTGCTAGGCTTATTACACTTCCTTAGCCAACAACGTCCTTTTAGTATTAGAATTGGATAATAATGTAAGCTTCCATTTGTCAATTGAGGTCTATATTACTGTTTTTGTAGCACCACAAAAAGTTTGGAGTCATTCTTCACCACAGATTGTAAGGTTCGGTAATAACGGGGTCATAAGTAAAACACAAGTTGAGCTTCAGCTTGATCCATTCAGACTTCCCCAACTGATCTCAGTAGAGTTCGAGTTATAATTATATTTCTAAAATTTCTGGTCATGTGTCGTCCTACTCAAAACTAGGTATATATTTATGCTTACTAACACTTTCATGTCATTGTTGACCACAGATATGCTATACTTATCACACTTTTTTAATGAATACCCTTTTCTTATCCAAACTGTCTATTCATCTGTAACTCGTTTGAAAAATCTTGTCGACATTTTATTTTATTTTCACCGACCCTGTACACGTAAACTGCCAGAGGCAGAGAAACATCACTAAAGGAAACAAGTGCTTACTTTGTTTGCACTGCTTTCGGAGACTTCGGACGGCTGTAATTTCAGTAATATAATGCTAATAGGAAATCCTATCTCAAAACGTTTGTGATTGTATTGTCATTTCAGTGTCTGTCTTAAGGATTCATTAATCCCGGTTTTGATTTCGCAAGATAAAATCTATTTACGGTGGCTTTTAAGAAAAACTATAAATCAACCATTAATCTAAAGGTTTTAATGGAAAAAGATATTACGGTCGACTTTATTACTCGCATTTATGAAATGGAAACATAACATTCGCGAACGCTATAATCTTTTAATTATGTAATCTTGAATTCTACACTGTTTGTGTAGCTAAAAATAATTGAATAACATAACTAGATATATTATTCGCGAATCTAGTCAAGCGTTACTACTCCTGGCGACAAAAAACTGAAGAAACATCATTTAATTATCATACCGAGTTTATTGTTGAATTAAATTTTTTGTAGAGTGTTTATGGAACATTTGTGAACATTAGCAAAAGCAGTATGTATTGTTTGGTCCCGAGTGTTTTCCATGGTACTAAAAAGTCTTAATGGTAGACTGCAATGCAAGATTTCACCGCCGAGGCGCGCTTTACCAATAGTCACAAATGAATCAGAAATTAATAGAATAATCTGTGTTGATTAGGGAAAATTGGAATTTATTAATTTACATTTATTACATTCAGTGAATCGAACTCGATAGTCTTGTTTGTCACATTAGAAACTCTTAATGTTTCGACCATAATATTTCATTACTTCAAAGCGTTAGACATCTTTTGTATTCACTCCATAATAAATTATTGTTTGTTTGAGATATATTAGTTTATTTTAGTTTATCAAACAGTTGAAAAGATAAGTTAAATGTCTTGGCCAACTTGTTATTAGATAAGGTGATTTTAAGCATTCACATTTTCATTTCCAACGATTAAGGTAGAAATAAAGTTTTTAATTTTTAGTTGATTTTCATGGAAAATAGTTTGAATGGTTAATATAATTACAATTGGGGGGAAAAAACCTTGCCAATAGATTGGGAACGAACCCCTATAGTACCCATCGTTAAAAAAGAAGACGCTAAGAATCGCAATAACTACCGATTATTAAGAACAGCAATGAAAAAAATTATATATTGTTATGATTTTTTTTGTTGTATTTTTATTTTTTCTATTTCATGTTATTATTATTATTAGTTTGTTCACCTTTTTAATTTTAAGAAACCCCTTGTATACTTACTTTATTCTTTAATCTGTATATCTGGCTAGCTATTGAAAAAGTGTTTCGACTCTTTATCTCAGTTTGCGGTTCCCTCAAATTAATTTTACAATGAAGAATAATTTAATTGATTTTTTTTTAAATTTTAAAATGATGAATCTTTGAATTTATAATGAGAACATAGAAAATAATTTTAATTGAAATTTCAACCTTTATAATCCTCTTTATTAAATTCTTCATATTCCGCTGCAACTGAATACTCTCCTTTTTCTCCTTTTTTTTGTATTGTAATTAATAAATTTATTCTGGTAGTTCCTAGTTTAAAATTTCTAATAATTACTTGTCGCATTCCTCTCGTAACACAAACAGGAATCGGAAGAATCGCTTCAGATTTGTGTCATGCGCATAAACACTGTAACTGATTTTATTGAATTAAAATGGCTGGCAATGTTATGAACAAGTGTCTCTCGAAAAGAGTATTATTGAGTTGCTTTGAATTATTTATTTTAATAAGGTGAGCTTCCTTTTTAATTAATAACTACTAATATTAAGAATCCTAACTAAATATCAAATAATAAATACGCAATTGGTAAGTAAATGTTTTTACGATGTGAAATATTTATAGGTTACTTCTTTTTAGGAACAACGTGTGAAAGAATATTCACTCTTCTGCTGTGTGGGATATAAAATAACTTCAAATCTGCATGCTGATGTCATATACACTATTATAAAAAGTGAATTAAACTTTCCTGGAACAAACTGTGTCTAGTTTCCTTCGAATACGTGGGACGTTGTCTCCAGTCGAATTTAAATATGTGAAATTAAGCTTACCGCTTTCTGGTTGATAATAAATGGATGTTATCTCTTACAAGGTTAGTACTTCTTAACTTCTCCACTTCTCTGTTTTGATTTTTCAGGATTTTTATTTTAATTTTTTATCTTCACTATCAAAATTATTGTACTTCCTCCTTCCTCGTTACAAAATCAACAGCATTCAATTTTTTTCTTGTTTTTCTTTCACCAGACGACTTTCCGTTCTGATAAATTATTTAAGAGTTATTTTCATTGATTTCTATTGATGTTAAAGGCACTTTAACATGTTTTAATACCATGCCTTCTATGAACTAAGGTAAATGTCCCAATTATCGACAGTGTCCCAATAATCGACAATTTCCAATTATATTCTATATAATAAGATGAAGAGGGATTTCATGGAATTGTTCATTCGACAAGTTTCTAGTTTATAGTTTCTTGAACATATTTGAATTTACCACCAATTCGTTCCTAACATCGCCACCTCAAAAACTGCAACTAATCAGTCGAGTGTCAGTCGTCGTCGAGTAAGCACCATTTGGCTAGCTGATCTGGTAAGTGTGCACCTTTTACTCATGTGTCCCAAAATCCGCAGAATTTTAGTGAAGCATGATATTTCTAGGATGAGCGTACTACTATATGGTTAATTTTCTTCAGTTCAATGGAAAATGTATTATTCATTTCATATTTTATGAAAAATTAGGGTGTCGATAATAGGAACATCTGAAACATGTTGTGTTCTAGATATCGACATATGTGTCGATAAAAAGGCCACGCGAGATAATTTTTGATTTGCTATCAGAAACTAAAATCTAATGTTCTTTCAAACAATTGTTTCGTTGGTATGTTCAAAAGACCCACAATTTTCTATGTACCAATTATCGACACATGGTTTTCCATCAAATCAACAAATAGGAGTACAAAAAATTGTTATGTCGATATTACGTGAAACTCTGTGTCGATAAATGGTGTAAGCTTCTGTCGATGACTGAGACTCAATACATAAGTTGTAATTACCAATTTTACAGGAAACTAGTCATTATTATTCAAGATCTATTATAACCATCACCTTAGAGAATATTGAAACTTTCCCTCAACATCAATCGACATTCGATTATGATTTTATCATCCATTCTTTCACGAATGTCGATCATCGGAATATTCATGTGACGGTAATTAGATATTTCAATTTTCAGTTGTATCAACATTTCAAAAATGTCCAAGAGGCTTCGTACACCGAAGAAAATATGAAGAATGCTGTGTCAGCCGTTTAAAATGGAATGGCTGCTTTGAGAGAAAAATAGGACCCGAAACCGTACTGAAAAAGGAAGAGGAATCATTATTAGTTAAGTGGATGTTTCATGTAGCCAAATGTGGGTTTCCTATTACAAAAGAAGCACTTCTGGGAAGTGTACAAATGCTTCTGAGGCAAATAGACCGTGTAACACCATTCACTGATGGTAAGCCAGGAAGTCACTGGTACGAATTATTCTTAAAACGCCACCCAGAGATTTCTCAAAGAGTGACACAAAATTTAACCAAGGCCAGATCTTCTGTTACAGAATTGAAAATCAGAGGATGGTTCTCTGAAATTCAAAATTACATAGACGACAACAACTTAACCGACGTGTGGAATAATCCTAAAAGGATATTCAATCGTGATGAATCGGCCGTTTTCTTCAGCCCTAAAGGAGAGCGAGTGCTCGTTAAAAAAGGAGATAAAGCCATTTACTCATTCATAAACAATGACGAGAAAGAGTGCGTCACCACGTAAGTTATGTCCAATGCAGCAGGGGACTTACCATATCCAATGGTAATGTTTGCTTATGAAAGGTTACCTCAATATATCACAGCAAATATTCCATGGGCGGTAGGTCGTTAAGATTCAGGCTGGATGACCAGAGAGTCATTTTATGAATACATTGCGAATGTATTCTTTCCGTGGTTGATGGGAAATAATATCACCTTTCCTGTGATACTCTTCGTAGATGGACATAGTTCCCACCTAACAATGACGTTAAGCGAGTTTTGTTCTAACAATGGAATTGTTCTAATCAGCCTCTTTCCAAATTCTACCCATATCCTCCAACCATTGGTAGGACTATTCCGACTATTGAAACATGAATGGAAGAAAGCTGTCATCAATTGGCGGATGGAAAATCAAAAATCCAAATTTAGGAAAGAAGATTTTGCCCCTCGATTGCACAAAGTTCTGAATATATTCAAAAATACGCCTGACATTTTCAAAAATGTATTCCGTAGTTGTGGGTTATGTCCGTTTCAGCCCAATAATATCAAATATGATAAAATGTCGAAAACTGGTCCAGATACATGTCGATGATTGGTTATTCATATTTTCGAGGTGTCGAAAATTGGGACATCTGCTTCGTGTTTTGATTTATTTCATTAAAATTATCCCACCATTCCATGAATAGTATATTTATCTGCATATTGGAATTGATGGTACAAAGATTCAGAATATTACTATCGCAACCAAATAAAAGTTCTCCTTGAATTCGTAAATTAGTCGTCATTCTCGCGAACATGCTATTGTGTCGATAATTGGGACATTTACTTTACACTTTTTTCTAATCGGTTGATTCTATCCGCGATTATTCACTGTCACTTCACAAAATTTTAAATTATTGACATAAATTTGTTTGGATTACAACATTTTCACACTATGTACAAATAGTGTGTCAATTCTAACATTATTTATTGAGGTACATAAAGATAATGTTGTGTTTTTATTATTTGACTTTATTTCTGTTTTTATTCGATTCATTTAATAATTTTATTTGATTCTTTCTAAAATAATTTCAAACTTAACAATGTTGAGATATTCTGTTACTAACTAATAATAATTGATTTATTAAGCAAAACTTTCTTTACTTTTAGGTTTTTCACCTACATTGGACCTACCAATTTTTAAATCATCACAATATATAGGCCAGTACTCCTATTGTCAGAGTATAGGCCGCTCTTTGTGAGCTCTTTTGATCCCTTTTGTACAGTGGATCAATCGATTTTTTTCCATTCCTTCTTCTACCCCAGTCACGGATTCCTATTTTATTTAGGTCATCAATCACTTGATCTTCCCATCTAAGTTTGGGACGCCCCCTGGGTCTGGGGTTTGCAGGCTTCCAATCAGAGATTTTCCTTATTGGATCGTCCTTATTCCTTCTTCGAAGATGTCTGAACCATCTAAGTCGCTGCGCCTTTATATGACTTACTGTATCTTCACCATTCATGTATTGACTTATTTCATAGTTATATAGTCTTCTGTACTCTTCATTCGGGATCTGTTTCGTCCAAAATATTCTCCGTATGATTTTCTTCTCTAGGACTCTGAGATTTTCTTCGTCTTTATCAGTTAGGCTCCTAGTATCACCAGCATACGTTTATAAATTTTAATTTTGGTTTTTTTACTGATGCATTTGTCCCTAAGTAGTTTCTGATACTTCCAATACAGTTTGTTTCCGGCTATTATTCTTGCGTTTATCTTCGCACTTCTGTTGTTCTTGGCATCAATTACTATTCCCAGGAATCTGAAATGATTTACTCTTTGAAGAGTATAATCTCCCAAATTTATAGTGGCTGTGTTGTCTGTCTTCCTTGAAATTTGCATATATTTTGTCTTCTTTTGTGAAGTGTGAAAAACCCCCCACAATAGCAGAAACTTCAGTTTTGCCAGAAGCTATCGATACGGTTAAGACAAAGCTTGGCGAATCATAGGCAAGAAGGCTGCTGATAATACAATTGGCAACAGAATTGATGATATTATAATATGTGACGATCCATGCGACCAATTAGTTTCTCGAATGCGCACTTCTAGATTCTCCATACAATTAGATGAAGCTGAAGACGCACATTCGATTACATGTTTGATATGTTGAAGATCTAATATTTTGCAAACCAACTTCTGGTAGAGCCTCATTCAATAAATTTTTCAATGAAAACGACATATTGTGGAAAAATTGCATCGGGATCTGTACTGACGGTGCTCAACCAACATCTGGAGACAAAACTGGTCTTCAAACACTAGTTAAGAGGAAAATACCTGAGGCTGTGAACGCACATCAGATTAAAATACTTAAGAAGAGCAAAAGCTGCTCTTGGAGCTTCAGTAATCTAATCTCAGAGTAGGGTTGCGCGATACACTAGAAAGTATCGATATTAGGTATCGATACGGATCGGAACGTAAAGTATCGATAAAGTAGAATATCGAATATTAATTTATCTATACTCGAAGTATCGATACGTTAACGATCCGAGATTTTGCTAATTTTGACGTTTTTTCGGTAAAAAACACCTTTTTGGGGGGTGGAAAAAGACATTATTGCGATTTCCGTCCAAAGTTGAGTTCTTAAAATAAAAAGTTGACTATAAAAGTTGTAGATTTCGGGAAAATCTACAACTTTTACATCGGTGACTTTTCCACATAACCTCAAAATTAGCTCGAAAAACGCAAAAAACTGCATTTTTCGTTTTTTATTTTTGGTTTCGTTAAAAAATGTTCGATTTTGATGAAAATTTAGTAGAAGGTAGCTTTGATAGTCACAAACCATGAAAAAAAATTTCAAATTGAAATATCGGAAATTTTTCGAGTTATAACGTTTTTTCGGTAAAACACACTTTTTTGGGGGGGTGGAAAAAGACATTATTGCAATTTCCAGCCAAAATTGAGTTCCTAGAATAAAAAGTTGATCATAAAAGTTGTAGATCTTGAGAAAATCTACATCCTTTTCATCAGTGACTTTTTCACATAACCTCAAAATTAGCTCGAAAAACGAAAAAAACTGCATTTTTCGTTTTTTATTTTTAGTTTCTTTAAAAAATGTTCGATTTTGATGAAAATTCAGTAGAAGGTGCCAAGGACTTGAAGCCTCTGACTGGTGGTTCCGAGCTAATCAATCATAATCAATCAATACACAAAAGAACTTAGGTCGCAGTGTCAACCAAGCCAATCGACCTCCTTGTAATCTAATCTAATCTAATGTTGAACAGAGCATTTCTCGAAGAAGAAGTTGCAACTTTTCTTGATGGAAATAGTAATGAAGACGGAATTAAGTTTAGCGATAATTTTATTGTTTAGCTTACATATTTGGTTGACATTTTTGGAAAATTTGAGAAATAATAACGTGAAATAATTGTACGTTTCTGCGATGAACCACTCTGTTTTTACAAAGCCAATTTGCTATTTGAGCCACCGCACAAATCACAAAAAAACTGAATAAATCATCTTCCAATCCATTCAGTACCAAATCGTTTATCAGAATATTACTTCACGGCCCTTGCAATGTGGAAGATGCATACTTTGGTTCGAAATCAAATAATTTTCTGAGTATACTTCATCATTTTCGATTATATTTTATGTTGAATTGGAATTTATTATGTTATTGAATTAATTGCCGATATGTTTTTCCGTTGGAAGAATGACTCGGAAATATTATCATCATAAATTTCGGTGTTTTTTACAAAAATTCTACAATCTTTATGAGCAAAGTTGCTGGAAGGTGAAATTAGTCATATTCGTAATCTACGGGGTCAAATTAGTAGGTTGAGATACCTTACAGAAAGCCAAAATTTAGAATTTCGAAAAAATACGTCAGCATCGTAATCAGCTTATAAGTGGAATGTTACAACAGACTTCGTATTTCCATTGATGCCAATCGATTCAGAAATTTTTTCTTACATGAATGAATAAATTCTGATAGTGCTCTGCATTTTTCTCCTCTGGGTGACAGGATCTGCACATAGCATCGTCTGTCAACTCCATTAGCTTTCCATGCCTGTTAATCTTACAGTGCCCTGTTAATATACCTATAGTTTGGCAAGTCTATCTGAAGCTACGGGGCATCGGTAAGGAGCGAGGAAACATGGCCGATATCTGTCATAAACGAACCAATAGCGTACGGTATCTATTTTATAAAAGTATTAAAAATAATAATAATTATTATATAATAATAATATAGAAACTGATTTAAGCTTTGCTTTAAAGGTAAGGTATTTTTCAAAACACGTTACCTATTTTTGAAAACAAATAATGTTAAAAATCGTACTTGAATTCAATATGGATACGAAATAATAGGATACCAAGTAAAACTGAAAATACGAAGTTAAATACACTGACATTATAAACGCCACTGGATAATCAATGTCAATCAATTGTCGAAGTGAGAGGGAAGAACACACGCACGCGCTTGCCAATAGGAAGTCAGGTGGTTACCTAGAAACGGGGGTTCGATAAATATTCACCAATTGAGTTAGTAGGAGGGCGTGGTAATTATGATTTTCGCACGACTTTGCCGGCTTGAAGGAAGCCCATAACATATTTGGAAAAGTGTTCATCTTTTAATATTCAGAAATTGAAAAAATAATGTTAATAGACAAAATCCAATGAAACAAGCACATTAAAGAAATAACGTTTAATCATTATTGACATATTGTTAATGATAAAAAGTCCATTTTCTAATTATTATCACTACATACTTTGCACATTAGCTTTTTCATAGTTAAACGTGGCAATATCGAATGTTTCCGACCCCATTCCTTTCACAGCTTCAGTTATGTTTGCCAAACTATACTATGGCCTTGACAGTTTTCCTATCTAGGAAGATGAATTTAACATACTTGTACCTACATTAGAAATTTTCTTTGAAAAATACTTTTTAGCTGGTAAATCTTGAAAATTTGGTATAAAAAATATGTATGGAATCAAAAAATTATACCGACTATAATAATTGGAATATAAAGCTCAAGTTCCAGATACACAATTTCAAAAGACCATACTAAATGAGAAAACAATAACAATACCATAACTGCAGTATTTTTTACAGGAGGGTTAGTCAAAATAAAGGTACATTAAATCTGTTTCAAAAATCGAAGGTTGATTTTGAGACATTATACTGTTAAAAATGAAACACGATGGTTGGTGTCTCAACACAGACTAACTTTATTTTCGCACCCATCTATTTCATACCCCTCAGGCAAAGTCATAATAACATCTTCTTTTAGATAACCATTTAAAAAAAGCCGTTGTTACATCCAAATGACATATGTTTTAATCTAGGCTAACAGACAATGCCATTAATAATCGCAAAGTACAGTGTCGTACAACAGGAGAAAAAGTTGCATTAAAGCCAATACCTTGTTTTTGAGTAAATCCTTCAGCAACTAACCACGCTCTGTATCTCACTTTGTTTTCACTGTCACTTTTCCGCTTAAACAGCCACTTACACTGCACTACAATTTCCCTTCTGGAATATCGACTAATGCCCAGGCCTCATTTTCTTCGAAGGAGTGTAGTTCCTCCGCAACTGCTTCTCTCCAACTTTCTCCGTCTGGTCTCGACAGAGCCATCTCGACTGAAGTTGATTTATTGTCCAGTTCCATAAATTCTGGACAAAAATAGGTCACACCATTCTCAAAAACTCGAGGTTTCGGTGTTCTTTCAGACCTTCTCAGTAGTGGTAAACGTTGTCATCAGCTTTAGCATTCTGCCAAAAATATCCTGGGCTATCACTAGACACCTCAACTGCCTCTTTTTCGACTGTCTCAGCTCCCTCGATTTCATCAGTGTCTCCCACTCAAACTGACACTTCTAGGTTATTTGACTGACTGTACAAAAAAATATCTACATTGTTATTAACATTTTCCATGTTAGTACCATGTCTGCTGGTTGTGATATTGTTCTTCACTGGATCGAATACTCTAAATCCTTTCGTAAATTCATCCTAACCAACGAAAACACATTTCTTTGACGTTTTATCCCATTTTAGTCTCTTTTTTTTGGGAACATGTACCATGACAAAACCTCCAAAAATTCGTAGATTGCTTACATCTGGTCTCTTGCCACTCCATAACTGGTATAGTGTCATCTGCAGTACTGCTGCTAAACATCTGTTCCGGAAATAGACTGCTGTGTTTACAAAAACGCTTCCATCGAACAATAAACGTTTGGCTTTTCCAACAACTGTTCGATTTAACCTCTCGGAGATGCCATTTTGTTCCGTTGTGTATGCGTTCGTTTTTTGATAAATAATACCACTGCTTATGAGAAAGCCCTCAAACTCTTTGGAACAAAATTCACCTCCATTGTCAGATCTGAGCACCTTAATTTTCTCGTTCGACTGGTTTTCAGCCATACTTTCAAATTGTTCAAAACAGGAAAATACCTCGTCTTTCGACTTGATAAAGTAGACCATTGCCATTCTTATAAAATCATCTTCAAAGACTACAAAATATTTTGAACCTCTCAAAGATCTCGTCTCCATTGGTCCACAAACATCGGAATGTACAAGTTTTAACAATTTTCTGCTCTGGAACCCTTTTGCTTGAAAGGTAATCTAGTCTGCTTACCTTCACAGCAAGCTTTGCAGTTTTTTAAACCTAACTGCACATGCCCTTCAAGGTAAAGCCCGTTCACCAAACCATTCTGCATTTTATTTAGATAATTACTATTTATGTGTCCACATCTACTATGCCAAACTTCTCCTGAAATGGCTGTTTGTGCCAATAAACATTTTTCAGATTAAAAAATATTTAATTCATACATTCCATTACCTAAATCAGCTGACTTACTGACAATTAATTTGTCGTCAAATCAGGAACACATAAAACATCATTTACAGGCACATCGTATTTACCATTTCCGACTATAGTTATGATCATTACTTCACCTGAACATTTAGCAGGAACCCTTGTCTGATTGGCTACAATTATTTCTTGAACTATTGCAGGAATTCTATTCTCAATCCAATCCTGCCTAGCAGTAAGATGAACACTAGCACCAGAGTCTATATCGTTACCCTAATGCGCAATAGTAGTAAGTACACTTTTTCGTCTAAATATGTTTTTGGCACCATCTGTTACAGAGAAGTCAAATCTCTCAATGTTTACAGTGCCACACCAAAATAACAGTACCCGTTACTCGAAGGCCTGTTTTAGAAACTGTCGTTAGTCCAAAGCTTTCATATTTGCACAATAAATTAGCGTAAGTCCATTACCGCCCATTGTAGTAAAGAGTGCACTTGTTGGTGCTTGCGTTTACAGAAGCAATAGCGGTATCAATAATTTATGTTTCAAAGCTTCAAAAGTGTCATTTGGTTTCCATGTAAGTATAAGTTAAATAATTTTACTAAAATTATTATAAATACCAATGTTTGTTAACCAAAAAATCGTTTAGAAGTGTAACTTGGACTTACGACATTTTATACTGTGTTAGTGCAGAGGTGTTGTACAAAAATAACTGGACATACGATTTTTTCCATAATTAAGTTTCTCAAAATTATCAGCTGTTTCTTGTTGTTAACAGTCAAACTTTGGAACTTTTCGACATGGCGCAGTACAGTGACCGGACCAAAACATTATTAGAGTTGGCAATAAACAACAATATAAAATTAAACACATCGGAATTTGATTTAGATGTTTCGAAAGATTCCACCTCTACCATGTCAAAACATCTAGAAACTGTTGAAAACTTAAATATTTTAATTTTGGATATTCCCGAAATTACACTAAATTTGCCCCCCGTTCCAATTGAAAATCAAATTGTGGATCAATCGCCTACACTAAATTTTGATATTCATGAAACTTCACAAAATTTACCCGTTTCAACCGAAAATCAAATTGTGGATCAAGTGCTCACATTAGATAATATTGGCTGTTACTTTGAAGACTTTAGTGCCGTCCTGCTTGACGGCGATGGAAATGAAAACGTAAAAGATACCTTAAATGTTGTACGTGAAGAAACCAGCATTATTTTAATAACAGACCAAAAAAATACACACCAGAATCAAGAAAGTGAACACGAATTAAATCAAGAAGAAACACCGTTAAGTGAAGACCCGAATGATCCAAGTTTTAATTTAGAAGAGAAATCAAGTAGTGAAACAGATAAAAGTTTAAGTGGTAAAACGGATGAAAATAAACGAAAGAGAAATAAAAGACAAAATGTAGACGAGAATAAATGGAATGAAAATAAAAGAAAACGAGAAAAGGGTGTAGATTATTATGGAAAACGAAAGTGCGATGGAGCATGGAATTATAGCATACCAAGGAAAAGAAGACAGATCAAAGACGTTTGCAACTGTAAATATTCATCTAATAAAAAAACTATGCAATGTTAAATATTTACGGAAAAGGAGAGGAATGAAATATTTAAAAGTTTTTGGTCAGATATGTCGTGGGATCAACGGAAAATTTATATAAACTGTTTAATTAGAAAGCAAGAAACGAAAAGGCACAGAAACAGCAAAGAGGAACAAATATCAAGAAGGAAATTTAGCGGGGCCTACTATTTAAGAAAACCAAACAATGACGACGAGCTGCGACTATGTAAGACAATGTTTTTAAATACCTTTGGATTGAAAGAAAGGACAGTAATAGATTGGAAAAATGACACATCTAGATCACAAAACTACAACAACGAAAATAGTGACGGACATAAGGAAGACAAAATCAGTGACTCAAATGAAGTTGTGAAGAGTCGTAAAGATGTTTTGAAAAAATTTTTTAGAGTCACATTATTGCCGAGCCAGATCTTCAAAATTATATTTGGAACCAAATGGGAATCGAAATATACGCTATATAAAGTTTACAAAGCTTGGTCCAGTGAACGCGGTTGCCGACCAGTCTCAATCGCCTTATTTTCTCATGTCTTTGAGGAAATGAATAACAGCCTGTTTAAACCTAAGAAAGATGAGTGCGACCAATAAGTAAGTTATCGAAACAAAAATATTTCAGAAGAAGACTACGTATTCCATCAGATTAAAAAAAATGAGGCAAGAGAAACGAAAGAGAAAGATAAAGCTTCTAATAACAGAGTTTTCTGTATGGATATGCAAGCTGTCATGTTAAGCCCCAAATCAAACACATCAGCCCTGTATTTTAAGACGAAATTAATGGTCAATAATTTTACCATTTACGACATGCAGTCATGTCGAGAATACTGCTTTATCTGGCACGAAGCAGCTGGTGGTGTTTGCGCCAACAACTATGCTTCCATAATTTGCTTCTTTCTTGAAGAGCATGTGTTGAGCAGCTTAGGTAATGGTCAAAGTATAATTCTGTATAGTGATGGATGCACATCCCAGAACAGAAACGTCACCCTCTCAAATGCGCTACTTAATATTGCTAAAAAACACAACGTACTAATTGAGCCAAAATTTCTTGAAAAGGGGCATACACAAATGGAAGCCGACTCGATGCACTCCCTTATTTACAAACTTAGGCATACTGATGAATACAATACTTTGGAACAAAGACTACTGACCAGAAACAAAGAAACAACTACTTGTTCTTATAATTTGTTACCCCAACTTTACAGAACAGCTCCGACAATAAAAAAAGAAAAGTCGGAACATCTACAGGCTTTAAAAGCTAGCATTACAAAGGATTTTCATACTTTCTATGATAATTTGCCCTATCACTAAGCAAATTCTTTGTTTCTTTATGTTTACTTGGTTGTTTCCTTTATTTTTATGAATAAAGTTTAATTTTCTATTTAATTGTCTATAATTTATTTCAACTGGTGGAAATATCGTAAGTCCTCTCATTATTACCTCTTAACTTCGTTCACTATCTGATTTTGACAGATTTCTCATTCGCGGCGCCCGCATTGGTACCAACGCTCCCCGACTGCGCATGTTCAACTATTTTCTAGTGATATTCATGTAATTTCTTACCTAAAGACTTATTATTTTATTATTTGGGATTAGGGTTAAGTTAATTTACTCATAGGACTATGGTGAAGAATGGGAAACCTGTAATAATTATACCTTAGTAAATCAAAACTGGTCAACGACCTGTCAAATATTTTTCATCACTCTCTGTATAAAATTGATACTTTTAAAGTTCTCAAGAGAAATAATAAAACAGGTGCAAGTTCGAGGGTGGTCCTTTTATTTTATTTTCACTTGCTAGATTAGGGATTAGGATTAGGGATTAGGGAGTCCATGAAAAAACTGGTGCGGGCTCAATGGAGACCGTACTATCTATTCCAGCGGACCAGTTTGAAAACCCTGGCAAACTGGACCGAGGCGGGAACAGGTTAACTTGCAGCACAAAAAGACAGCCACCGCTGTCCCACAACAGAAAATGGTGGCTGAAAGCATAGACATCGTTCTAATTCAAAAACCTTGGATAAACGAAGGTAAGATACTGAGGCTTAATTTTAGGGGGATGGGACTGATAATGGGAACTAATCGTACTAAAATAAGAACTTGTATTTGCTATAGATCCGATTACAACTTGATGCCGATTATGGAACTATGCACGGGTGACGTGGTGGCAGCAAATATTATACTCGAAAAAGATGGGGTAGTACTAGAGACAATAATAGTGTCTCAGTATCTTCCCATCGATTCAGAAGAACCACTACCGGGGACTAACATGGAGAACCTGATGGAATACTCAAGGAGACATAATCTGGATGTCATTGTAGGGGCTGATACCAACGCACACCATAGCAGTTGGGGCAGCAAAGGCAACAACACCAGAGGTAAGAAACTATTTGACTATCTATGTATTACTGAACTTGATATGGCGAATGTGGGTAAGACTCCTACATTTAGAACATCTATCAATGATTCCCCATCATTGATAGATGTTACTCTTTGAGAAACTTTACGTATCAGGGAGATGATTCGCAAGTGGCATGTATCGGATGAACCATCTTTATCCGATCATGCCCAAATATACTATGGAATTAACGTAGAAAAATCGGTTATTAGAACATACAGGGATCCTAAGAGCACTGACTTGATCTTATAAAGGGGACCTGCTTTCTAAAATCCGTTCACACCTAGGCAGACCAAAAATTGCTAAATATTTAGATGGAGCAGCCGTATGGCTGCAACAGTGTACGCTGACCTCTTATCATAACTCATAACAACTGTCCGATAAAGGAGAGTCGCTCTTCTAGACAAGCCATCTGGTGGAATAAAGAGCTGAGATCGCTAAGGAAAGAAACAAGACGCTTTTTCAACAAAGCGGAAAAAACGGGTAACTGGGAAGCGTATAAGGCTAAACTAGGTACATACAATACAAAAATAGAAGGATCCAAGAAGAAGTCCTGGAGAGAATTCTGTGAGGACATGCAGCGTCAGAATCAACAAGATTCTCAAAAGGGATGCTTCTAACAAACTTGGTTCTATTCAGTTGCCGAGCGGAAAGTTTTCAAATACTGGGGCAGAGCCTCTAGAGCATCTCCTCAGTGTGCACTTTCCAGGTTCGGTAAAGATAGGTCAAGCTATGACAACAGGCCGGTTGCCAAAACAAAGGCAACCAAAGAGGACTGGGAACTCACGAATAAGAAATTCAGACTCCATCTTATCAGATGGGCTATAAACTCATTTGACCCCTACAAAACTCCAAGACCAGATGGCATATTCCCCAAGCTTCTGCAAGAGGCACTGGACATCATATTGGGTCCTTTAGTTCTGATACTTCGAAGCAGCCATGCTCTAGGGTATATAAAAATTGCATGGGGAGAGTCAAAGGTGGTGTTTATTCCTAAACCAGGAAAAGAAACGTACACCCAGGCTGAATCATACCGACCAATCAGACTGACATCATTCATGGTGATAACCATGGAAAAAGTCTTACAAATGTACTTACAAGAAGGAGCGCTTAAGAGCATCCCTCTCCATAAATTACAATGGGCTTATCAAGCAGGGAAATCAGGTGAAGCTGCCCTGCATAATTTGGTCTTAGGTCTCGAAAGGAGCCTGAATCATAAGGAAGTAGCCCTTGCAGCATTTCTAGACATCGAAGATGCTTTTGACAACACATCGATATCATCAATTAACAGATCCCTTAAAAACAGAGGGATTAACAGTACCTCAAGGTGGAGTACTTTCACAATTTTTGTGGAACCTAGTTGTGAATGACTTGATTTGTAGGTTGAATGATCAAGGCATTTGGACGAAGGGCTTTGTGGACGACAGTGATTGTCGACAATGGGAAATTCCCGGAGGTGGTTATGAATGTCCTACAGGAAAAATTGCGAAATGTGTAGGAATGGTGCCTTACAGAGAACCTTTCAGTTAATCCCAAAAAAACCAAACTAGCTGCTTTTACGAATAGAAGAGTTCTCCCGCAGGATAGAGTACTGTTGTTCGGAGATGAACTGGAAATATCCAAAGAAGTCAAATATCTGGGAGTGTCCAAACTGATTTGGAAGGCACACTTGGAAAAATTTACTACCAGGGCGACTAGGCTTTTTTGACAATGCAGAAGAGTTATGGGCAAAACCTGGGAAATACAACCTGAGGTGGTTCACTGGCTCTATACAACTGTGATAAGGCCAACGATCACCTATGGAACAATAGTCTGGTGGAGGAGGATAGAAGTATCCTCTGCAGTTAACATTTTAACTTCAATACAAAGACAAGCCCTTCTTGGCATTACCGGGGCAATGAACAGCACGGGGACTGCATCAATGGAAGCCCTTATTGGACTTCCTCCTCTAGAACTTTTTATAAGGGCGGAGGCAATGATGGCAATTCTTAGGCTGAAATCGAAAGACTTATGGTCTTCGAACAATGTTCGAGAAGGACACACTGATACAACTGGGACATTACTAGACGAACCCAAATTTCACATGAGTTTTTATAGCATGACACCAGAGAATATATTTACTGAGAGAGTGAATATCATCATCCCATCTAGAGAACAGGTGATGCACCCAGGTAATTCTGGAGAAATCATCTGGTTCACCGATGGCAGCAAAACAAATCATGGCACTGGAGCTGGTATAAAAGGACCTAGAAAGAGAATGTTCTTTAGCCTTGGTCGATATACGACTGTGTTTCAAGCAGAGACGATTGCCGCTATAGGCTGTATTGATGAAAACAGCTGAAGAGGATATACCGGACAAAAAATTGAAATATTCACAGGCAGTCAGGCTCTGCTTAAGGCTATCAGTATTCCAACAACTAGGTCTAGACTGGTGAAAAACTGCAAAGCATCCACCAACAGGCTGGCAAGAGACAACAAAGTGTCTCTTGCCAGCCTGCCTCTCTCTCTCTCTCTCTTTCTCTCTCTAAGTGGAATCACAAAATATTGCCTAAGAGGGGAAATCGGGAAATGGCTAGATAGGGAACACCAATTCAAATGGAGAGTGACACAAAGGCACCTTCATACAAAGAGTTTACTGAACAAGGTAGACAAGGAACTCTCAACCAGGCTACTGAAACTGAGTAAGAGGCATTTGAAGACAGTTACCGACCTGGTGACTGGACACTGCACCTTGAGGAAACATCGGTACAATATGGGCAAATTTAGTGAACCTGTGTGCAGAAAATGTGAATTTGATGATGAAACACCTACTTAAATACTATGCTTCTGCGAGGACTTACGAGAACTTGACGCAAGCACTTTGGAGAGTTATTAATACAACCATCACAACTACTGAAAATCCCTCCAGTCAACTAGTGGCCGTTAAAGAAGACACGAAGCTTCTGGAACGGAAGTAGATAACATAAGAAATGGTACAAAGATTCAGTTCAAGTGCTTGGTCCCAAATATTTGAATGAATTTAATGAAAGAAATTTTCTCTTCGTTCAAGATTTTTTTAAAATTTCGGAATGTCATAAAATTCTTCGAAATATTCTTTTGATTTTCACAAAACTGTCCACAACTCCTGCAATTTTCTCGACAATATCATAAGTTTTTCATAAAATTTAAAGTTGTCATTCTGAATCGAGCCATAATTTTTTATGACGTAGGACGAAAATGCGTAAAAATAGTATAATATTTACCAGATTATTAATCAAGTTCGACCGTCTCTTCGACACGCATACGTTTGTTCATCCATCTCTTTCAATCACTCCAACCCTTCAAATGAAACTATCTGAATACCAGAAGATCCTTTCTTATGATAAGTTAGTGAACTTCGCGTTGAATTTTGCTTTTACCGAAAGTTGTAAACAACGTTCAAAGATGAAGGGCATCACTATCTTGGTTCGGCAGTTCTTTCCTATAGAGCAAAGCTGACAATTTGCTATTTGGAATGTGTATATTTACATCTAATTTATCAGAAACTGTGAGTTTGAGTTAGAGTTAGCCATAAAACTTTTTTAATAAAGAATTTCATCTAAAAAGAGGAAAATTATGGAAAAAAAAATTTTGTGTTCCTATTTTTATTTAAACGGTACTTAATCCATCTCAATAAGAGTGTCGGCCATGAACTATTGAACTTTAGTCCCTTTCATATTCCCAGCAGTTATTTTGCGAGTGAAAGACTCATATTTTTGTAATTTTCAAAATAATGGATAAATTCTATGTATTGATTCAAGATTGTTTGTTAATCGGGAAAGCTAAACAGTGACTTGATAAACGTTATTGAGTTTCTGCGCCAGGGAAATCAAGTATTATTGACTGTAACGCTGATATTAAATTTGGAGGAACAAACACTGAACGCTCTATTTGTTAAGTATATTAAAGTGAAGTGTGTCTACAATTTTCAGCATGCGTAGGCTGCTTTCAAAATGGTTACTGCTTTTGCACACAGCGGGCCAAAGGCAACAAACAGCGAGGTGTTTGGAACTGTTTAAGCGAGTTGAATAGGAGAATAATGGTAAATCCACTACTACACATGCTCCATGTTTTCGGATCACAAGCCCACTAAAAGTTAACAGCAGCTGACCTTCAAGTACATTCTTATAATTAAATCTAGCAAAGAGATCTATCTCGAACCAAATAGACCACAAAGCAAGGGTCTACTGGAATCAGATACCAGTAATAACATGGACAAGGAGGATCAGGTCTATAACTGGAATCCTTACTGGACATTGCAGTCTAAACTATCAGCTGCACTGATTAGTACTGGTCGAACAGACAGTGTCGGCTCTAGCTAGAAGAAGATACATTGGCGGAACAAAGTGTGTGCTACTGAGTGGCTGCAGAAGGAGTCAGACCACAGAGCCTAGGAGCTGCGTTTGTGCCCCCTGGGGGTGTGAATCGACTAAGCCTTCCACAGATTATCAACTTCATTGGAAAGATTGATCTTAACGGGGTAAACTAATTTGGATAGAAATATTATTGTGCTCGGTGGTGAAAAGGATATCCAAAAACAAAACTTGAATAAAAAAGATCGTCAACTGAGTAGACACCAGCAGATAAAAGTAATTTAAAGGGAATATAAACTGAAAAGTCAGCTGGTAGGACTGTGGCAATTGTATTTTGGTGAGCGCATGGTATTTTGCTTTTGGGCTATATGGAAAAAGATGAAACTATCAGTTATCGATGTTATATGGCACTATTGAATTCACATATAAAAAAAAGTACTGTTCCACCAAGAATGCAATTATTTAAAGCTTGAGTAGAAATTGTTTGAACTGACAAAACTTGGAGAAATCCCGCTTGAGATATATTCATAACATGAAATCCAGTAGGAAAATACTCCAGCTATATTTTTTTGCGTATTATACACCTGGATAATGCTATTGTAAAACTAGGCCAGGCAATAGGTAAATATTTTTGACAAAAATCCTACTAGAAAACGAATGCTGCCATCATATAAAAGACATTACGTAGTAACATTTTGATATGTTTTGGACACGCAAATGTTTTTCTGTAATTTGTTATAAACATTTAAGACGAAAAAGACCTTCCTTTTTTAGTTTTTTTTCATATAACGTAAAAAGTACTGAAGCAATCTCAATGGTATGTATGGATAAATCGTAGGTAATTAAAATACAAACAAAATGAGGGGTCGTGCGAGTTAATCGGATAATTGGGAACCGAAAAATTAGTCATTTTTTTTGAAAGTTCATATTTTTGCCAATTTTCAATTGTAAGAGCTGAAACTTGGTACAAAAAAAAATTCTTCATATGCACTTTATATGTGCGATGAGCAGACGCCAGGCGACGGTTACTTTTATCGCAATTGCAATTGTAATTTTTTGATGCGATAATTTGCAGTGTTTGGATGCGTTATCGATGCGTTATCGATTTAAATTTTAAAGCGGTTTTTAAAAATACAGATATAGAGCCACCAAACTTATATTTTCGATTTGTGATCAAATGCTGCGAAGTAGGTCCAAAACGCTCGGAAATACGGTCGAAAATGATCCACTATCGGAAAGTAACGGAGTAGAAGGGGAGCGGGGATCGAGGAGAGGCATACTATATAGATATACGATCGCACTGGTGAGAGGCCAGCAAGGAACGGACAAGGAAGAATTTTGGAGAGGATAACGGCACGACAACCCGCTCTCCAAGTAATAGGACCACACAGACCAACACACTACCCTCCGACAGGCGGACAACCGAGTGTCCTAGATATCGCGATGTTGAAAGACATCGAGGTGTCCTGGGACATTAGGACCGCTGACGGAGGAGACGCCCACGTGTTAATAGTTCTCACCGTCAGGGACGGTTCAAGACAAGAAAGAAGACAGGAAAAGAGAACTGATTGGACGAAGTTCAGGAGAATAGCGGGCCAACTACTGGGTCCGATAGAAGAAATAGGAAAAAAAGAAGAAATAGAAGACAGAGTCCGTTCCTTCGAAGAAGCACTATCACAAGCGATAGAAAGAAGTACCACGACAACCGTATCGGAAAAATACGAAAAATTCCAACACCTGAGAGACGATCTGAAAGACTTGATAAGAGAGAAAAACAGAGCCGTAAGGATTGCCCGTAGAACGCAAGACCAAGAGGACAAAGACAGAGTAAGAACACTCAAAAGAGAACTCGAAGAAAAACTAAAACAACATAATAGCGACACATGGAACAGGAGAATAAAAGAATTAGACCTACAAAAACCAGGCCTTCGTAAAATCGCAAAACTACTAAGGGAACCATACAAACAAATGCCACTTTTGCACGGAGCAAATGGAATGGCATACGAAGAAGTGGAAAATGCAGAAGCACTCAAAAACACACTGGAATTACAACTCATGTTAAGTGAACACCTTGACGAAGACATGGATTTCTCGGACAGGGTAGAAGAGGGAGTAGAAGAACTCATAGAAGAGGAAAAAGAAAACCCAGAAACATCAGAATTCTTGACCCCTGAAGGAATAAAAGTAATAATGCGATTCATGTCAGCAAGGAAGGCACCAGGAATACACGTGATATCCAACAGGGCTCTGAAAAATATGCCGGTAAAGGGACTAATGCATCTTAACTGCATAATCAACGCGATGCTAAGGATTAGATACTTCCCAACAAGATGGAAAAAAGCCGAAGTAGTCATGATCAAGAAAATGGGAAAATGTCCGACTTTCCCTCAAAATTACCACCCGATAAGCTTATTACCGTCAATGAGCAAAATAGCTGAAAGAGTCATTCTGAGGATTCTTAATACTCAAACAAGAGAGTTAAACATATTACCAGAGAAGCAGTTCGGATTCAGAGGAGAACACAGTACCGAACAACAAATCCTGAGATTCAGGGTTTAAATCAGAAAGAATCCACAGGAGCAATACTCTTAGATATCAGTAAGGCCTTCGATAGATTTTGGCACGCAGGATTTATATACACTGTGTTCATTTGAAAAGGACCCACCCTTAATATTTCAAAAATGGGACATATTAGAAGGAAATGCCGAAACACGTCAACTTTTAACTTGAGGGGTACACTTTTTGGCGCTAATGTCATAAACGTCAGATTCACCCCCTCCCTACTGGAGACACCCCTTACATTTTTTCAAATGGCATTAGGTATCAAGTCACACCTCATTTAAAAGGTCTGGTAAATCTCTATTCAATCATTTTGTTTTGCCTTTGATACGAGCCTTCCATTGTTATTTGATCGTTGTTTAAAATTGGCTCTTTTTCAACTTTTCGTATGCCCCCGTATTGTGTTATGATAGAAAGACTCTTTAAAGAATAAAAAATTTACAAATAGTAGAAAGACAACTGTTAACAAGGAAAAATTGCTATTTAATCATGCGGTCAAAGTGACCACCGTTAACATTCAAGCCAATTTTAAACAACGATTAAATAACAATGGAAGGCTGGTATCAAAGGTAAAACAAAATGATTGAATAGAGATTTACCAGATCTTTTAAATGAGGTGTGACTTGATACCTAATGACATTTGAAAAATGTAAGGGGTGTCTCCAGTAGGGAGGGGGTGAATCTGACGTGTATGACATTAGCTTCAAAAAGTATGACTTGATACCTAATGACATTTGAAAAATGTAAGGGGTGTCTCCAGTAGGGAGGGGGTGAATCTGACGTGTATGACATTAGCTTCAAAAAGTATCGCTCTCAAGTTAAAAGTTGACGTGTTTCGGCATTTCTTTCTAATATGTCCCATTTTTGAAATAATAAGGGTGGGTCCTTTTCAAATGAACACAGTGTATAAAATAAATGAACAGGGATATACCAAACCTCTTTTAAGATTCCTATATAGCTACCTCAAATAGAGGAAATTCCACGTGAAAGTAGCACAAGCCAGGTCTGCAGAAGGACAAATGGAAGCCGGAGTACCGCAAGGAGCGATACTTTATCCCTTGCTATATACCATCTACACGGCAGACATACCGAAAACAGATAACACCATTATGGCAATGTACGCTGACGAAACCGCTATAGCGACAAGATGCAGGAAACCTCTACAAGCAGCAACGGAAGCTATAGAAGAATGGTGCACTACGTGGAAAATCCGAATCAATGGAGAAAAATCCCAGGCTGTATTTTTCAAGAAAAAAAGAAGAAAACATGGAAATAGACGGAGAAGAAGTCCCTTGGACGGATAAAGCAAAGTATCTAGGAGTGATACTAGACAAGGGACTGACATTCAACGATCACGTAAACACAGTGGTAGCTAAAACTAAACAGGCAAGGGCGAGGCTAAACGGACTACTCGGCAGAAGAAGCAAACTGGATCTAAAGACGATTTATAAGCAGCATAATAATCCCAATACTAACATACGCATTAGTTGTATGGGGACACACCAACGGAACAAACAGGACGCTCCCTGGTATGTGAGAAACGAAGACATCTATAGTTTGGCAAGTATATCTGAAGCTAAGGGGCATCGGTGAGGGGGGAGAAAACATGGCCGATATCTGTCATAAACGTACCAATAGCGTACGGTACCTAATTATAAAAGTATTGAAAATAATAATAATTATTATATAATAATTATATATAGAAACTGATTTATGCTTTGCTTTAAAGGTAGGGTATTTCTCAAAACTCGAGACCTATTTGTTAAAAATCGTACTTGAATTCAATATGGATACGAAATAATAAGATACCAAGTAAAACTGAAAATACGAACAATATAAACGCCACTAGATAATCAATGTCAATCAATTGTCAAAGTGAGAGGGAAGAACACACGCACGCGTTTACCAATAGGAAGTCAGGTGGTTACTCAGCAACGGAGGTTTGATGAATATTCACCAATTGAGTTAGTCGGAGGGCGTGGTAATTATGATTTTCGCACGAAGTTGCCGGCTTGAAGAAAACCCATAACATATTTGGAAAAGTGTTCATCTGTTAATATTCAGAAATTTAAAAAATAATGTTGATAGACAAAATCCAATGAAACAAGCACATTAAAGAACTAACGTTTGATCATTATTGACATATTGTTAATAATAAAAAGTACATTTTCTAATTATTATCACTACATACTTAGGACTTTAGGTTTTTCATAGTTAAACGTGGCATTATCGAATGTTTTCGACCGCATTCCTTTCACAGCTTCAGTTATGTTTGCCAAACTATACAACGACTCAAAACCGCAGAAGGTACTGGAGATAATGGACGCAAGAGCCAAAATGCTATTTGAAGAGCTTAGATCTCATCCGAACACAGAGCAAGATTATAGAAAATACAAAAGACCTAGGAAACAATTAGAGGACAGCCTATAGGAAGCAAATCATTAGAAAAACCCCACCAAAAAAACACACCAAAAACCATGCACGTGGGTGCGAGGAACCCCCCATACGGAGGCCCTGCACTTCGGTTAAAGGAAGCTCGGGGATTCCCGAGGGGTCAGCTCTAAAGAATGCGAAGGACCACTCAGGCTAAGGTCTGTTTCACCAGGGCGGGTGTGACGGATCGTGGCACGAGGCAGCGAAAGCACACACACACAAACCGAATGGACAAAACAAAATCAAGAGGACAAGGTAACATAGCCACCAGAGCTACCACTTAACAAGAGGAGACGCCCCCCACAGCAGAAAGGGGGAAAGGGATACGCGACCGTGAAGTACGAGTGAGGTCCTGTCGGAAGTGACAGGGGGTGGTGGAAGAATCGAAATTATACGTTTTGTTGCTCTACATCTACACTTTTCAAAACCGTTTTAAAATTTAAAATCGGACAATCGATAACGCATCTAAACTCGTTGCAAATTATCGCATCAAAAAATTACAATTGCAATTGCGATAAAAGTAACCGTCGCCTGATCTTCGCACATATAAAGTGCATATGAAGAACTTCCTTTGTACCAAGTTTCAGCTCTTACAATTGAGTAATGGCAAAAATATGAATTTTCAAAAAAAATGACTAACATTTCGGTTTTTCCAAATATTTCCGGTTAACTCGCTCGACCCCTCATTTTGTTCGTATTTTAATTACCTACGATTTATCCATTCATACAATTGATATTGCTTCAGTACTTTTTACGTTATATGAAAAAAACCAAAATAAGGGTGGTTTTTTTCGTTTTAAATGTTTGTAACAAATTACTGAAAAACATTTGCGTGTACAAAACATATCAAAATCATACTTCTTGATGTCCTTTATATGATGGCATCATACGTTTTTGTCAAAAATCACTATATACTAGCATGCTCTATTGCTTGGTCTAAGCGTAGAACACGATTCTATGTTGAGAAATCCGAGCAGTCACTATTATCCTCAACGTTTACAACTGAGTCTTTTATATATTTCAACAGAAGACAATTCTGGCATCGCTATAATATTTTTGAGAAAAAAATATAATTCTACTACCTCGAAATACGCGAGTGTGTGAAATACACCACGTAAATCTAACATTTACACATTTTCGAGCACACTATAGATCTTATCCAAACAAACATAACTTAGATTTTAATGGAAATAATAAAATAAAATGGTCACTTCAACACTGCTGTCCCATCTTTCATACTCTTTGAATATCACGTGTGTACAATTTCACGAAACAATGAATAATTCATAATTTAATACAAGCGGCCCGCTCCGGCTTCGCTCGGTGATGCTCACACCCCATGGAAACGCGAACTTGTGGCAAAACATGGGTCTGAGTCTGCGCATTATACTCTGGATATACAATGTAAAGGTTAAATCCATCTTTGGTATGGTGAACAAATACGACACAAAAGAATGAAAGGATGAGATTACCAATGTGCAAAGGTTTGCCTGTTTCACTATAGCATGGTACATGAGATGCAAGCCCCCCACTACACCTTGTGATAATTGGAGAAGCAAGGCTGGGGTTATTCGGAGCAACATAACAATCAGATCAGGACACACATCCATCAAGGACTATTTGGCTACTTAAATTCTCCCCGGTCCTAGATATGTGGTAGATATACGTCACAGAAAGAACCTGGTGCACAGATGGATCAAAAATTAGGAGCAGGAGTATGTGACTCATTCAACAAAGTTCTGTATTATGTACTCTTTATACAAATATCTTTTATGCTCAGACTTTGATACCTTGAGTAACATTATTGTAATTATTACAGACTTCTCTTATTTTTTGCAGTCAATGCTACCCACAGTTGATGTAACTTTCTATAGGTGGAAGAATTGTTTAAATCGGCTCAGTGACTTTTGAATTTATCCGTTATAAACAAAAATTAAATTATTCTCTCTTTATAATATTAGTAGAGATAAAATTATTTGTTTCTAAATTTAGCATGAGCCCTATCAGTTTATTCGTTAACATTAGCTGTCAAATTTAAAAGCTACTTTATATATACTAAGCGAAGTTTAATTGAAATTAATGGAAACTAGAAAGTACGGTACGCATGTTACATACACAGGCAGTTACAGCAAAATACCTCATTATCCAATAACGCTAATTTTCCTTTCATTGTCACATTTGCCTTCAACCGACGTTATGGCTAATTACCACAGTCAAAGACACTCGTTAATTTTTAATATTAACCCAGTTATTAATTGAAATATTCCTTATGGTTCGCAATAATTTCCTGTGAAATTATGCAAATTCCAATTTCACAAATAAAACATTTAATATTTACTTGAGTCAAGATACACAAGGTAAATTCCAGGAGAAACTGGTGGCTTAGCGAACAAATAAAAGAGATACAAGCGTAACTGACAACACTGTATTTTTCTTTTTTTATTAGGACCAGGTTTACTTCAATCCTCTATGTCAAGCCTTTTTCTGAGCCCTTCCTGTATAATGAGCCGACCCTGTCGATATATTTATTTATTTTGAAGTTGATTTGTGAGAAGCTTTGTTGTTTTTTTGTGAGCGTAACGATAAGCGCGCATCGGAGGTTCGTAGGAGCTGACCGCGACAACCGCGGAGAGAGGTGGCAGTAGGCCGATTGCCGGCAAGAGAGAAGCAGTAAAAGTTGGAGGGAGTCATGATCGATGTGCTGATATATCGATCAATCGACTCAATTAAGAGTATTATTATTATTGGAGAGATTTGGGCCATAATACCACTAAAAAACAGTAGTGGTGACCCCAAACAAGTTTTTCGTTTATTTTGCATATGCCATCTAGGGACGAGAATGGACAATTGTGAGTACCGAACTGTAATAATATAAAATGTATATTATATTCTAAAAAGACTAGACTCCGACGAACGTATCGGGTAAAGTGATTAATATTGTATTTCGGGTAAAGACATACGAAAGCTTCTACTTTCCATATTATGTTTTGTTCCGAATAGGACTGTTTATTTTTTTAATATTGAATACCAGTATAAAAGGGTCTGGTTCATTCTGGGTTTTGTATTATGTTTAAATGTTATGTATTTGGCTTTGAAAATGTTAAATATGGTTAGGACTTATGATTAACTGTATCTGCAATCTGTGGAACATTGTGTTGTGCAATACTGAACCCATATCGTTTTATTTTCAATAAAGTTTGTCTAATCTGTATTAGAGATATTTATTTCTTCCAATTATAGTACCCGGCAGCCCTCAACACCTGTGACGCTGAACTTCCATATCATCTTTTTGGTGATATGCCTACTGATCTCCACGTGCTTTATCCCACTTCGCCCATCTCTTTTGTCATTATTTCAGCATAATTCCTCCAAATTCTTCTACGTGCGCTAGCCCATCCTGTACTCCTAATTATTCTTCAATATCTTTACTACATATTCTTCCTCTGAGGGTGACTCACGCGATAGTTCTTAATATTTCCATTCCTTCCGTTCGCATAATTCCTTTTGTTGTTGAAGTTCATGTCCAGATTCATGAGGAAACCGTGAATATAGCTCTTATACTTGTGGAACACTGTAATGAGAATATCTACTCAAAAATGTTTCTCTTACATTCTCAGTGATATTAGATATTGACCGTAGTTTGGTGGTTCGAAGATAGTGTAAAGGAATAATAGAACAGCTCATGAGAATAATAATTTTAATAACAGCCACCCAGTGTCCTGATTGCAGCATTGTCCATATCCACAGCGTACTGAGCGCGACCCTTTTCTTTACTGTACCAGAAACTGGATGAAGTCTAATCTTTGTCTATCAATATTAAAAAGAGCCCGTACAGCCTGCAGCGAATCACTTTAGATTACTAATGTCAGTAGCATATCACAGCTCACAGGCATTATACCAATGAGCACGAGGTATAATGGAGATATGCCGTCTTTCGGATGAGACGTAAAACCGAGGTCCCGAGTCCATGGATGTTGGGCTCGATAAAGATCCCTACCACTGGTTGGAGCACTAGTGGATTCGGCAAAATTTCCGGTTAGGGGTGCTCCCGGCGTCGGTGATTAGCCTGAGTTACAGAAATAGACCGACGTTAAATAACCGAATAAAAAAAATTAAATATGAAGAAACTGTGCTTAGCAAAGAGAAGCCAAATGTTCGGAACTGGAAACAGATCATCTTAAATAGTTACTTCGAAACAGATTGAAACATTCAAACTACCCTCTGTAGGAATCAACAGTAACGAGTTAGATTACCCCATAATAAATAAATCCCAGCAATCAAAGATTATGATTTAGTAGTTAAACGTTACCCCTTTCTATCTAAGTCTAGTAAAATTTCGAAACATGTCCGTCTCTTTCTCTCTTCATATTCTTGAACGTTCCTCGTGTACGATCCAGGATTTACATGGAAGATTAGGCGTTTAATTGTGGTCACGCGACACATGGTTAAGTTTATATTAGTCCTAAATTTTCATTAGGTAATCTGCGATTTGATTAATGCTAGCTTACGAAACCTTTTGGAGGTAATAATTCCTCCTGACCCACTGGAATACGAGGTCTTGGGTGCCTTTAGTTTATTAAAGATTTATACAGTAGTGAGGTTGGATCGATATGGAAAACTAGATAATGCTGTCAAAACGTCAAACGACAATTAATTAGAATTAAATACGGATAGATTGGAAATATTTTGATTTAAGCAATTTTTTGTTATATAGGGTGTTTTTCAATGTAATCTGGAATATTGTTGTGGGCGATTCGTCATTTAATTTTAAGAATAAAAGTGCCTATGAACATGTGTGATGAGTTTTGTCGTTAATGAGATACAGAATGTTGACATTTTTGTAATAAACGAGCTCTGACTGTGAGTGAAATTTATTTCGACCATAATTTTTACTTAATGATGCTAATGGGTTCCGGAGCCTGGAATTTTGACAATTACTGGGATAAACCTGAAGTCCAACGCAAAAACAAACAAGACATTTTTATGATTCTAATTTTGTTGTAGCACCAGTTCGGCTTTCGTTTGTGTCCAGTTAATTACGATGCCTGTGTTAACTAATGCTGAAGGGACTCACTGCTTTTATGGGGATTATCCAATGCTTTTACTGGAACTTTGTAAAATCAAGGAATATTATTGGACGACCTAGAACTGCGAGAACTCAACAACTCAAAAATGAGGCTCTTCAAAGTATTGACGCTCATCCAGAAGCAAGCACCAGAAAAATTGCTCCACAAGTAAAAATTAGTCACAATGCTCTTTGGAATATTCTGAAAGAAATTTTATTGTATCCATATCACGTCCAACATATTCAACTTTCGCTAAATAATGACAATTCGCGTCATATGCAATATTGTCAATGGAATTCGAGAAAAATGGCAAACAATCCCAACTTTGCTACTACTGTTTTGGTTACAAATAAAGCCAACTTCTTGAGATTATAGATTTTAATAACAACCACACATTGGCTGATGTAAATCCACATGCCATAGTTGTAGCACAACAATTGAACAGTAATTATATCTACCAGTTATTTCAGAAGATGTACCTCTCATTATTATAAGATGTATGTGGTTAATGCATGACGGTGCTCCTCCAAATTATGCTGTGATCGGACAACGGAGTCTCAAAATAACCATTTTCCAGACAAGGATCTCCACACTCATGGCACAAGGTCACCTGAACACAATCCTTTGGATTTTTAGGTATGAATTTTCGAGATCTTCAAAATCGCATCATACGAGGCAGTTATGCTATTATCAATACTCTTGGCTTTTTCGAACGTCTTTGGCAAGAAATTAGTCGTCGAGCAGATGCTTGTATTTTAACTGGATGTGCACATTTTGAACATTTGCTCTGAACTGTACTACTTTTATGTTTATGTTCATCACAATGTTATTATTTCTATTAAAATGATAAAATAAATTGAGCAACCTGTACCTTACGAACGATAAAACTCATCACACACTTCTGTCTTACGTCTTCCGTCTCAAAAGTGAATAAAGGATCGACCACAACAATATTTCAAATTACTTTTTTTCTCCAAAAGATAAATAAATTGTATTTAAATGTCGAAAGAGAGATGTCACAAGGAACATCTGTCAAAGCACTGACCGAAGTCAGTGTGACCCTCGTGGGTGAAATTTATTCCCAAAATCGACGTAGCTTCATATAACTGCAGTTTAAGCTTCACCCTTGTGGTCAGTTGTACCTTTATTCATTTTTCAACACTTCATTAACATTTTTATGTTTCCATGTTTTCTCCCTGTTTCTACGCAGTGTAGTAGTTCCTTCAGTCCTATTTCTATTTTAGAATATTCGTTGGCTTCAGTTTCGGCAGGTTTTACTCTTCTATTTAGTAAACTCCCAGGTGCTGCGCCTTGGGATTCTGCAGTGAATGGGGTTTTTTCCTTCGAGTCAACAAAACTACATTCTCCCTCTACTAGTTGGAGCCCTAGCAAGAGAGTATGCCCGTTTACTGCCAACAATTGTCAGGGATCCAGATCAGTAACACTTTGTTTAGTCTTCCTATTGAAGACACTATTTTTTGTCAGTTTAATGTAAACACAGTAGTTGAACGATAAGAGGTAAGTGCTTTCAAATTCGCTTGACTGTCCGAGGAAATTTTCATCGTTCTATGTATGAGATTAGCTTCCTCCAATCTTTCCACTCATAAATCAATGCCGTAAATTATCGTCTAAAGTGCAGTTGCTCAGAGTCCTAGGCGGGTTGATATTTCTGCCTAGGTCTGCGACCTTATACACCTGCTTCAGTCCCTGGGGAGCTTTTGAGGCATTGTGTAAAAGGTCATTCCCAGAATACTAATACTTCCGCTGTCCCTCACCAATCTGCTACGTTCCATACAGGCATGTTTTGTGCATTTGGAAATGTGCGCAATTCTATATGCTGTCCATCTAGACAGTCCTTCCAGAACTATTTGGAGTGCAACTAGGTCCAGAAGGATTTTCATGGCTGCTGTTGGTGTACTGCTAATGGCAACAGTAATTTCTAGAGAATTCTGTCTCTGTATACCAGTTTGTGCCGTTTGGTATAAAGCTATTGACCACCAAGTAATAGCTTCATGTGTGATCATTGGTCTAAAAATCACCGCATTTAAATGGATTTATTTGGCTCCTAAGCCCTAAGATTTTCCACAGATCCCATGACATATCCATAATGATAAACTTGTGGAGAAAATTTTCCAATCAAGCGTTCCATGTAAGTTTTTTATCTAGAGTATTCCCCAAGTATTTAGATAGATAGATAGTTTCATTGTGCATAAGATAAATCTTTCAACAAGGGTTCGGTACGAAATTTTATGGGAGGAGTTAACATGAACAGTAAACTATGAACAGTTAACATGAACTAGTAAATATACAAAAGTATTCATGCTAAAGCCGGTCATTCACCAAATGCAAATGAACGTAGCTTTAATATACCAATAGTACTATGAGCTAATCTAGTAAGTTCAGAGAATATATTTTGTGATTTAATGATATCAAGGTAGTTCACCAGGTTAAGAATATTATGAACATTTCCCAAGAAGAGACAATTTTTTCTTAGAGGGCTGTAGATGGAACATTAAAAAGCATCTAATGTAATGATTCCATATTATAGACAGAGCAATTTTCAGTGATATAAAAATGACCATTAAAAGACGATTTTAAAAATCATTGTGTGGTTTTATGAAACCACGATGCAAGTGAAACTTTTTTTCGGATTTGTTATTATATTGACCATAATATGATCGGTATATATCTCATGAAGTTAATATTCTAGGAATTAAATAATTACTAGACTTTTCATTTCAGGGATTTAATAACTAGGTACTGTTGAAAATAAGGACAGGTACAATAGAACACATACAGTGTGTTAAAGCCAAACGGAATAAATTCTATATTTCGGTTACAGTATGTACATATAAATACATATAATACATACAATAAAATCGAAAGGTTTAGTTTTGTACACAATTCTCTTCACATATCCTCATAAAAAAAATCTAATGATGAAAGATCAGGTGATCGCGCTGGCCATTCTATCGATCCTCGCCTCTCTATCCACCGTTTGGGAAATATTCCATTGAGGTACTGCCGGACATTGCGTTGGTGATGTGGTGGTGCTCCATCCTGTTGAAACCATGTCGTATTCACTGGAATTTGAGGGTTTCCTTGATCAGGAAATACATTTGCCAAACTTGGAGTGACATCATTTTGAATTAGTGCCAAATAATGATCGCCAATCAAATTGTCCTCATTGAAAAAGAAACCAATAATATGGTTTCCAACAATCCCTGCCCAAACATTAACCTTTCAAGGGTATCGCGTGTATTATTCTCTCATCCAGTGAGAACTTTCCGTTGACCAGTAGCGGCAATTTTGCAGATTAGCATGACCATTTAGTGAAAAAGTGCACTCATCAGAGAACATAACGTCTTCTAATTGGATAATATTGTTATCCAACATGTCCATCACTTGTTCACAAAAATAAGTTCATATATCTAAACCCTCTTCCATCAGCTCCTGAGTAGTTACTATATTTGTGGTAGGTATTTGCAAATAATTATTATTTCCACTATTAGGAGTGAGTATAAGTGAAGAGTAACAAGAAACAGTCTTACTGTTTATTTCTGTATGTTCCTTGTGGTGTATTCATCATTCTTTTTGTTATTTTAGTTAATTCTACAACCAGACAATCAATAATATTTTTAAGTTAAAGACTGCAAAAAATTTGTTGTGAAATTTTTGAGGTCCATTCATAGTAGATCATATCCTTGATAAAATGTGAAATAAAATATTTTTTGTATGACATTCTAACAATATTATAGTCCACTAGGAATGGGATCCAGTGATCGTAGGCGTTCGTGTGTTCGTAGCTATGACAACAAAAAATCTGATTCTAACTATTCAAATCATTTATAAGCAAACCAACACACTTTCGATTCAAATTTTGGAATTTTACATGTAGAACCTAAATCATTCAAATCAAATATTTTAGAAGCCCTCGAGATAGATGTAAGCAAATATTCAGGTAATCTACTTAACGACCAAATAGATATCAACTATTCTCCCTTGTTAAACTTATTCACCTAGAAGATAGTTCAGGAGGGATTGTTGTGAATGAATTTCCAGGTGGACCTATTAAAATTGAGGGACCTTTTTTGCGCTTCATTTCCAGTTGAATATTTCCTAGTACTTTTGTCAATATCCTTAAAATTCCGTATTAATGCACTGTATAAATTAAAAAATTTTCATTATACCTTCACCCGTTTGATGAAGCTACTGTGTTAACGAAACGCGTCACAAGTTTAATTTGAACAGATGCTCAAAAATATTAATGAAGATTTACTTCATCACACTTTCTATCATGAAAGTAGTCACTGGTCACCATTCCATTTCTCACACATCACATTTATCATGTATATTTCACAATAGATTCAACCATTGCATTAAAATCAGTAATAACACTATCTATAAATACACAAATTTACTGAGTTCTCTACTTAACTATGTATATATATATATAGAACGTATTTATCTATTTGCCTAATGGGTCGATATATAAATATGACTACATTATGTAATAGGAGAATGTTTGAAGGCACACATTTATGGCACAGGAAATTTATTTTAAGGGTGAAGGTTCGGAAAATGTTATGCAGACTTCGGCAAAATTTACATAAAATGCCATATCGGAAAATACAGGGTGAGTTACGAGGATCTGTACATACTTCTACCATAAGTAGATGCACGTTAGGGGATTATCAAATGACCATTAAAAATGTCTCCTTGTTTTGATTATTAATATACAGGGTGAATTATGGATCTTCGCCAAAACAATGTTTCGTCATATCTTTTCAATGATTAAGTCGAAATGTCTCATTTTTTGGTGGAAGTGTGTATTGGTGTCTGGCAACTAACTGAGATATTCAGAATTGAAAAAATCCAGGACCGATTATTCATAGATTAAAAAATAAAATAAATAACAATTACCAAACAATAAAACAGTTTTAACAATGTGAAACAATGTGGAACAAAGTAAAAAAAGAATTTAATAAATATTACGATTATAAAAGATGTTCAATATGTAATTCATCTGCCTCAATGCACTTTTCTTGACAAATGTTTAAAAGTAGAACGAAATGTAGATCCTTTTTTAGAAAACAATATACTGGATACTGTGGACCTAAATCCAAGACTAAGTACCGGAAAAGTAGGAGTACAATTAGGTGTTTCCCAATCCAAAGTGAGTAGAGTGTTGCGAAAAAATAACTTACATCCGTAACACACACAATTAATTCAACGGTTACATCCCGGAGATGAAATCCACCGCCTAGCATTTTCAAGGTGGTTTGCAAATCACCGACTTCTAATGTACAGAGCTTTATTTATCGATGAAGCACAATTTACCAGAGATGGAATAAATAATTCGCGAAATTCGCACGTATGGGCCGAAGAGAATCCACATGCGATTCGAGAATATCTCTCGCAACAAAGATTCTCTGTAAATGTCTGGATTGGAGTAATAAAGTTAGGTTAGGTTAGGTTTGTGGTGAGTGGGTCTATAAGGCCCTCCACTGACTCGTAAGAGTCTATTGTGGCTCATACCTATTCAGATTCCACCAAACTAATTCAGCTTCTCAACAAAGCCGATTAGTTCGTTTGGTGAATGATATTCCAGGTCCGAGGGCGAGAGAGAGAGACGCTGGGGCAGGCACAAATGATATGCTCTGCTGTTTCACCATCTTCCAGACAGAGACGAAAAGTCGAATCTTCCGACAGTCCAAGTCTTAGCATATGATGATTCAGATGACAGTGGCCTGTTAAAAGACCCATCAGACAACGTAGGTCATGCCTGCTATAGCCTAGCAATTGTTTGGAGACATTCTTCGAAGGACGTATAAAAGCCTTTGAATGAACCAATCCTGGTATATTAAGCTAGAAGTCGAAAGCTCTTCTTGCTGTCCAGGTATTTAGTGTTTGTTTGGCAAAGCTTATCGCGATGCCAATTGAAGGTTCTGGTCCGATAAAAACCCGTGCGGCAACCTCGCTTGCAAGAGAGTCCGCCTTCTCATTATTGCCATCTATGCCAGAATGACCAGCGATCCAGACCAGCGATACTTTATTGAGTTCTCCTATTGCAGAGAGTCTTTTTGGCAGTCTTAAACCAGTTCCGACGTTACACGGTAAGAGCTAAGTGCTATCAAGGCCGCTTGGCTGTCCACTAGCATTCTGCTTTGCTATGTATAAGCCTGTTTTGTGTATTTAGAAATTTGCGCAATTCTATATGTTGCCCATTTAGCCTCCCTTTCCAGAAATATATGGAGAGGAGGTAGGTCTAGGAGAATTTCCATGGCTGCTGACAGTGTGGTACTGATGGCACCAGTAATTGTCAAACAAGCCCGTCTCTGTATATCAGAGAGCTTTGCTTGGGCTGTTCGCTGTAAAGCTTTTGACCACCAAGCAATAGCTCCATATGTGATCATTGGTCTACTAATCATTACATATATCCAATGGATTTGTTTGGGTCCCAAGGCTCAAGATTTTCCACAGATCCTGCGATATGTCGACAAGGATAGTCTGGCCTTAAGGATAACTTTTTCCAAGAGAGCGTTCCATGTAAGTTTTGTAGCTAGGATAATCCCCAGATAATTTAGTTCCGCTGCAAATGGAATAACTTCACCATTGTAGGAATGTGGTGGAAGATCCTCCAATTTCCTTTTCCTAGTGAAAGGGACTATTACAGTTTTACCAGGGTTAACAGACATCTGGCACCAACTGTGGTCATCGTCCAACGTCTTTTGGGGGATAATCGGAGTAACAAACACTCATTTAATAGGACCCCATTTTTCATGGTCCACTGACAGGACATGTTTATTTAAATTTTTTGCAGAATATCTTACCCAATCTACTCGCTTATGTGTGCCTACGAGGGATCTACTTTCAGCATGATGGTGCATCACCTCATTTTCCCGTTGCTGTACGCCAGCATTTAGATACCATTTATGGAAGCCGATGGATAGGACGCGGGGGTCCTATTCCATGGGCACCAAGATCCTCAGACTATAACCCTGTTGATTATTACATTTGGAGTCGATTAAAAGAACTGGTCTACGAAAAAAATATAAATACGCGGCAACACCTCATTGGCAGAATTCTTCACTGTTGCAATATTATCAGAAATGACCAACTGACAATCAGAAAGTCCATTACACATTTAAACATTCGTCAAGAAAAGTGTATTGAGGCAGATGGATTCCATTTTGAACATCTTTTATAATCGTAATGTTTAATAAATTGTTTTTACATTGTTCCACGTTAAGTTAAAACTGTTTTATTGTTTGGTTATTGTTATTTACTTTATTTTCTAATTTATGGATAAACATTTCCTGAGCTTGTTCATTTCATTCCGATTAAAATTATTAGACATGATTTTTCCTTAAACAAATAAGAAAACTAGGTTATTACAAATATTTTCTCATCTGTTTTTTGTCTATTACGGGTGAAAAAAGTTACATACAGAGTGAATTATTGAGATGAACTAGATATGCCAGATTTTTAAATCCGGCCCTGTAAATCAATTCAAATTATGGTATTTACCATACTGGAGCACAGTGTGTGTCGTTTCTATTTATTTAAAAGATTTCTTTTCAATAACTAAACATTATTATACAGTAAGATATTTCATTATTGCCAATCTTCAATTTGCATCTAAAATAAATCTTTAATTGAAAATGTGAGGTCAGTGTAACAAAAAATTCAAATACCCAGGTCTAACTGTCTATTTATGCTCTCTGAAAAAATTATATCAGATTTTAGAAAAATCATATACAGGGTGAAGTGTTGAATATGAAGCAGTTTCACAAATTTTCACGAAGACGGTCCTGATTTTTTCCAATTCTGAATATGACAGTTAGTTGCCAGACACCAATACACACTTTCACCAAAAATTGAGACGATTCGACTTAATCATTGATAACAAATGACGAAACATTGTTTTGGTGAAGATCCATAATTCATCCTGTATATTTTTAATCAAAACAAGAAGACATTTTTTAATGGTCATTTGATAATACCCTAACGTGCCTCTACTTATAGTAGAAGTATGTACAGTTCCTCGTAACTCACCCTGTATATTTATAGAAGAATGAAAATAAATATTATACTGGAAAAAAAATTCAACAGAATAGAAAATGTTGTTTACAACGTCATGGTGTAGTGAAGAATATTATTACCATCTCAACTATGTTTACTATGGGTTGATGCGTTAATTTCACCTTTTTCAGTTTCATGAACGTTTAAACCATTGAAGTACCCCAAAAATCATGTTATAAGTGTCTGGGAGGAAAATAGCATACAAATCAACTGATTAAGTGTTTTCTCGTTTCTAGAAGTAGTTAATCGCATACAAATACTCCCTCTTTTACACGAAAGCACACAATTACACGCAAAAACACTCAAAAACAACCGAGATCACACAAAAACAATCTATTACGATCAATAAAACATAGTTGCATATCAATAATTATAGAAAACCAAAACTATATTCAAATTAATGTACAATGTGTTTGGGCCTTCTCAAGTAGCACGTTCGTTGAAAGTCGGCAGCCGGTCAGTGTTTATTATTTAATCGGCAAGCCGGTATCTTGAATGAGTGCACAATAAGATTTTCAAATTTAAATAAGAAATACAAGGTGTTTCCCAAGTAATCTAAAATATTGTAGAGGGCGCTTAGTAACTCCATGTTAAGACGAAAAGTTCTCATAAACATGTGTGATAAGTCTTGTCGTTGATGAGATACAGGGTAATGAATTGTTTTATTAGAAGCAACAACATGTGTTAAACATAAAGGAAAAATAGTACATTTCAGAGCATATGTTCAAAGTGTATACCTCCAGCCAAAATTCAAGCATCCGCTCGACATCTAATGGATTGCCGAATACATTCGAAGATACCAGGATTGTTACGAATAACAATACAGCCTTGTATTATACGATTTTGAAGATATCGGGGTTGTGTTAATGAGCGATTTTAGATATCCCCACACACAAAAATCCAGAGGATTGTGTCCAGGTGACCTAGGGGGCCACGGGTGTGAAGATCCTCGTCCGATCCAATGGTCTGGGAAAACGTTGTTTGAAAACTCGCGTACAATCACTGCAAAATGTGGAGGAGCACCATCATGAACCGCATGAACCACATGCGCCTTCTAATAATCAGAGGTGCAGCTTCCAAAAGAACTGGAAGTTCATTTTCTAGAAAATGAAGATATGTCTCACCGGTCAACCGTGCAGGGAGGAAAAATGGTCCTATTAAATAATCTTCGATGATGCCAAGCCAAACATTGACAGAAAATGTTTGTTGGAACAGTTTTACACGTATGACATCTGCCCATATGTGGTCATTATGAAAAAATTCATAATGCCATGTCTTCATCCTTAAACAGAATATTGGCAGCAAAATTGGGAATGTTTGCGATTTTATTTAAAATCCATTGGCAATATTGTGTACGGAGGGGATAGTCAGTAGGTAGCAAATGTTGAACACGTTGAACGTGATATGGATACAATAAATTATCTTTTAGAATATTCCAAACAGTTCTGTTATTGTTACATTTACTTCATCAGCAATTTTTCTGGTACTCGTTCCAGGTTGTTGATAAATAATTTGAAGAACCAGGTTTTCCAATTGTAGAGTTCTCACATTTCTGGGTCATCCAATAATATTCTTTGATTTAGCAAAAGTTCCAGTTTCTTGTAAACGAATATGTATCTTAGTAAACGTATCATAAAATGGTAAACGATTATTTGGATAACGCTGGGCATACATACGTCTAGCCTCTAAAACATTACCACTCGCTAATCTATACAAAAAGTGCATAGGGTAAAACGCCAGTAATTGACCGTCAGCCAGTGTTTGACCGTTTTCGCGAAAAAATGTAAAAAATAAGACTCCCAGGAATATTTCAACTAACATAAAAATATCGATGAATAGCCTCAACTCTCTTTTTCGCCTCCTAGTACGTGAAACGTCCGCTTATAATACCGTTCCCGCGTTTTTGTGGTTTAGTTCGACTCTAACAGCGTTCTGTGCACGTCGTGTTAAGAAACGTTATTTTTTTGTTAAGAAGTTGTCCCCAATAAGGTAAGATTATTCAGCCGTTTCTGCATATTTTGTATTTTTGTTTGTTTGTTACTGTTCTGATAAATGTTCTCTATTGCTTAAGTCGAAAAAATATCGGTTTAAACTATTTTCTACCGAAATACAGCCGGTCAAAGACTGATAAATCTAAATTTGGATAAAAATTAGTGTTTGACCGGTCGGTCAAATACTAGAGGAATTATGAATTTCATAATCTGAAAATTATTGGAAATGGATTTAATAATATGATAAAGTTTATAACCTTTTTTTTTAAGTTATATATTCCTCTTTTAATGGTGTAGTATTTTGACCAAACTTTTGACCTCTATAAATAAGATAAAGGAGTTCGGTCCTGACCGTTATTGGGTTACTACCTGAAAGCGATCAGCTCCTAAGTGCATAGCGAATTGTGCGAGTATAAAATCGAATAAATTTAATCCAAAGTCATAATCTACCTTAGTTAATTACAACAAATAAAATACGTAAGTACTATTTACAACTGAGTTAGAATAGTATATAGAAGTAATAAGACGAAATTTCATCAACAAACCAGCCGCTTATCAAAAGGAATTCCATTATCCACTTTTAACTTCTGACTCTGTCTCAGTAGACAGGGTCGGACCTGCACATGTTAGTGCAGAAGCAGAAAATAGTTTTAAAAGATACTTAATTTCAAAATTATATCATGAATAATAACTCTAAAAGCAATTCACAACAACCCGGAATGTCATATGCAAGTGTATTGTGACAAAGTCAACAACCAAAGTACCCGCCAAAAGAACAAGCTATTATTTTTCCGTCAATAACAGGAATCAAATGCCAAGAATACTTGTATCAAGTCGGTCCACTTATCTCACCTAAAAATATACTATATGCTTCACGCATGGCTAATGACAGAGTATGTATATATTTATCATCGAAACAGATTGTAGACAAATTTTTGAAAGAGCATGGAGGAGAAATTACTATTAATGGCCAACAAATCAAAGCTCGTAGGATGATTACTCCAGCAGAAAGACTTGTAATTTCAAATGTTTGCCCTTCAATCCCTAACGAAATTATCCAAGAAGCCTTAGAAAATATTGGACTAAAACTAATGTCAAATATAACATTCCTAAGAATTGGTGTAACTGATCCCGCGTACAGCCATATACTCAGTTTCCGACGTCAAGTATATATTGATCCACCAAATAACCTTACAGTACTAGACAGTCTCCTTATAAAATTCGAAACAACCAGTTATCGTATTTTTCTCAACATGGATGGGCAAGGTTGTTATAAATGCAAACACCAACAACCAGGTCACACTGCATACAACTGTACCTCTTCCAGCCAAGTTAATAATACTCCTAACATGCCACTACACTCCCAATCAAATATAAGCGGCAGCAACACCACTACGTCTACACCCCAAGTTCAAGCTAACGTTACTACTCCTACACCACCAGAGAAAATCAATATTACTCCTCCTACACTCCAACCTAAATCCATCAACAACTCACCCGAACTTGAAACAAACCAAATAGACATAATAAATAATGATCACACAGAAACCAACAAAAGAAAAATCAACGACATTGAAAGTCCCCCAATACCAGATAACACCACTGAAGAGGAAACAACTTTCAAAACACCTAAAGAAAAAAAACCTAGGAAAGTTGGGCTTGACGAAATAATGAAAATGATGGAACCCGCCAAGAATTTCATTGAGGAACACGCAGACGAACTAATATTAAATTATGATCAACTGACAGATTTGATTACCAATATTCATGGTTCTAGTGATCCAATCAGTACCATAAGAAATTATACCTCACGAACAAATCCCTAAAAATCCACTTAACCAAGACAAGAAAACGATTACGACGATACATATCAGAAGGCCCCATTGACTCTGGAAGTGAGTCGTCGACACAATCATCATATTAGAAATGGACATTCTTCAATGGAATTTAAATGGTTATTACGTACACTATGAAATGTTGAAACAACTATTGTCTAAGTACAAACCAAATTCTATTTGTTTACAGGAAACGCATTTTAAAGACAGTAATGTACATAACTTGAAAAACTATAACATATACTATAAAAACAGACCCACTGGAGAAAGGAGCTGGGGGGGTGTTGCCACATACGTTAAAAATAATATCCAATCAAATAAAATTGACATAATCTCAGATCTAGAAGCTGTTGCGGTTACTGTTTTCTATCCATCTAAAATAAATATTTGTAATATTTACATTCCTTCCAATATTATTCTCAACAAAAATGATTTGGTTAACTTGATTGAACAAATACCTCAACCTCGTATAATTGTCGGAGACTTCAACGGCCACAATTTATTGTGGGGATCGGAGAAACAAGACGATAGAGGTAATCTTATTGAGGAAATTATGAATGACTACAACCTCACTTTGCTTAATAATGGATCTAGCACAAGATTCAACTCATACAATGGGACATCGTCTGCTATAGACTTGGCAATATGTGATGTCGCTATTACTCCTCTTTTAAACTGGGAGGTAATGCCATATCTCTATGACAGCGATCACTTCCCAATAATAATCTCTGACATTAGAACCGGCGTAGAAAATAGCGAACCTTTACAAAAATGGCGTCTTAACAAAGCAAACTGGAATCAATTTTCCCTAAATATTGAAACATTACTTTCTCAATATAAAATAACAGAGGATATCGACGAAACAGTTAACGAATTTACCAAAATAATTGAACAAGCCGCCAAAGACAGTATTGGGATGACAGAAACCATCAGAAGACACAATCCGGTACCCTGGTGGAATGACGAATGTCGTCAGACAATAAAAGCAAGTAAAGCAGCATTTAATCGCTACAAAAAATACAAGACTCCTGAAAATCTAGCAAGTTTTAAGAACCTTAGAGCTAAGACAAGATATACGCTAAAAAAAAGTAGAAAAGAGTGCTGGAAGACTTACGTACAAAATATAAATAGTTCAACTAATATTAGCACTATTTGGAAAAAAATTAGGCAAATATCGGGACACAAATCATATCAGAAAATTGCTGCCTTAGAAGATAACGGACAAATCATTAGCAATCCAAAACAAATTGCTGATTTACTAGCCAGCAATTACGAGAAACAATCTAGCGATGCTGCTTTCGAAGAAAATTTCCTGGAAAATAATTAAACCAGTCTACGCAACTTTCACATTAACAATATAGACACGGACATCAACAAGCCCCTCCTAAAGAGCTAGTTTGACGAAGCACTTTCTTCTTTTGATGATTGCAGCCCAGGGCCAGACAACGTGCCTATTAGCTTTCTGCAACACTTCCCAGAAACAGCTAAAGCAACACTGCTAAAAATATTTAATCAAATATGGACAAAACATACGTTCCCAAAAAAATGGTCACAAGGAATAATTATACCCATTCAGAAGACAGGGAAAAATAAATTATTAGTCGATTCTTATAGACCCATATCCTTAACTTGCACCATGTGCAAATTACTAGAAAAAATAATCAATAACAGACTTGTTTGGGAGTTAGAACGAAGAAAATTGATAATACCAGAGTGGATTTAGAAAACACAAAAGCACAATCGATAACATCATCGAGTTAGAAAGCGACATACACGAGGCTTTAGCAAACAATCAGAAATGTATAGCTGTATTTTTTGACATAAACAAAGCATTCGATACGGCATGGAGGCCTAACATAGTAAAAAACTTGCAAGAATGGAAAATAGACGGTAACATGCTGGCTTTTATTTTCAATTTCCTAAATAATAGAAGTTTCCAAGTTAGGATAAACGACTCGATCTCCGATCTAAAAACACAACAACATGGAACTCCACAGGGATCAGTAATCAGCCCAACTTTATTCCTTATAGCTATAAATAACATCACCACTAATATACAGAAACCAATAAAAGTCCGACTGCATGCGGATGATCTGGTAATGTACATAAAAAGTAAAAATCTAACAACAATGAAATCGATTCTACAATTACACATAAACATACTTGAAAAATGGACTCCGGTTTTCATTTCTCTGCAGAGAAAACCAAATGTATAATGTTCTCCAGGAGAGAAGTAGGCCAAAAGCCACTACTTGAACTAAATGGTAGTCCCCTCGGGTATGTGTCAAAAATCACATTTCTGGGAATGATCTTCGACTTGCAATTAAATTGGGATGAACATATTAAGAATCTAGTCGTTAGATGTCAGAATGGACTAAATCTATTAAAAGTCCTCGCAAACAGAGAGTGGGGATCTGATCGAGAAACTTTACTCCTAATCTACAGACATCTTATTAGATCCAAGATCGATTATGGATCCATCGCCTACGCCTCCGCTAAAAAACGCATATTAAAACGTTTAGATGTCATAGCAAACCAAGCATTGCGCATCATTTCTGGAGCTTATAGAACATCCCCTATCGAAAGCTTACAAGTAGAGCTAGGAGAGCAATCACTAGATAAAAGAAGGCAATACCTGACACTGTCATATGCCAGTACTATAATGGGCAACCAAGAACATCCAAACTACAATAACACAGTTGCAAATAGATATCAGAACACCTACGAATTCAGGAAAAGAGTCGACTAGCCCTTCTATCAGAGAGTTTCCAAATATATCATACAACTAGACATGCAGATACCTTCCATACTAGAAGCAAATGTTGATATACCACCGCCATGGCTTATTAAAATTCCGAGCATAGACACCAGCTTAACCAACTTTAACAAGGCAGAAACTCCAGCCTCCATAGTATATCAGAAGTTTCACACGAAACTTTCCATGTATTCTAACTTTCATAAAATATATACTGATGCATCCAAAACCCCAAATGGAGTTGGAGCTGCTGTTATCACTTCCTATAAACCACCTTTGAAATATAAATTACCCGACGTAAGCTCTGTGTATACAGGAGAAATATATGCTATCCTACAAGCTTTAATCGAAATTCAATCGTCAAACCTGCAAAAAACTGTAATAATAACAGACTCCTTAAGTGCCCTAAGTACCTTGAAAAATATTTACACTAACAACCCTCTTGAACTACAAATCAAGACTCAACTGCATCGACTACAAAACAACAACTTGGATGTCAGATTCTTATGGGTGCCCTCTCATCAAGGAATACAAGGAAACGAAGATGCTGACAAACATGCAAAAGACGCTACGGTATGCAGAGATGTACATGGACATGTACAGTGAACAGTGCGGTTTACAGTGACGTGAAAACCTACATCAAAATGAAAATTAATTCTCGGTGGCAATCGGAGTGGCAAGGATCACTCCAAAAATTAAGACAAATAAAGGAAAGTGTCAAACAGTGGCCGCGAATGTGCAGTAACCGCTTAAAACAGGTCGTAATAACCAGACTAAGAATAGGTCACACTAAACTTACGCATGAACATTTAACACGTAAAACTGATAAACCTATGTGTATAATTTGTAGCCGTGAACTAAATGTAAAACATATACTATCAGAATGTACATTATACTCATCGCAAAGACAACAATGTAATTTTCCAAATGACATGAATACCTTGCTAGGAAAGGATTGCGATGTGGATAATATTTATAAATATCTGTCAAATACCTCTCTACTCTATAAGCTGTGATTATATTATTAAAGCCATCGCTAATAACCAACTTGGTTGATGCGAGAAACAAAAAAAATAAGATAAAAGCAGTTTAAATATGCGGTCAATAACTGGTTCTTTTTTTGGTCATTTACCGGGCACAAACAGGTCAAACACCAAGTTTCTTAGAATGTTCCAAATTTTATAAATATTTCAGCCTATAAATATACATATTAACGTACATGTTTGTTTCTTTTCAATTTTATTAAACATCATTTATAACGATGAAAGTAATTGACCGCAATTAAGTAGGAATAATAGCTGTAGAATATAAATAATAAATGTTTGGTCAAACACTAGCCCCTATAGCGGTCATTTACTAATAAATTGGAAATATATGTAGAACATTTGGGAAATTTGAATCAGGATTCTGTTTCTTTTCAGTCAATTGGTATGTCAACGAAATCTAAATTTAAATATAGTGAAGAATATCTTCGAAAGGCGCTCGATGCAAGAAGTAGTAGTTTATCTTATGAGAAAGCAGCTACGATGTTTAATGTACCAAAGTCAACCCTTATTTATAAAGAAAAAGGAAAAACGCCAATAGAGAGAAAAATGAGCCCACCCCCATTTTTAAATCCTGATGAAGAGGAACTATTGGTTGAATGGTTGTTCCATTCAGCTGATAGAGGTTTTCCCGTTACAAAAACCCAGTTATTGGATAGTGTTCAACTTTTGGCAAAAGAGTTAAAACGGGATAATATCTACAAATTCAAGGATGGAAGGCCAGGGGATACTTGGTTTAAGGGATTCTTGTCGCGACACCCTAAAGTATCTATTCGATTATCTGAAACGTTGGTTTGCAGAAGTTAAATCCTATTTGGTAACCAACAATGTATTGCATATATTGAATGATCCTAGAAGAGTTTTCAACTGCGATGAAAGCGCTTTTTTTTGAACCCAAAAGAGGAAAAAGTTCTTGCGAAAAAAGGAGAACGAAATATATATAATTTTGTAGGAAACGATGAAAAAAAATGTCTTACGGCATTGGTTACATATAATGATGCGGGAGAAATTGCTCCTCTTATGGTAATCTATGCCTATGTACGGTTACCTAAGAGAATTGTCGATAAAGTTCCCGAAGAGTGGGGAATAGGCAGAACAGATAGTGGTTGGATGACAGGGCCATCTTTTTTTGAATATATCGCAAATATATTTTTTAAGTTAACCTCAAAAATATAGAATTGCCCTATTTATAGACGGGCATGTGTCACATCTTACATTAGCCCTCAGCCAATTTTGCAGGAAGAATCAAATTATTTTAGTATGCCTGCATCCAAATGCCACGCATATCACAGCCGATGGATGTTGGCTTTTTTCGTCCATTAAAATCCAAATGGAAACAAGCAGTCCATAAATGGAGGACACAAAATATGGGTGAGAACTTGAGTCAAGAAAATTTTGCTCCTGTTTTAAAAAATGCCCTTGACAGTGTGAATAATAAAGAAGCAACACTCTCAAATACCTTCAGAGCTTGCGGATTGTGCCCGTTTAACCAGGACAAAATTAATTTTAAAAAATATTTCAAAGAAGAAATCCCTATCACTATGGAAAAAAATTCACTAAAAAACAAGGCCCTTGATCTTACACAATATATAGAGAAGGAATTGGGACCGGATAAGCTGGAACGTTTTCAGGTAAATGGAGATGTTTGGAAAGGACACATAAAAGATACAAATTTATTTTATCTCTGGAAAGGTTTGAAATTAAAATGTCAGGACCACTCGGTAGAAAACGAATAACAAATTCAAGAGAATTTCTATCAACAAAATAAACAAAATTATAATCATAAAGAAATCGTAACGGTAATAGTGCACCAAGAAGATGAGCCCGATTCTTATGAAGTAACTAACCTTCATGCGCACGATATTTCTTCGATTAATAATTTATCGACATTGTCTTCTGGTATTGATACATGCATTAATGCAGTGTTAGATAATGTTAACGATTCACTGCCAATTCTGAATATTGATTTTCTAGAAAAATCTGATATGGTAATACCTATAGAGGAAAATGAATATCAAGCTCTTGTCCAAAACTCCCTAGAAAAAAACCCGTTACAGTCAGTTGAAAGAATCCAAATAACAGAAGCTGGTTACAGTTTCAAGAAAACATACAACCAAACACGACAGCGCCTAACCAATGTGTAAAAGAATACCCGCTTAAGACAGTTGAAAACATCCAAATAATGGAAGTTGAAAGTTCAGAGAAGAATAACGTTGAGGCTTTTGAATACAAGTTGCAAGAAAACACACCACCGAACTCGACAATGCAGAGCGTAGATGGATCAATAAGTGAAAGAAAAGAAAACATTCCAACACCTTTCAAGAAAGTATTATTTTGGCCTGATGTGAGTAAAATTAAAAATGTTAAACGAAAGCTCAAAGAAAAAATTCCCACCGTAGCATCATCTCAGGAATGGCAACATTACCAACGAAGGAAGGAAGAGACGAAAGAATTACAAAAAAAGGCGAAAGAAGAAAGGAAACAAAAAAGGATTAAAAAAGTTAGTTTGAAGCCAGAAACTACAAAAACATCAAAACAAGAATTGAAATCAGATAGTATTGTGGAAGTAGGAGAGTACTGCATTGTGAACTATAACGGTTCTCAGTTTCCTGGCGAAGTTTTAGATAGAAAGCCAAGGGAAATAAAAGTTAAGGCTATGACACCCAGAGGAAAAATCTGGAAATGGCCGGAGCGTGATGATGTTTTGTGGTATGACTTAACCATAGACTGTCAGAAAAATTCAAAAACCAAAACCAGTTAATAAGCGGGGAATTTATGAAATATGTGATATTAATTAAGTAAAAACATTTTCTAGCCAAATTTCAAATTAGTTTAACTGCTTTTCTTTATTTTCTTATCCTTTTGGTGCCCAAAGATATTTTTCCAATATGTTTATTTATTATTTTACTTTTCTTGCCATTTTATCTGAAAAATTATTTCAACCAAAGAAGTTGTTCTATTTTGTTTAAAGAAAGGTTTGTGTATTATTTTATGTCCTATGCATTTTTAGGAAATAAAAACTTTTGAAATTTTATTTTTTATCATTTAAAACATATTTTCTTCCATTATCAACTTGAATCTCCCAATAGTACAAATAAAACAATTTTTGAAAACAAATGAAACGGATAAATAATAAATTTTCCTGAATGGGAGTTTTTTCTTTAAACGGTCAAACACTTGCAGTTTTAAGATCAAAAACTAGATAATTTCGGTCAACTAATATAATGATAGTGGTCAAACACTAAATGACAAATACCGTTTTCTTTTTTATTATTTAAAAATTCTACCTAATTATGGTATATTAATTATGTAGGGTAAGTAACCTTCAAAAGAATGACATTATTTATTATCACATTTTTGATTATTTTATTCGAAGGTATAATTGTCTACAGTAAAATTACTATGGCTCGGTCAAACACTGGCATTAAAAAATGCTTAACTGGTCAATTACCGGCATTTTACCCTATTATCCATTTCAGCATTAGTAAACGCAGGCATCGTTGTTAACTTAACACAAAAAATCCGTATGATAAAAATTTCTTATTCGTTATTTGCGATGGTTTTTAGGTTTGACACAGTATTTGTCAAAATTAGGCCACTTAGATTAAGCATGTTCTTTCGTATTACTTCTAAAAACCAGTAGCGTCTACAGGAAAAATAAATTTCACTCACAGTCAGAGCTCATTTATTACAAACAATTCAACACCCTGTATCTCATTAACGATAAGACTTATCACACATGTTTAGAAGAACTTTTCGTCTTAAAATGGAGTGACGAAGCTCCCACTACAATATTTTATACTTAGGTATAATAACGTTTGAAATGTGGCTTCCTTGGGAGCAATTGGCTTTGGTCGAAAATAGGGAACAATTACCCTTGACGAAGCACCAGATGACCAGTTCTTAATTTTCGTTACTAATTGCTTATTTTTTATAGGTTTCTTTAATAATTGCGATCTGTGGTGTATACCGATATGATGAATTATGTAATGACCGAGGAGATGAAAGTAATATTATTTTAATAGTGCTGCCAGACACCAAACCCGAAAAACAGAGGGAATTTATTGTTACAAACAATACCATTGGCAATGTCAACTTACTTGACATCATTTGAAAGTATTAAGCTCTGAGTCCAGCGAGAACGGACCATCGTCGTTTCTCCTTAAGATATAGAAAATCAAAATGCTTAGTACAGGCTAAGCTGAAGCCTGCGGGTTTCCTGAAACTCCTTCAGGAAATAAGTCTGAAGGAACTACTAGTTTCTGAAACTTTCTACAGGAACTAAGTAGAAGTAAGGGGGTACAATAGATCTTTTAGGTCTTGGTGAATGTCGCCCTAGTTCATCGATAATTTGTTTTTTCTACAATATCTTTCAACTGTAAAATAAATAACTTACTCACCGGATTCTGATCTCCAATTAACTACAAACTGTCTCGCTGAAAAATAAAATATAATGAAAATATAAATACCTGTATTCATGTGAAACTTAATTTAATTTCTAGAGAGGAAAAGTGCCACTTTCAACCGTGAAATTAGGGAGGAACACTCAATCATAAAAAAAAATTGAAAATAGCTATTCATGCAACAAGTGTGAGTGCGACAATCACATGAGTTGAACAGTGACTTTGTACACGAATTGCATACAATATTTTTCCTACTACCGAAATTTTTTAGAAAAAACAGAAGTATTATGCTCTCGCGGATGACATCTACCTTGTACTGAGTAGGCGCAAATACGCCGAAATCGGTCTAAAAGTGATGTTGTCCCTTCTAATAATTACAAACCAGAATGGTCGGTTATATCTTGCAGATATACCAACCCCGTTCAGCTTAGAAGTGTAATTCAATGTCTGTCGGGGCATATAGCCCGAGAAGTAGTTGTTCCTGCTTAGTGAAAGGTCTATGTTCTTTGAAAAATATTTTTCAAAAACTTTGTATGGCCTTATAATAGTATTAAACTATTGACATCTATTGATAATACGCTTAACTAACTGTAATTGAGTAAATAACTGAAAAACCGAGATATCTTTGTCAATATAGAATTTTGGTTTGTGGGGCCTTTCAAGTATAACGTAAGCACTATAGGGGGGGGGGTTCTTCGCTTTGCTCATTTTAAAACTAAGACATGTATCGAGAGTCCCCGTTAAGCTCACTCGGGCTCAAGTTAATCACCACAAAAGCTACTTAGATAGCAATTTCGCTGAAACATCAATCCATTATTTGGAGAAGATAGCATCGTACTTGGACCAGATCAAGTATTTGTCATATCTCAAGATGTTAAAGCCGGGTCCCTATTGTTGGAACTGCGGCAAATAAGCAGGCACCTCTTCTAATGCACATGGAATATAAAATCAAATTGCCTGATCACGACTGGGTAATCGCTGAGCGGCATAAATTAGTACCATTAGTTTACGCTGGTATCAAAATCACTTCCAGTATGCAAGCCGTTAGATATTCTGGACCAACACATATCGCTATTCGAAGTGGAAAGCATAGTTCATCTACTATTTCGAGACGCTTCTCGAGCTTGAAGAGTTTCAAGCATTAGCTAAAACTGATCATGGATTCGTAAAACCAGTGGTAATCATGACGGTTGATGGAGGGCCAGATGAAAATCCTCGTTATAAAAAAGTCATAGGATTTGCTATACAACACTTGAGGTGACATGCGTTGTTGAGACGATGCATTGTTTTTAGCTACCAATGCTCCTGGCAGAAGTGCGTATGACAGAGTAGAGCGCAGAATGGCTCCTCTTAGTCGGGAACTGGCTGGTTTAATAATGCCTCATGACCATTGTGGGTCTCATTTGGATGAACGTGGCGTTCAAATGTAGAATGTAAAAACATAGAATGCTGTCGTCCAAGAAGTGGCCTATTCAGATTACTAAACAACAGGTTTCTTCCATCATCCATATAAGTAAAACAAACAGTTGATGACTTGGTCTTGGATGATGGTGGGTAATTTCTCTATCTTCCAGTCAATTCAGCTCTACGCTTAGATTCTCCACTCAAAGATTTCCTGCAAATGCCTCACGATTATTTTTGTCCGACGGTAAAATTGAAGTTATCAAGTCGAACATGCAAAACGTGTGGTCTTTATTATGCTTCCATCAAGTCTCTAGGTCATCACATCGAGAAGATCCATAAAAAAGCGAGCACACTCACTGATATAAAATTTTGCTGCTCGTCGTGCTAATTGATTGAGCATCATTCAAAATTTAGATGAATGGCTCGATGAGAATGACGTAGACATTCCAAAATCGGATGAAAGTGAGCAGACACACAACATTGAGCAGCAAACATTCAATGTCATCGAAAATCTAAAATACTGGATTCGGGTGTCATAGTCTGAAGGCTGTTTATTGGAAATAATATGTATAAGTACCAAACATTCAAAGTATATCCATCGAACAAACAGAGCGACCCAAACAACGATAAATGCGTGATCAAAGTATGATCACCATGCGCCTTTGCATCTATTGGCTAAAATAAATATGCCTCCATGCGCTGGCCAATCGGATTTAACTACAATCGGCTGGCAGAATTCATTTTCTTTGGTACATCCATACAGAGTCGGAGAGATCACGTGCACTATGCATGATACTGTTTTGGAACACTCCATTGCTTCGATGGACGGAGTATAGATGTAGTTTGTTTTCTTCGTGATATTACTTGGGATTATAATATGATGCACATAGAATAACAGTGGTCTATCTCCATAAATGAATGTTTTGAGATATTGAAGTGTTTTTGAAGTTGATCAAGGAAAACTAAAAAAAGGAATAATTGTTTTAAATTGTTTTTTATTGAGAACTTATAATATGAGTCCGACAAAACAGTTTTTTTTTTCAAACATATCCTTAAACAGGAAAAAAAATATTATTTCTTTTGGAGTTGGCCCATTGTTACAATGACTAATTTTATCAGTGGCGCACTAATCGTAGTCCATCTCATCATTGGATGATCGATTATCTTCATTGTTCCTCGTTATTGAAGAAAGGGTGGGTGATTCTAGTGGTAGGTTTCGGTAATATGGATGATAAATTGGTGGAATGTATGGTAATAGATCCATCATGTCCTTTTTCTTAGCAGCTGTGACTACCCTTTTTAATGGATACAGTTGATCTTGATGAATATTAATCAAATTATTTAAGGGTCAACTGTATGAAACTCCATAACAGAATCCAGAGTTTCTTTGAACTGAAACTGTAGAGGTTTATCCCGTTGAAAGAGGAGCCATCGAATATTAAGCCACCTGAAATTGTAGCCACAGGTTGTTTTCTTTCTATTTGTAATCGCAGCTCCCAAATTTTTTGTGCTTAAAAACTCCTCATGGTGCATTTCAACAACGCTGAAATGTGGTACCTTTTTTTTTGGACCCTTTAATAATTTCGATCCACTGATCTGGTCCGTAAATTAGTCCATGTTTACGACTTGCACTTTCTATTATACCAAATTCACCATCATTAGGAAGGTACGAGTGGCCCGAGACTAAGAATTTAAGATCTATTGTATTAATCAAAACACGTGAATCTTGCACAAGTTTTAACAGAGAAAGGCTTGTTTTTATATTACGATTTTGGCCGGTGCACGAATCTCAGTATGCAATGACATGATTATGAGTTGAAGCTTTTTCTTTTAAATGTTTAATCAAACACGTTGCTATGTGTTGGAACCCACGTCCACCCTCAGTTTCATCCCATACGTACATATATCCAGTTTTATCATTTTAACAGTGAATACCCAAGTTGTATAGGTATAAATTTCTTTTATAATAGGCAACAGAAACTGTAAGCTTAGGAAACGGGAGGGCTTTCTGTAAATCAAAAGTCATTACAAATGCATCATTTACATTCTTCAAATCATTCTTTAGACTATCTTTGGCCGATTGTGCCTTTCTTTGATGCAGTTCCCTTTCTAACCCCAGTTGTTTTCTCATATCCTCTTCATTATTTGTTGCCTCAATTTTTAAATCAAATTCATCACACGCCTTGCAGGCATCTTGGTGTGGTGGTTTGAAGTGTAAATTAAATTTCGTGTTGAAAACATGATAGTAGTATTTTAATTTTTTTGGCTGTTTGTTTTCACTGGAACACTTTTCTTTATATAAATCATACATATTTTTTACAGTTAATTCACTATTAAAATACCTTCTATTAGGATTCTCTATTCTAGAATAGTGACTTTGATAGGCTGGAAAACTATTTATATGGGCAACAATATTGGTATCGTCTAATCGTCTAGAGCTTGTCGTTCCACGCCTTTCTTTGCACTCTGACATATTCTTTAGAAATGCATCTATACAGTTGTCCATTACTTATTTGGAAAGTAGCCAAAAAAAATTCTTACATACAGCCAGAGTATTACCGTCATTCCTCAAAAAATACGTAAAAGAAGTCTGCTTTTCATGACCAGAACCATCTTTTGGACGTTTTCGAACAACTTTGTTAGCTTGTACGAAACCGTGGATATATGAATTTTGTGAAACATAATCTCCAAGGCTACAGAACGACTTAAATATTAGTTTTCGTTCAGTTTCTGTAAGTAAATTGAAGCATTTCTTTTCACAGGCACAATCTGAGTGAGTAAATTGCTTTTCAGGCACCGTTACTCCTCTCTTAGAGACATACTTCTTCCCTGAGTTTCTGCCTAGCTTTCTTTGGTTTACTCTCCAGGATTTTTCATTTCTTGTACGTTTCCTATTTCTTGATGTTGTGGGTTATGATTGTGGGTTTTCGGCAATTTGTTCATCTGAAATAAAGGTTTACTTCATAATATAACTCCAGGTAATTTTAAATGAAGAATGATCAACAAATTTATGAATAATAATTTATAATAACTTAAAGTCTTTCGGTATATAAAATCATTGCAACTTTGTCAATAACTTAAAACTTACAATATTTACTTGAAATATTTTGAGGTTATATTTTACTTAGTCTAACAATATACTTGAATTTACTGTTTGGACCCTTACTTACCATCAGATGAAGAATCGTCTGAACTTGGACAATATTCTGACCCAGAATCACTAAAATCAACAAATTCTTTCGAATGTTCACTCTCCATTACGAAAAATATTAAGTCTAAACAACTCGTTTGTAAACTGTTGTTGAAAACGTTATGCTATCAGCAAGTTTCAGAATAAAAGCGGTCTAACTCCTGACATGTACCATTATTACACTGAAATTACCGCTTGTTCAGACTTGTTCCATTTTTATACGGAACATTCTCTGTTTTCACAACCTTGCTATGAACAAGTATCGCCATCTTTTGGCAAAAAAACAAAATATGGAGATAGACCACCTTTATACTGAAAGATACATATTAGACAAAGCACTTACAATAAAGGGCAGATATTTAAAAAAAAAATGGAGTTGGACCACTGTTATTCTATGTGCCTCATATTTGTACCTTACTCTATGTTGAATACCGTGTCAATAAAGTTTGTTGAAATGAATATTATATGCGTTAAAATCCTCAACGCCTATTTTCTTATTTCTAGAATTATATCTGCTGCTCATGAATCAATAAAAAAAATGCATATAACAATGTTAACGTAAGCATAGGAGAGCATAGGTTATGGCTTTGATTACTTCTGATGACAGGGGTAGATGGGGTAAATAATTGTAGTACTGCTTACGTAATACTTGAACGGCCCCTTGGTTAGATGTGGGATGTCGCTGTTATAGCATTCTTAGCATTTCTTTTACTGAGGTTAATGTATTGATGTGGTTTCAGCGTTGTCTCCAGTCCAGAATTATGCTCTCAGGGCTTCTGGAAGGATGACATCCACCTTGTACTGATGAGGCGCGAATACAAATATACAAACCACGTTTAACTTTGAAGTGTAATTCAATGTCTGTCGGGGCATATAGCCCGAGAAGTAGTTGTGGCTTCTTAGTGAACGGTCTTTGTTCTTTGAAAAGTATTTTTCAAAAACTTTGTAAGGCGTTATAATAGTATTAGACTATTATCTTTGACATCTATTGAGAAAATTATGTTTTTACTGTTATGTTTCAAGATTCTTTTTACATACAAAATAAAGTTTCACCTTAACGGCCACTTATTATTTAAATGAGTAAACATAATACTCGAATAGATTTCATGTTCTTCAATTTATTTTATTTAAAATTTCTCAACTCGTTAGCGATTCTCACTGTTTATTCCGTCTCTAAAGTTTGATTCAAAGTATAGTAATTATTCGAAATGTTGACCATGCAAATTATGTTTTTGTAATAAATATAAAAAACTATAACGACTTTATACAAATTAAGTACGTGCTGCATTTACATAGCGAACATTAAAATGTACAATAAACTTTTATCTCTGGCAGTCATTGAAAAACTGACACTTCCATGCTCTAGAGACTATAAATTTTGGTTTGTTGGATTCTACACGCCACAGAGGATTTTCTAGTGCATGTATCAATACGAATTTGGACTAAAGGGAGCATAATTTGAAAAAACTGGGGATGAAAATACACCAAAATCCAATTATGTAAAATAATTGTGTGAATAAACAGACAAGAATATAATTATAAAACCGCTAATACAGACAAACTATAATTCCCCAGCGCCACCTCGTTATTTTTTTTAATGAAAAAAACAATGAGCAATTAAGAGTCAAACAATGCTCTTTCGTTAAGAAGAGAAATGCACAACTCAAAAGCACGCCAAAAATATTAATTAACCCAAAGACAGGCCAACTTTGAACTTTAGAATTTACGAGCCAACTTTCTTCTTGCTTTAAATGGGATAGGCTTCTCGTTATAATCCTAATTATATGTCACAAAAAAGAAGTATGATTAATATTTTTGGTATCAAATGGTATTTCTTGAGAGTAAGCAAAAAATTTAAAAAAAAAACAGTATACAGAGCATTTCAATGGAAACTATCCACCACATAATTCTGAGGACGTAACTTTTATGAAAAAATGAAAAAACACGTTAAAAATCATATGAAGGGGAGCAAAAATGTATAATACATAAGTGTGTAACCTTACTGGGCGCTAGAGTGGCCACTCGAGACAGATGCCGGCATGAGACTCTTCTCAAGGGTGGTTCTACTCCATGTTAGTGCTACTCTAGGTATGTCAGAGGTTGTCAGACTATGAGAAGCTTTAGGGCGCCACTACCTTTCAGACGTCGACGAAAGAACAAAATTAATATAAACAAAAAGAAAACTAAGTTGAAAAAGGTAGAAACACCTTGTAGAAATTAAATTAATATATTTACTGAAAAGATTGAAACTTACTTTAACCCGGTCACGATCCCCTACACCTCTTATAGCCGGGTGGATGAGAAATAAAAAATGAGTTAAAACATTAATTTCATTTCTTGCCAGGAACGGAACAAAAAAATGAGGCCTGTACTTTTTATGGTACTTATCTTAAGTATATATCTTCTCCGGGAAGAGTGCGTAGAGAAGTGGACCTGGAGATATCTTGAAGGTGTCTATTGTCTTTTACTCTAGCAGCTAATGGTATCCTAGTTATCAGCCGTATACTAGCTATCAACGGTGTGCTTTGTTGTTAACGGTAACTTAACTCTCAGCCGTATACTGGCTTAGTTCTCAACGGTATCCTTACTGCTGTGCTTACAACAGCAATATAGATAGGAAAGATATAAAAGCGATAAAAAATGGAGGTCTTTCCTCGAAGAAAGTCGGTAGCGAAGAAAGTTTCGTTAGTGGCGTTATAAAATGGAAGCGACCCTAGGCAGAGGTCAATTGTCTTATAGTCAGGGTTGAAGATTGGGGTGGCTAATGAGACGAGGAGCGGTAATTAGAGAAAGATTTGCGATATAAATTTAAAAGTCGAAACAGGTCGATAGACATGTTACAAGTGAAAAGTCAGTTAGGAGTTACAGATAATTCCAATGCAAACTATGCCTTTACTGCGGCACTTACTCTACTCATTTAAGTAAACGATGTTTTGCTTGCGGACAAAACATAGTGACCGAAAAACTGGTATTTGACGTTTTTTGAATGAAGTGTCAAGTAGGTAGCTTAGTTTTCATTCTAATATCATTTATAACTACCGTAAAAATGATGTATATACTCTGCAAGATAGAATCGAAATTGTAGGATTATACTACGAAAACAATAAATCTGCAAGAGCCACACCTAGACAGTTTATTTCTGCTCACCCGGAAGAACTGCCACACATAAGTAAGTAATTGAATTAATCCAAAAAAATTTTGAAACAGGATCAGTTTTCCAATAAAAACTACCAACCACAACGAGTAGTTACACAACGAGGCTATGGAAGTTGCCGTTTAAGGACAACTTACGTTAGAAGAACAGTCGATATCACAAATTTCTAGTGCAATGGGTGTCTCGCGTGGCAGTGTTTTCAGAATTTTACATAAACACAAATTTCATCCTTTCAAAATCTAATTAGTCCAAGACCTACATGAAGACGATTTCGACCGGATCCTACAGTTTTCTGAATTGATGAGTGAACGACTACCTGACACTCCAGCTTTATCGTACAATATTTGCTGTTTCGACGAATGTCCTGCATTGAATAGTGGAGTAAACAGACATAATTGTAGATATTGGACAGAAAAAGACCCACACGTAATGCTTTTCATAGTCAAACACCAAAAAACTTGAATGTCTGGTGTGGCATTTTTGGTGACCATATTTTTGGACCATCTTTTATTGAGAGAAACTTAGATGGTGGGTCTTATCTACAATTACTCAGAGAACGCTAGAAAATCATGATACTATGTCAGAAGCTTTGCTAGCGTTTCAACAAGATGGGGAACCTCCACATTACGCTCTCGATCTAAAACGGTTTTTTTTCCTGCCCGGTATATAGGTTGTTGTTGGAATGGCCACCTAGGTCATCCGATTTAACTTCCTGGACTTTTTGATGAGGATATCTGAGAACCAAAATGTATGCCACCCAGCCAGCATCTATAGATGACTTACGTCAGCGAATTATTCAAGAATGTCGACAAATAACCCCAGAACTGTTACATAATGTTCGAAACTCATTTGAGGCTCGATTCTATTATGCTTTGCTGATTTGTTACGAATTAAAATGTTACTATTAGCATTGTTTAACAATATTATTAAACAATGCTATTAGTGAATTGGAACTCACAACTGATTGACTTTTCACTTATGTATCATACATTTTTGTAATCCTCTATTAGAGGAGCATCCAACGATGCAATAAGGTATGGGGTGTTCCATTTAAAAGATAGTGAGTGGTGACTATAGGGGGGAGTGCTCCCCCAAGGAGCTGTGAGATCTGGTCGTTGGTGGGGGAGCCGAGTAGCGGTTTCTCCTCGGTCCTTACGGGGGGGAATACGAGGAACAAAGGGCAGCTCAATGGATTCCTGTGGAATGCAGAAATCCGATATCAGGATCTTTAACTGTTGTCCCGATCAGTTCGTTGATAGCCGGTCGGTTGCCGGAGTCAGCGAGGTTGTCGGAGCAATAGATTACTCGTGGAAACCTGCCTGATATAAACCGTATCTAGTGGAAGGTGGTTGATGTGGGGGCCTGCCTTAAACAGCTGGCCAAGTGGAAGGGGACCACAATAAAATACCCCTCAAGTAAAGGTAGAACAGCATATGCCGAGGACTGCGTGGTCAAGGGGATACCTGGGGACATCCAGTTTAAACACCCTTACTCCTGCACGCGGAGCTCTGCGGTAGTGGACCTTATACATCCCTAGCTACTCGTGGGATCATCCATGGATAGGAAAAAAAAGTTGAGCGGTCAAGCACCGCAACCGGGCACAAGTCGGAGCAATGTATTCGCAGTGCCCAAAAAAACTGTAGCACCTCCCTCACGCGCGAGCAACCGTCGTGTAGACGAGGATACAGAGAAACAGGAGAGGAGAACGACAGGGGCACCCATACCCTCAACCTCCTCAACTGTTGACGAGTTTTCGGCAAAAATCCCCATCCTTCCTGAACTGGGCAAACCCGGAGGAAGGGACGATCCACTGAGGCGTGGACTTAGTGGAGCGGAGGTAAGATGGTATTTTCGCTTTCTTGAGCAGGGACTTGCGCCGGAAGAAGCAAGTAAGAAAGCCGCAGAGCGTAAAAACAAGGAGAGGAGAAGAACTTCCCTCCTAGAGGAGAAAAACGAAAGCAGGAAGTGGCGTCCGCCCAGTCACCGCAAGTACAGGTGAAGAAGAAAAAGAAGGGCAAAATAGCCATCCCTTCTTCAGCTGGCAGCTGCAGCAAAAATAAGAATGGCGGTTCTCCCTAGGGCGTACCCTGAGACCACTCTCAGTGCGCACGACCAAACCTTGCTGGAGAACGCAATAATATAAGAAATGCTGGATGGGAGCATAAGGTCCAGTTTAATGGGATACATTTCAGACCAGGAGTCCTTCTAATCGACTGTGAAACACCACAGACTGCAGTTGATAATACCACAGCTGAAAAGCTGGAAGGGAGTAGAACTGATGGTGTGCCAGGGAGAAAACATCCCAAAAATGCATACCTCTACGATCTTTCTCCCAAGAAGCAAAGGCGCAGAGGAAGGAAAACTTCTTCGCTTGATAAAAGCGCAGAATGAAGGTTTGGTAACAGACCAGTGGAAGGTCCTCAACCTTAAAGAAGAGGGCAAAGGCCTAGTCTTTAGGGCAGGAATAGACAATCTATCCTGTCACAAAATCAAGAACAACGGGTTCACCATTCATTACCGGTTTGGGAAAATCCCCGTACATGGCCTCGGAAAAGAAGAGGAAAGAATCCCTGAGAAGGTTTCTATCTCATCCAAGGCCAGCGACGACTCGAGTAGTGTAGAAAGCATACACATCTCTAAACTCCTTGGGGAGGAGTCGCCGCTGTCCGAGGAGGGAATAGAGTTTGGGTCGGAGGAAGGGGACAGCACTCTTACAGAAGGGGACATCACCCTGATGAAAGAGGGTAATACCCAACCTGAAAACCAACAGGGTGGCGGGGATTAACTACGCTCAGGTTAATGCTCACCATGCCAAAGGAGCTTTGGCGGTGATCACAAGATTGTTCACTAAGGACCAATGGGGGATGTGTTTGATCCAAGTACCTTGGGTAAGAGGATTAGCATGTAAAGATGCTAAAATAGTATATCACTCAGGTAGTGATATACCAAGAACATGTATTATGATGAGGCACAATATTAACTATTTTTGTTTTTAAGAATACATGACTCGAGACCTCGTTCCACTTCGAGCACTCTTCGAACACAAGGAGGAGGGCAAGGAGATAGTAATAGCATCATGCTACTTTGATAAAAGCTAAAATAAATAGCTCCAGAAAATTCTGTGAAGATAACACAACACCTGCTACAAAGTCATGGCAAAAAGTAGGGTCAACACAGATATGGCTTTGAGGAAACCAGACGGTAAATATACCGAAAATGAGGAGGAAAAAGTGAGACTCTTATTAGAAATTCATTTTCCTGGGAGTAGCCTAAATAGTTGAGATAATCCTCTCGAAGGTCATAACAGACCTTCGAGAAAAAGTACTACAATGTCTAAGCACATTTGTAGTAACGAAAGGTAAAAATGGGCTATGAAGACCTTTTCACCATTCAAGGCACTGGGAGCCGATGGAATTTTCCTCCTCACCCACATCAGCATGCTTACCGGGCAGGCAGATCTACGGAGACTGCACTGGTACAACTGACGGAGGATATCCGAGGTGCTCTAGACAACCAAGAAGCCATAGTATGCACCTTTGTGGATATAGAAGAAGCTTTTGACAATACTCCTCCTGAGGCTGTCAAAAGAGAGTAGCAGAGACGAGGACGAGCAAAGACATTGTCTCCATCCACCAGAGGATGTCCACAGGGAGGAGTAGCATCCCCATTAATGTGGAGCCTGACGGTTGACGAACTCCTGCGTGGTTTGACTGACCTCGGAATATCCTGCCAAGGATATACCGATGATATTGTCATAACAGCCAGAGGAAAATTCGAAAATACCCTTTGTGACATCGTACAAAAGGGTCTGAAATATACAAATAGCTGGTGTAGGCAAGTGGGCCTTAACATCAACCCCACCAAATCCATCTTTATAGCCTTCACTAAGAAAAAAAAAGCTCAACCTCAAAACCATTAAACTTGATGGGAGCGAGGTTGAATGGAGGCAAGAAGCCAAGTATCTAGGTTTGACTCTAGACATTGAACTCCTGTGGAACAAACAGGAAAAGGAGATTATGTACCAAGCAAAAATGTAACCCAAAGATCCTGAGTTGGATGTGCACTGCCATAGTGAGACCAATTATCACTTATGGAGCCATTGCGTGGAGTAGTAGAACTAGCCTATTGACAACGAGAGAAAACCTCTCAAAAATTCAAAGACTAGCCTGTATGTGCATTACAGGAGCAATGAGAACATGCCCAACGGCAGCCATGGAAGTTATTCTCAACCTCACACCACTACATATGGTGGTGGAAAGTGTTGCAGAAAGAACAAGATACAGACTAAGTAGAGAGGGAATTATTTAAGAAAAAACCCCCTCCTCACTTCTTAGAAATCAGAAAACCTGGGACATGCCGCAAGATGGTATGATGAAAAAGTATAACTTTTCAAAGAAAGTCGTTACAAACATGTCTAACGGCAGCCATGGAAGTGATTCTCAACCTCACACCACTACATTTGTGTTTCAGAAGGAACAAGATCCAGACTAAGCAATAGAAGGAACTGGGATGGGAGTGGGTTAAAGTAATAACGTCTACATATGAGCAAAAAGACGTTCTCCTTTATATGATTTTTGACGTGTTTTCTCATTTTTTCATGAAACTGATGCCTTCAGAATAATGTGGGGTGAATAGTTTCCATTGAAATGCTCTGTTCATCAGCGTCGAATGAATAATTAAAGATACTGCTATGAAACAAAAAATATATAGCAGGAAGGAAGAAACAGTGGATGAGAATATAATAGAAGGTACAGAGGCTGGCAGGCTAGATTATTTATTTCAGTGTTAATATTTATATAAAGCGCACAATTTACAAAAAAATGCAGGAAAGAACTTCGGAATAATCATTTTAATGTTAGGATTTGTAATAAAACTGCAGAAACTAGAAAAAAATTAATAAAAGCAGAAACAGCGCTATGGGTTTTATAAAATTGAAGAATTCCTGGATGTAACATACTGTTTTGATTTAAGGGAGAAATGAGAGAAAGGTAAGATTATAGGTAAAGAAATCTGTTAAGTCTCCGACTGCTTTCGCCTAAAATCCTTTTATATCCACCAAATAAACTGCTCGACAAAAGTTGAGGAAGTTCATAAATTCGGAGATAGTGTTTTAACAAAATACGATTTTTGGTCAATAGTTGTTTATATTTTATAAATTGAATGTTTTTTTCTGTTTGGTCTTTTGCGCAATACGTTAGCAGTTTTAAACAACAAAAACAATAATAATTTAGGTTGTGTACCTTTTTAGTTTTATTGAAAATTGAAGTGAATACGTTAATAACGAATAGCGAATAGCCTTGATGGATTTGTCTCCTAAGTTGTGGTAAAGCCGTCTAAGTTCTTGGACTGTCTGTGGGGTATTTCAGGTAAGCTCGATGGGATTGAGGTCGGGTGATCGTCTAAAAATAAAAAAGTTGGTCCAATAGCAACATGATAGTTCAATAGCTTGTTGTGCGTAAATCTGCGCAGTCAACTGTACTACCTCTGAACGGATGATCTTCCTGCACTGCTCTTCGATTTCTGGACACTAGAGGAAGAGTCCATAAACGAACGTGCCGACTATCAGAAAACTGTCCATACCTCGACTCATCTGTGAGCAATGCCGACCTCCATTCAGCAATCCAATTCACATGTTCATTAGCCCATGCCCTGGTATCTCAATTGTCACAAAAGAACTAACCAGAAAAGGAATTTCTGGCAAAAACATAACAATCTGCACTGACAGCAGACAAGCCCTGTTAGCCTTGAACAGACAACGTGTAGTATTAGAGTGCCACCAAGACTTAGATAACGCCTCGGTAGATAACAATATGAGTTGGGCTAAAGGGCACGACAGGAGTAAAGGTAATCGCATTGCCGATTATTTAGCCAGGGAAGCGGCTGGACAAAAAATTTTAGGACCCAGTGACACCTACGGCCTGACGACTTCGACAATTGCGGTACTAGCCAAACGTTACACCCATGCTCAATCCCTAAAGAGGTGGGATGGAATCAAAGGATGCAGTCTTGCCAGGATCTCCTAGGGCGACCCTGGGAAGCTGGCGCCGAAGATATATTTGGCGATGACCAGGAAAAACCTACGCTTAACAGTAGGATTTCTGACTGGCCACTATCAACTAAGGAAACACCTCCATACTATGGGGCTAGTGGACACACCTCTATGCAGAATATGTGGACAAGAAGATGAAACTGTCAGGCATGTCTTATGTGAGTGCCCGGAGTTATCGTCAATAAGAGAGTGTGTGTTCGGTGAGTCTTGGCCTACACCTGCCGATATAAAGGAGATGCCTCCTAGTGACCTGTCCACCTTCCTGAAAAGGACAGGATGGACGATGACCTAGGAGGACAGCTCCTCGGGAGGATGTTCAATGGGTCACATGTGGCATGAGTGCTTTGAGTCAAAACTAACCTTCCCCACTCTAAAGATACAGATAGCCCATGCCAATCGATCATGCATATGAATTTGTGTTAATGGAACTCTTCTCAAAAGTCGCCGTGAACGTGCACTAGCCTTGAGTAATCTTCGACGTACTGTTTCAATTGAAACCAAATACCAGAAGCATTCAAAAGACGCTGTTGTATTATCCTACAAGTACTCAGAGGTTCTCTACGGGTATGAACAGTCAGATAACGATCTTGGTCCGTCCACTTCCAGGTCTTTCTCTAAGGTTTCCAGTTGCTCGATATCAACGGAAATGCCGCGAGATGACACTTCCACCGCTTTGGGAAACGCCCGAAACTTCCCTATGAAGACGATCTGTCTCTCCATACCAATAGCACTACTATCTTTATCCGCACCAAGTTTACGTCTAGACATTATTCAGAACCAAAATTCTTAATTTGCAATCTTTGCTGACTGAAGAAAGTGGAAACAATAACTGATGTAGAGCTTGAAAATACAAAAGAAAACAAACTTATAAACTTGGTAACAAAAAAACTAGTGAGATAAGCAAGTAAACATCCAATATATTATAAACTTGTTGAATAAAACAGTTGTTAATTTTTAACATAAATCCAATATCTATTAACTTCTCCAACTTCTGTGAAGCAGTTTATTCCTTCTTGCAGTCCCGGTACTCAGTGATTGTTTTCACAAAAGATGCTGGTCTAATGAATCATTACTATCCATTCTGGAAGTCGAGATGGATGGGAATTTTTTTCAGTTTTCCTATTGAATCTTTTTGCAGTTTGTTATGAACTTCACGTTATTCGATAAGAGCTAAAAGCTTTTAGAGACGCTTGGCTCCAAAAGTGAGCTGGTCTACTCCAGTTTTTCCTCTCTTAGGTCAATGGTGTCCATTTGTTTTACGCAATTCAACAGCTGTAGAAAAAGGAGACTCATCTACAGCCCGTGCAATTACAAGAGCTGGGATTGCGGGTGAAAATAGGAAGTTTTCTCACGAAAGTTTTACTTATCTCAGTCCAGTATACATATCTGTTTTATCACGTGACAAGTGTATCTGCAGCGGGGCAACAAGTATTAGTGTGTGCTGATTGGTAGTTTAACGTCTATGCTTATTTACGGTCACCTAGACCAGGGTAAATGTACAGTTACGAACAAGAGCAAAAGGCTGGAGAAGGTCATTAATGTTTTCCATCATGATGAACAATAAGTACCGCCTGAAAATGAGGAAGATCATGTTGATGTGAATCAAGAGTCGTCAGATACCGAAAAAGGGAGAGGCGGAGATAGAAAGAAAGGCGGAGAGAGTGTGTAGGACAATTGTGGAGAAGATAGAGCAGTGCGGACTAGAAGTGGCGGAAGATAAGACGGTGGGGTTGCTAGTGAAGGGACGAAGCAAGATGAGGGAAGTGGAGGTGGTGGTGAAGGGAAGGAGAATTGGTATGGAGGAGTCTGTGAAATACCTAGGGGTGTGGTTGGATAGTCAATTATTCTTCAGAACACACATGTTAAAGGCGGCAGAGATGTGTAATGTGAAGGGGCCGGGAGAGTGGAAGAGGACGATAATTGGTAGGACCGTAGAGCAGAGTATGCTGTACCTTGCGAAGGTGTGGGGTGAAAGAGCGGGAGTGAATGCAAGGGTTAGGCCACTCCTGCGGATGCAGAAAGGGATATTGCTGAGGGTGGTGCAGGGGTACAGAACAGAGAGTGGACTGGCAGCAGCGGTGCTGGCAAGGACCTACCCATTGGAAGTGATAGCTAGAGCCAGAAATAAAAGCTGGAGGTTTGCGACCGGAGAGGAAGTACAGGAATGGATGGAGGAGGTAATGGAGAGAAGGTGGGAGGAGTATGAGGGCGCGCTAAAAGGAGCGATTGGGAATAGGAGATATTGGATGGACCAGAAATTCGGGAAGATGAACTGCTTCTTGACATAGGTGCTCACTGGACATGGGCCGGGAGTAGGGTACCACCACAAGATTGGAAAAAGAGAGACTGGAGTGTGCGAGAGGAGTGAAGTGGAGGATGATGTGGGGCATGTGTTTAGATGCTGGAGGAACAAGTAAGTGCTGAAGAACTTGGAGAGGAAACTAGGTGAGGCGGTGTATTGGGAGAACATGGTGGAGATAATGTTGAGGGGGAGGAAGAATGGATGGAGGTAAGTGGCGTAGTAGAGAGCATGGTTAGGGGGAGAGAAGGACTCGATATGGCATGAGAGGTAGGAGTGAAAGTTAGAGAGAAGTCGGCGGTGTTAGCAGAGAGTGTTAGAGACCACCACCCGTCTCGAAGTATGCTAGGGTAGAGATTGCGAGGCGGGGGTAACGGTGAGTTTGAGGTGGGTTTGGTTGGTAGGTATCCCCTTGGGGATGAGTCCAACACTGGTCCTGGACCCATTCGAACATGAGTTTCCCATCTCGGCCTGAAAAAAAAAGATACCGAAAAAGAATTTGATGATGCGGAGGAAGATGTAGAGGAATCTTTTGGTTCATATTTTAGTGGCAAGGACAAAAATACAATTTGGAAAAAACACTATGCCCCTTCAAACTTTAAAACTAGAAGTAAGAATATTAGGAAAGTGAAGTGCGTAATCTTCAGAGTCCATTGGAAATTTAGCGCTCATTTTTTGATGAAAATATTATAGACATTATGGTGAGTCATACCAACGAATACTTGGAATCTGTAGCAGAGAAGTACGGCCAGGCAGCTCACACCAGACAAACTAATAAAGTGAAAATCGAGACTTTATTGGAATTGCTACTTCTGGCTGGAACCATCTGAATGCTGAGGACCTTTTCAAAACGAATGGTACAGCTCCAGATATATTTAGAACAACCATGTCTCTTCAAAGATTTCGAAAGCTGATTCGTTTTCTCCGCTTTGGTGACATGCAAACATAAAATAGACAAATTAGCCCCAATCAGAGAGGTGAAAACTTTGTAAATAACTGTACACAAAATTACAATATGTCAAAATTAGAGGCTTTTAGGGGCCGACAATACATGCCAACGGAACCAAATGAGTATGGAAATAAAATTTTGCACTGTGTGACGCAAAAATGTGTTACACATATAATTTGGAGGTGTATGTTGGAATTCAGCCAGAAGGACCATTTTTTTAGGAGAATAGTGCAATGTAAATTGTTCAGCAACTATGCAAGCAATGTTTCTAGACGTAATATTACAACAGATATATGGTTCACTAGCTTGCCATTAGCAGAGTTCTTATTGCAGAAGGAACTCACAACTATAGGTACAATACGCTGTAACGAAAGAGAACTTCCACCTTAATTTGTTCAGCGTAATTCTCAGCCTATTGGGAACAGTATTTTCGGGTTTCGAGATAATTGTACGATTGTATCGTACACACCTAAAAAAACAAAAATGTGCTTTCGACTTCGACTTGCCATGACAATGATAAAATTGATACTGAAACTGGGAAGCCAGAGGTAATAGTAGACTATAATCAGACAAAATCGGGAGTGGATGTAGTAGATCGACTTTTAGCAAACTATAATTGTGCACGACCAACAAGACGCTGGCAGATGGATGTGTTTTATAGTTTATTGAATATTCATGCTGGAAACACCGGAGACGAATTTTGAGACGAAAATTTCTTGAAGGTCTTGCATTAAACCTTATTGAACTTCATCTAAGAATTCGAGTTCAATTAACCAAACTGCCAAAAACTATCCACCTAAGAATCTCCGAAATCTGTAGAATACCATTGCCGGGGGCCACTTCTAGGACCATATGTGGCTATAAGAAGAATCGGAAGACCAAGTATTATTGAAGAAAGTGCAATAAATGTCTTTCCTTGGAACATGTGAGCGTAGTTTGTAATAACTGTTTCTTTTTTTTATTTCTTGCAGTTCAATTTTTTTAAGCATTGAATTTTTCATAAGAGGTCTATCAGACCGGCGTCATCGATGATGATAAGAATTTTCACAACACCACTGAAGGTTAACTGTATACCGATTGAGAACTATTGTTTTCCACTCATTTTGGCTAAAATATCGGAGCGCGGATGTGGAGCACACCTTTTATAAAATATTATCTCAAAATTGTTTCTTATTATTCCGTTGCTCACATAATTATAATTTTTCATATACATATCTCTCATGTATTTGTATTTCTAGTTTTTTTTTCGGATACAATAAAAGAAAATCCAGGTGCCACTTTTATTCCCTATTATTCGTGTCATACTAAAAACATCTAGCACTCGCTTCTAAGCAAACTCTTAATGCTAAAAGTTATTTAACAAACTTTAATGAGTCAATTCTCAACTTCAAATACTTTTTAAAACTCCACTACTATCGTTAGCGTTTTTTTCCTTCGAACTCCAGTTAAATATTAAGTAAGGCGAACAATCATTTTGTTTTTACATCAATTAGAAATGTTTACTGGTTCAGTTTAATCAAACAAAAAGGGATAAGTAAATCAATTCGAGCACACAAGTTTGAAGTGAAAAAACTTAATTGGAGTAATAAAACTTGCCTTCATAAAAAAAAACCATTCATTAAGTGGAATTACTCTAAAGAACGAC